>VDFB02358134.1:37848442-38042476 GCA_007258455.2 Sequoia sempervirens | reverse complement strand
CAATCTGTGATACTTAGAATATTTCACTACCAACTCTTCTCAAAGTGAGGCGCACATAGAGGTCCCTTCTTTCAATTTTCAAGACTTAGTCAACTTTCAAGTTAGCTCCAAGCTTAGGCACATATGAGGGCAGGAGCATACATTTTACCACACTTAGAAATTTTCCAACTCACTTCAAGCTTGCAAGGGCGCATTTTAGAGGGTGTACTTTCAATTTTAAAAGACTTAGAATATTTTTCAACCTTCCTTAGTCAAAGGCGCATTCAAGGGGGTTAGCTTCAAATTTTGCATACTTAGAATATTTCCCACTTCTTTCACCATTCAAGACGCCTAAGAGCATTCTCATTCGCTCTTGGTCTACATGGCAATTTATCATCTAAGAGGTATTTCCCATTGTTACGTTCAAATGCATTATGTTTTATGCTTATCTTCTCATGCATATGGATCTTGAGCTATGGTTTGTTAGTTTTGGAGGGTTCATTTGAGGGATGTTGGTATGTTTATCTCCTTTTGCATTATGTGATTATTCATTGATGTTGAGTTTAGGAGATGTTATTGGGATTATTCCCTTGGATTGGGAATGAATTTGGTTTGATTTTCCTTCAATTTGAGATGCATACATCTTGGTTATGGTTAGATGTGGATATTTCTATTCTATTTGGGGTTTTATGGAGATCATACTTATCATAGCTTAGCATTTAGAGGTGTGTAGAAGGACATGCTACAAGTTTTAATTTTCACATTCTCTCATTGGTCTTATTCTATGTCTTGGATGTTTGAATTCAGATGACATCGGATTTGAGATCTTGTGTGGAGCTATAGTGATCACTATTTTTCATTGTTCTTTGGTGACATCATGGAGATTCCTTTATCTCTTTCCTTTGTTAGGTGTGAAGAACATGGGAGAGCTATGGATACTTGTGGTGAGAGATGTATCAACAACATATTGGTTTTAGGATTTGCATATCATTGTGGGTTTTCCTTGGTACTACATGATATTGGTTACAATTTTATGTGTTGCTATTGGTGGATCTTTGGATTCCTTGTTCATTTTCAGATTTGACATTACCTATGCAATGAGAGTTCCTGGATGTGTATGTTCATTATATGAAAAGTTTAGCACATGGAGCTTGTGATTGCATGTTATGAGTTATATATGTTGATGGCATGAGGTTCACTTGTTATGTTTTGTATACCTTTGAGGTATGGATAGTTGGATGTGATAGTAGTTTTTTATTTGTGCTATTTTCATCTATGGTGATTATATCTTGAAAACTATTGATACATACTTGTTACCTTTGGATTGAGTGTTTGTGTATTAGGATATTGGTTGGAGATAGGACTTATGCTTCTTTGTGACAGTTAGTGTGGAATCTCTTTGGATGGCTTCTTATCTTTGTGCATTGGCATGATGGAGGATGAGAGCATGCATGCTTGAGATGGTGGTCACCTTGATTCATGTTCTAGGTATTTCGATGGAGCACATGGAGCACTTTGATTCCTTGATGGTATATGTGGCTAGAGGGATTGTTCCCTTGTTCATGTTTGAGTTTACTTGTTTACTCCTTATGCAATGTATACAACAAGTTGGAGAATGTTAGGAAAAGGTGTTATGTCCACCTTGCATAATGTTATAATGTAATTGCATTTATTATGTGGTGTACCTAGGGAATATAGGGATGCGTGCATCACATGGGCCTAGCATTATTGGCGCCACTTTATGCGTTGTATGCAACAATGATTTAAATATTTAATGTGGAGCCACTTATCTTCCCTCCCTCGTGTTGCTAACCCTTTCTTTGTGTGCAAGGATGCTACTAGTATTTTGAAGGGTAACCATGCAACCCTTTCTTCAGTTGCCTATTTTTCCCCCTCCAATACCTTAGAGGCACTAGGTCTAAACCCCCTTAGGCTTCAAAAGGAAAAGCCTCTATGTCTGATTCCCCTTGATAAGGTGGAAAAAGTGAAACCCTAGGAATTCACCTTAGGATTTCATTGTTTTTTCACATGTGCATATCGTTTAAAATTTGAAGGTGGGAAGGGCACAAGATTAACTTATAAACTGAAAGGTGAGTTAACCAGCCCTTGGGTTTCAAATTCCCTTTAGGAGTGGGACCTTGAAATGGATTTTGTATGAATGCAATGATGCAACTAGACAACAATGAAAATGCACTACACTGATGTAAAAACAACAAATTTTGAAAGTCAAACAAATTTGTTTTTTAAAAATAGACTAGGCATACTAGTGTGCACCTATCATATAAATTTAGATCTGAATTTGGAGGAAAAATTCTCCTAGGGCACCTATGTCTTAGTAATTGAGCTTGCAATCTATCTTAACAATCCTCAGGTGTTCCTTCAAAGGGTTCTTCCTTCTGAATCCCACTATCAGATCTTTGTTGTGTGTTGAGATAGTTGATTTTTTGTATCTTTCCACATTGTAGGGTGTCAATGCAATAATGATGAAAAGGTCTTCAATCTTCCTCCAATCTTCTTTAGATCTATAACTTGCACATTCAAAGAGAGAGGAAGGGTTTTGCCATATAGGGGCTTTCCTTGATCAAACCATGTGTTGGTGTTTTCACCTCCACAATGGCAAAATTGATGATAGAGAACTTATCATTTTGAGGGATAGAGACTAAATGATAAATGAATGATGAATGGACGATTGGATGTAACTCACCACTCATATTTGATTCCTTGAAGGACTGAAGTCATGCACATATCCTCAAGGAATGAATACAAATTGGCATGGATTGCTTTGAATACCTATAAGGGTTAGTCATCACAAGCAAAATGATGAACAAACTCATATAAAACTTGACTTGATGCTTTGACAATGAAATGCTCTAATGATCTTGCTCTTGACTACTCTTGACTTGATTATAATTGCTCAATAATGCTCTTGCTTCTAATTCTTGCTAGATATCTTTGTTATATTTCAAATGATGCAATGACTAGGTATTTATACACAATAATTTTAATTTCCGGCAATTCAAATTCCAATAGCTAATATCTGACATTTGAAATTCAAATAATAAAGTGCCAACTCTAGCATATTAAAAAAGAAATAGAGGGAGAAATTCGCACATGGCACCCTTGCCCCAACCCTATTTTGCGAGGTGTAAAGTGTCAGGAGAAAAATATTAAATGTCTACTTCAATTTTATGCATCTGATTCCTTCATAAATGATTAAATGAGCCACAAAATGCTTAATTTAGGAAATTAGAAACACAATTAGATCCATGCACATAGGAGGGAGAAAAATCTAGTGTGAAATTGTCAAGGGTGACAATTTACTATGCTACACCCCTACTCTTTTCAATAAGAAAAAGGTGTCATTTGAGGAACCTCCCTAAATTTCTATTTCAGATGGTAATTCAAGCTCCTCCTACTCCCCTTCTCTAGATGCTACCCCTAAAGACTCCCCTCCCAATTCTCTTCAACTGCAAAAATTTTCTGCAAGCCCCCCTTCTTCCCCTAAATTGGATGTTGGTCACGCTCAAGTGCCAAAGATAGCTCCTATGGACAACCCTAACCCCTGTTTGAATTTTGCCTCCCTAAGGGAGTGTTATCCTGAATTTTTGACTTGTTTTAAAAATTTGGATAACCAATCAAAATTTTAATAAAATTTGAGACTTTTCTTCTCTAAGGCACGCATTACGAGGTGAAAAGAGTGACAAATCTCAGTTTTAAGTTTATTAACCTTTGGGCTACTCTTTTTCCTTCTTTCGTTTCTATTTTCGTTAATTTCTGAGTCATTTTTGGTGTCTTTTTGACCAATTTCGAGTTTTTGGAGCAACTCGGCAAAAGGGAAATTTTGACTTAAAAGCAAAATTGTTAAAGCTCTTCAAAAACCCGAATTTGCTTAAGTGAGTCAAAAACCCGAATTTGCTTAAGAGTCTTTATTTTTGACAAAATGCAAAATTGCTATGTCATCTTGAAAGTCCGAATTGCTTTATGCAAAATTGTTGTTTGATTAAAAAGGTCCGACTTTATTTTAAACATTTGTAAAAACTTTAAAAAAGTGCGAATTTGTTTAAAATGAAATTGCGTTGGTCCCTTAAAACCCCGATTTTAGTTTTTATTGACATTTTGCATTGTAAAAAGCTTCAAAAATTCCGACACCATACTGATTCGAGCTATTTGAATCCTTGTTTGCTTTCACTTCCCTGATTCAAGGAGATTTCATCGACCTTAATGCTTGAAATTCGGACTTTCATCAGTAAATAGTCATTACTCTTTTATTTTCTGGGCGCGCCTAGGGTTTATTTCATCATTGTTTCCAGTTCCAACTTGCTTTAGGTATGTTATATGTTTCTTCATCTCTTTTTCAATGTTTTTCTGTTATTTATTTCTTCATTTTAACGTCATTGTCTTTTGCATATTTCGTTTTAGATTTTAATGTCATTTACTAGAACGCTCTTTTTTATTGTTACGCATTTTTCTACTGTTATCTGCCTTTATCAATGGTCGTTTATACATATTTGATTGGTATTCGTCTTTATGTTACAAAACGCATTTTTCTTTGTCATTTTCTGCTTTTCCAAAATGCGTTTTCACTTGTATTTAACTCGCCTACGCTTAATACGCATTTCTTATATTCCCTTCAATACGTCCTTCATCTTCCTTCATTTTCAGTCCACTTCCATACAAAATGCATTGTTATTGTCATTATCTATTATCATATGCCCTCCGTTTTCATTCATTTTCTGTTCGCTTTCATGTAAAACGTGTTTCTTATATACCCTTTATATTCCACGTACCCTTCTTTTATCCTTCATCTCATTCAAATCCGCCCTCTACTTTCCTTCATTCCATCATTCGCCTCTCATATCCTCCATACTTCCATCCTTAACTCCATACATAACGCATTTTCTACTTTTAAAATGTCTTATATTGAAGACGTGTTTTTCACTATGTCATTCCAGCAATAAACTATTCCTTCATTACGCTTTCATCCATCTTTTCAAACAATAAGGCTTCCGTATACCATTTCATTTTCATCCATCCACTTCCATTGTCATTTTTCACAAAAGTTACAAGTTTCTCCTTCACTCACATTTCGGGTTTCTAGCTCAAAAAATGCATTTCAGGATTTGCAGTTGGAATCACAATTTTCAAAATTGCAAAATTATAAAAAATTGTTAATTCCAAGTACCTTTTGTAAAAATTGCTAAAGCTCTTTAAAATCCCGAAATTACAAAAAGCAGAAATTGCTAAAGCATCAAAAAATTCTGAAATTGTTGAAGTCATTTAAAAACCCGAAATGCCTTAAAAAACACAAAAGTTGACCTTTTTTGGACAAAATTTCAAATCCAAGCCAAAAATCTCTTTGTCTTGCCATTCCAAGAAGACAAGATGTTATTTTTCACTGCCATTATTCCATCAAATTCTGAATTCGTCCTCACTATCCGCTTTCCATCATTCTTCCAAAGTCCATTTCATTGTCCTAGGGTTTGAGTTTCACCATGTCCACTCACGTTGATGCTGATGATGTTCTAACCTTATGGGGTTTTCACCGCAGTCTTGCAGATTCCTATTCAATGACAGACGAACCAACTTCTCCTAAAAGCAAGAAGATGAAATACAAGTTTGATAAATATTAGAATGAGATTTCCCCGTCTCACGTGGTTTCGAATATCGATGAGATCAAAGATACATAAATTGGGCATATTGATATGTCCGAGTTTCTTGGCAGAGCTGAGAAATCTACTTCTTCTGATATGCAAAAATTGCTGAGGAGTCATACTCATCTGGTGTCTTCTTTTCCTCTTGCTGCCCTAGAACCAGAATTCGTCCTTGCATGTGCAACACACTTTGATAAAAAATCCAGAACTATCAAGGACGATGATGGCAATGTGGTTATCAGGCTTGATGCTGAAACAATCAACAGAGTTTTCAGAGTTCCTGATGCTACTACATATTCAGAGATCTCCTTGAAGAGTGCTCACAGACATTTTGAGCAGAAAAAGAGTGATTGTATTAGACATATCAATTCTAAGTGGCTTCTCAAACCACGACCTTGTGTGACCCGGATACCTAAGTTGTATCGGTCTGATTTTAAAGAGGAAATTAATGATATGATCACTCTTCTGAGCAGAATAGTAGGGTTGAAGGTTTCTAGTGTGTTTGAAAATTGGATGTATAAGTTCATGGTGGTTATTAGAAAAGCACAGCATCCAATATTCTGGGGAGAAATAATCAGTGACAGTTTGTGTGAACAACTTGCACAAGTTCCTACCACTCTTACCCTCTATATGAACTCATATTTGGTTTATATAGCAGCTTTGTTAAGGCATTTCCCAGGCCTATCTCCTAAAGGTGACAGATCTTTAGTGCTTGTATGGGAGTATTATGATCAGCTGACTTTTATTCCAAGTCGAGCGCATTATAGAAGAGTTCAAGATGCTTTCTTTGGTTATTTTATGTGTTTATTTGACAAACCATTAGCAAATAACAAGGTATCTGAGGCGGCTTGGAATAAAGTAAATGAGTATGGCTGCTTGTTTCTTCAATTTCCTACTTTTACTTATATGAGAGTTGGCTGCTTTGAAGACCAACCTTATATGCTTCCAAGATATCCGACTGATAAGATTATTCTGATGGAGCTGGGAAGGCAATTGATGACGGTGCATTCACGTCAAGCTACACAACACAAAACTAGAGTCAGTATTTCATCACATAATCCATTGATAATTGGGAGGTATTCTTTGACAACTTCTTCAAGAGCCAAGGCAATGGAAACTAAACTTTAGGAAATAACATTGAAAAGATTCTAGGCAAGAGTGGATTTTGATTATAGAAGAGTAAAAGACAAAATTAAAAGAGCCTTCACTCATGTCCACCGCACTGAAGACATTTGGGAAGACCTCCGGACAGAAAAAGATATATACAGAATGGATTATTGCAGGCTTACATTGGAGCAAATTATTGATCTGAATCTGACCTTAATTCCAGAGGGTGTAATTGATGATAGGCAGATTTTAGATCCTGAATATGAAGAACAAGGAGTTGCTAATGCCCCCATTCCTACGATCCAGTGGTCCCAAAAGGAATCTGTCTCAATCTTTGATAGGTTTCAATCAGTCTTAGCAAACACCAACTCTTGGCTCAAAAGCATTGGTGTCAAGACCATCAAAATCAAAGTTAGAGCTGAAGATGATTCAGCTGGTCCTAAAGGTTTGAAGTCAGAAATTAGAGAGCAATCAAAAGAAGGAGCTTCCTCTTCAGGTACCAGAATTAAGTTGAAGGTAAGTCGAGCTGCAGAACAACCGTTGGAAAGGGAAACACTAAAGGGAAAAGAAGTTAATCAAATGCAGATTCAGGTTTTGGATCAGCAAGAAGAAGACGAGGTTCTTGAAACCTCTATCATTCTAAGTGAGATAACTCCTCACATTGAAGCTCCAATACCAGAATCAGCTATATCTCCTATGTCCCCTATCGACAGTGATGTTGATTCCTTCTCCACCGTATTTGTTCCTTATATCCCACCTCAAGAGGCTAGTCATCAATCTTCATCAATAGTGAATACTCCCACGAGAAGCTTGCCAGGTAACTTCAAGAGTATTTTTGATATAAATCCAATCTTTCTAGCCATGTCAGAAATAACTCTTCCAGAGATTGATAAATCAGTAACAAGCTTTGATTGTTTCATGGCTAATCCTAGTTGTAATTTGTCTTCTGCACAAGACATAGTTGCTGTACAAACCGAGGCACCCCCTATAATTTTTGTTGTATCTCAAACTGAATCCATTTCTACAGAGACTGCAGTTGCTATTTCAAATGTGACAACCTTGGATCTTCCTCCATGGTTAAATTCAATTGCTCCCAAAAGAAAGAAACAAGCAGTGTCTCCTAATATTTTTGATTTCCAAAAATTGAAGAAATCAAAACCGATGGTTGCAAAGAAAGCAAAAACAGTCTCACAAGTATTTGTTGACAGCAATAAAATGAAATATGCTGAGATTGCAGAGCCTCTTGTTGATAAACCACATGAAGAGATGCAAGTGTCTGATTACAGATTTACTAGGGTGGAATTGGGCAAGCAGACTCATGCCAATATGATGCAAGATGCTCAGAGTTCAGTGACAATTTTGGCACAAAACTATAATGAACTTCTAGCTAAAAAGGAAAAGCTCAAAGAAGACAATGCTCAACTGATTTCAGTTATTCAAAGGATTACAGGATCATCAGAAGCAGTTGATTCACTATCTACAGCTCCTCCTAATGAATCAGTTAGGCAATTGGAAAGAATTGCACAAAAGGCCAAGGCAGTTGATTCATGGATAACTCAGCTAATTGATCAAAGTATTCCAATGATTGAGAAGACCTTGCAAGTTCTCAAAAATGTCAAAATAGCCAAAATAAAGCTAAATCAGACTTTGGAAGCTTTCAAGCAAAGTTTGGAATCGCTTGAAAAAGATTTAAAAATCTGGCATGAGATAGATCAAGTCAAGTTACAAATTCTATGCAGCAACTCGATCTTGCCAAACAGAGAGAAGTACATAGAATTTGAAGAACTTATGACAAACAGGTCATTGGTCATTCAAGATCTGATCAAAGATATCCAGGCCACTTTGGAAATGAATGATGAAGTTCAACAAGATATTCTTTCAAGTTTTGAGAAGATCTCTTGTACAGTTTTGAATCAAGAAGATGAATTACTTGCAGCTGATTTAGTCACTACAGAAATGGCAGCCAATCTTCGTCAACAAATGGAATCCGAGCAGTTTTCTATGGATTCAATTCATAAGTTTGTTAATCATCAGACAATCCTTGAGAAAATGCAAACTACTTATGAAGAGCATAGACTGGCGGCAATCAGATACTTTGATGTAATCTTGAAGACAGTTGCAGTAGCCAAGAACACATTGGGCCCAGATTCAAATGAATTGCAGATTATCATTAGCAAATTCTTATCTTTCAAAGATAGGAATGATATAAATTAAAATTTTAGTTTGTTTTATGTAATTTTACTTTCAACAAAATATATGTAAAAACAAATTTTGCAATTGCAAGTGTTCTTTCCTTGCAGTTTTGAAAAAAGTAATTACATGTAAAATCTTACAAGACAAATCACAATTTGGATTGTAATTTTGAATAAGTCAATTACAATTAGTTATCGGTTGAGAGATTTTTTCAAGTTTGTTGAGATCCTCACACCTTTCTCTCCATACCTTCCTCCTATAAATACTTGAGGGGTCTATTGTAATAGATATCCTTTTAGCAAGCAAGAAAACTCTGCAGAATTTTATACTCATAAAGTCTTTGAGCTTTATAGTTGATAAGTGTGAATTTTCAAGTAATATCAAGAAATCTGAATTTCAGACTTTGAGTTGAATTCTCATTTTGCATCTTTTATGTTCTTATATCATTTTGGAGCATCATTTTGTGATTACTTAAAAATTGTAGAATATTGCTGAAGAGAGATTCGATTTAAATATCTGCAGTCTTTGTGCTGTAAATGTGAAGATTGAATTTATAAGTTAGTATTAGAAATTGAGAACAATTGCAAGTCTTTGTGCTATTATTTATTCTCATCTAGAATAGTTAATAGATACTTCATAGTTACAGACTTTGCGCTGTTTCGTGTTGTATGTTTTCATTAAGTAATTATTCTGAAAAAGGGTAGATAGGATCTCATTCCTCAAGACTTTGTGCTTATTGGTTGTTTTCCCGTCCCGGAGGAAGTAACGGAAGTCTTTACGCTTTCAGGAAACTTTATTTCCTCTTTCTTAATTTCACTGTGTATCTGCTGTAATAAGTTTCATCCACTTATACTGTTTCTTTTCTGTGAAAAGAGAAGAACGTAATCTTTCCTGAAATAAGAGGAACAATTGCTGTCCTACCCATATTAGTTTTATTTAGTTAAAGGGGGAGCCTTCCCTAAATTAGGAGAGTTTAATCTCGCGTGCTGTGGTTGAAATCACTATTTTGTATACTTTTACAAGAATACAAAATTTCCAACCAACAGTTTTTGGCGACTCCGCTGGGGACACGAATGCATTTGAAAGCCTCTTGCTTTCTTTTGAAGTCCAGTATTCTTAATTTGTGTATTTGTTTCTGCTTTACCTTCTACACTGGAAGGAATCCGTTAGTACGTTCGTCGTAAGAAGGGACAAAGTTCTCAAGAAATATCTCCCGGTGAACAAGCGAAGTTTGAGTTGCTCACTAGTATATCCTCCCTTGCACGAACTACTAGCTTTCCTCCATCCAAGAAGAAAAAGCCTGTCCCAAGTGAACATTAAGCCTTTTTCCTCAAGCCTTTGATTTTAGTTGTTCCTACTATCCAAGCAATGGCTCAAGGTCCATGGGGAGCAGCTTTTGGTCCTTTAAATCTTACTCCACCTCTTCATGCTCTTCCTCAAGGCTCACGCAAGAATCTGCCTAAGTTTTATGGAGATGGTAAACAACACCCTGATGAACATATCAAGGCTTTCTCTATGGCTTGTGGTGTTCTAGGAGTAGAACATCAAGATGTTGCTGTACGATTGTTTGTGGAAACACTACAAGGAATTGCAGCTGACTGGTTTTACAATTTGAGAGCTGGTGATATCACTAGTTGGGATACCCTCAAGACTAAATTTGAAGAACGTTTTAAACCCGCCGAAGATGAACATGCATTGCTGGCTCAGCTGACTCAAATGAAGAAAGACACACATGAGAATATGCATGAATTCATTGCAAAGTTTAATAAACTAGCAAACAGAATTCCTACTGATTCTCAGCCCACTCCTGCAAATATTAAATGTTTCTTCATCAACACTCAGCTGCCAGAAGTTAGTTTTCTTTTGAGAAGGGCGACTCCAACAACTTTGGCTCATACTCAAGTTCTTGCTACAGAGATTGAAGATGATTTGATCTTGGCTGGGAAGATCCGAAAGGATCCTACTCGATTCAAAGGAAATTCCATTTCTGAGTCTTCCACTTCAACCTCTACTGATCCTATGGTACAGAAGTTGGCTAATGAACTTCTCGCTTTAAAGAAGCAAGTTTCACAAGCTTCTTTTGCTGCTCCGTACAAGGATATTCCTAGAAGGACATATCCAAATTCTGCTTCCAACTATGCTGCCAGAAATCAGACTAAATTGCCTCCTCCTCCTGAGAGGCTTGCACTTGAAGCACCTCCAAAGAATACAGCTGTTGGTTATTATGAAATAGATCGAGAAGAACTGTCTTCCAATGATTTCCAAGCGGAAGATGAAGCTGTCTTTAATCAAGAAGATGAAGAGGCAGCTGGCGACTCCACTATACGATACATGCATTATGATGATTCAGCTGAAAATGAAAATATTGAGAGTCAAGCATATGCTGTTATCACAAGATCCCAGACTCGGTTGGCTCAAAAGGATGAAGAAGCAAAGGTGAAAAACAACGTTCAGTTGCCGGTGACCATTGCTAAGAAGGGGATGCCATTGCCTACCTTGACCAAGGATTCTTCAAAAAATCAAGTAAGCAATTCTTCCTCTGTTCCTTCTAGTGAGCCTAAGACTAATTTACCAAATCCTAAAGTATTGGCTGAAAATACATCATCTACGTCTCTAGCAAATTCTTTCCAAGCTTTTGATATTATTGACCATGCTAGGAAGACTAAGATCCAAATGTCTGAGGTTGAGTATCTTCAAGCCAATCCTGATCAGCTTGAAAGATTGGTTAAATTTGTTAAAAGTAGTGAAACTCGTCCTGTTTCAAATAGCCCTATTGTCCAAGAACCCAAGAATCTGCCCAATAATTTGGTTATCATTCCATCCTCAGTTCCAGGAAAGATAGATCCTTTCTATATTTCCTTGCTTATTAATGGTTTCAAATTAAGTAACTGTATTATAGATTCTGGTGCTTCGGATAATGTCATGCCAATCAAAGTTGCTGATTGCCTTGGATTAACTCTTACCAAAACTTTTGGTAATTGTTATTCTATGGATAACAAACAAGTGCCTCTTGTTGGGCAAATCAAAGATGCACAATTCGCCTTTGCAGCCTTTCCTGAGAAAAAGATAAAGATGACTGTCCTTGTTGCGGACGTCCCAGCTTCTTATGGAATGCTCCTTGGACGTAACTTCTGTAAAGATGTAGGAGGCGAGCTCAACATGGATATGACAGAGGCCAGAATTCCTGTGAAGGGTGTTGTGCAGAAACTTGTTCCTGAAAGAGAAACCAAGTATACAGTGGTGAAATCTGATGATCCTCATGCTCAGATTCTTTTTGAATCAGCTGGTTTCGGGAATTACTATCTCCATATTGATGAGATTTCTGAATTTGCTGAAGATTGGTGTTCTGCTGATTCTTCAACTCTTTCAGCAAATGAAGGGAGTTCTAATAATGGAGAAGATTCAACACTAGCTGAAAACCCCTTGATCGTATGATAGAAGATGCTGAATCTTTTACTACAGAAAAGGATATTGAACTTCTTCCTCAAGATGAAGAAAATCAGTCTTCTCCCATGGAAGATGAGAGCCCTCTTTCTTCCACCTTTGAAGTAGGAGAATCCAGCAGTCTTTATATTGATGATAGCTCTAATGATGTTTGGATTCTGGAATTTGATGGCAGTTGTGCTACTAATGGATCCGGAGCTGGTGTGGTTCTGATTTCTCCGAAAGGTCAGATCTTTCCATATTCTTTCAAGTTGCAGTTTGCAAACACTAACAATACTGCAGAGTATGAAGCTCTCTTGTTAGGCATGAGTGTTGCACTTCAGAGAGGAATTAAAAATCTGCACGCTCAAGGAGATGCAGAGTTGATAATTTGTCAAGTAAGGAATATCTATCAGACCAAGAATGATAGACTTCGACATTACCGTAATTTGGTATGGGAGAACATTCAAGACTTTGATGCTTTCAGTATCTCAGTTGTTCCTAGACAGTTCAATGATAGAGCAGATTCTCTTGCTGTTTCAGCTACTCTTCTCATTCCTCATCTTGATTTTAATCAAGATAAATATATTGTTGAATTAATCTGCAGACCTAGCGTTCCAGATAATTGGGATCATTGGCAGATTTTCAATGATGATAAACAAATTATTAACTTTTTACAAGTTGATGATGGTTTTAATAATCTGTATTTTGAAGGTAGCAATTCTTCTCCTTCCTCAGATTCTATGTCAGATACTTGGTCTGAATCATATGGAGAAATTTTACAGTTAAAGGGGAATAAAATTCCCAAGGGACTGGTATCTCTGGAAAAGCTTTTTGACAAGCATGACCGATATATCAAAAAGCAGCAACAAGTGAATTCAGATTCTCCTACAGGGTATGACAAGTATAATATTGGGTCTGAAGATGATCCCAAAATGGTTAACATTGGTAATAGTTGTACTCCCGAAGAGAGAAATCAGATTATTCAATTGTTACAGCAGTACAGAGATGTACTAGCTTATTCTTATGATGATCTGAAATTTTTTCAGTCAAGAGAAGTTCAGCATGAAATCCCTTTGAAAAGCGATGCAGCTCCCTTTAAACAAAAGCAGTGCCAGTATAATCCCAAAATTTCTGGCACTATCTATTCTGAAATCCAAAAGATGCTAGACGCACAAATTATTTTTCCCATTCATCATTCAACTTGGGTAGCCAATATAGTTCCAGTACGTGTTGATGTGTTTTTTATGACCGCACCAACGCAGAATAAAGTTGCCAACGGCTTCCCTATTCTCTCTTGATCAAAGTATTCAGCATGCTAATATTGCAAGAAAGTTCATGAGTTCAACTCCAAGGTTCCTTTAATGCGAATAGGCTCAGTTTGGCTCGATGTGATTTGCTGGTATTTCAAGGGGACTTACAGAATTGTTCGGCAGTGGAGAAAGGGATTCAAATGCTCGAAAGATTTATCTATGAAGTGCGGGTTTCCTATTCTAACCAGAAAGTACTGAATTGAAAAGGGTGTAGGGCCTAAGAAGTTTATGTTCTATTCTAAATGCAGGATATGTGGAGCTTCACTTCAATAGACTTCAACCGGATTTCACCTAGCCTCCGTCGGACAGCCTCAGTAAAATCGGTGCAATCTTCAAGGGAAATAGCAAAAGATGTTCAAATTATGACTTAACATGCATACACCATCACAACGACGCATATAAGCACATAAATCACAACTGAAGTTAAACTCAAGGTAATGTCCAGTTGACCACACAAGGCGAACTTATCATCAACAAGCCGCTAGTGGTATGGAATAAAGCGAAGCTATCTTAGTAAAACACCACACACCAAAGTAAGCTACTTGCATGAAATTAAGCTACTTGGATACGAAAGGAAGAAGAAACCTTGCTAGCATTTCATGACAAGACGAATTCCATCATCAATGAAAAGATCTATTATCATAAAATGTGTTACACAACAATTTCCTCAAAAGTTTTCAAAGGGAAAACTTTCTTTCTTCTCCAAACTACACTATCAATCTACTTCTAAGCTACTTCTAAGTTGTCCCTCTACTCTAATTCTACTCTGATCCTCTCTACTGTCTACTTTCTAATGAATTACAAATGAGGGGGACTCCCCCTTTATATAGCTAGCCAAGTCCCAAAAGATGGCTAGGGTTACAATCAATAGAGTGGCCAGAATCGTGCCACCTCAGCCCTAAATAATATTGCCCTAAAAACCGCCACAGAGGAGAGTGGGGTAATAAATGCGCCATAATGTCCACCATCATCCTTCTAGAAGATTCCACTTGTAGACGCGTTCACACTGTTCTCGATCTTCTTTCTTGGCGTTGTTCTTTGATTTCTTCCACTTGAGGGTTTTCATCTTCGTCACTTCGAGTTATACTAAGTCTTAACACTTAGTCATTTTCTTGCAAATTTTTCTCCTTCGAGATTGAAACTCATCTTCATCGTGCTTCCACTTCAAGTCATCGTGCTCTGGCCTCGACGTTCCTCCTGCAAAACAAGCAAGGGGAGGGGTATTATAATACTTCATGATATAAACTTAACTCACCTGATTCTCGCGCTTTGATCTCCAAGCGTTCATCGCCAACTTTGTGTTCAAGTTCATGCCTTAGATAAACTTCATCTTTGGGAAATTCATTTCACCTGTTGGAGCTCTGATAACCTCGATTTTATTCATCTCTGGCTCAAGAAAACTATCCTTCCTAAGAGCTTGGGCAAATTCACCTAGGCAATTCCTTTCAAATCCATCGTCTGGAGAATTTCACCTTGAAAATACGTTTTCTTCACTTTGCCTTAGAAAATTTTCAAATTTCCCTTAGGAAATTCATCAACCTGGTGCTCACTTAAAATCTTTATCCCAAAATTCTCGACAAGCTGTGGAAGACCTTAAAATCAACTCCTCATCGATAATCTTCAATACCCAGAAGAAAATTTTCTCCAGAACGCATCGAACCCATGGGTGCACAACGAACGGGTTCATTTTATTTCTCTGAATTTTGAACCTTAGGAGATTATTCTTTCAACAATTTTGTTCTCGTTCTTCGATCCCCTCTGAGAATCTTGTCCTGACTTGGAAATTTTTTATCAATCTTGTGGAGCTGACGTTCACTGACTTCATCTCTGGCAACTCATCTGTGCTTCAAGGAAAAATCCATCACCTCAGAGTTCTAGGCATTTTTCTAAGGGAGAAAATATCTTGTGCCTTAGAAATTTTTTTGAATCACTCTGGAAATTTTGCCTTAGAAAATTTTATTTTTACTCAACTTTGATCATCTTGCCGGCGAGGGAAAATCAACTTAGAAATTTTTTCTTGAAGGCGCATCACACTTAATTTACTTTTCATCTGGCATGCATTATTCATCCTTTGTATTTTATTTTCTATAAAATTTCCAACGCCCTAGCAATCATCTTGTCACTCATCTTATATTTTATTTCACACTTGAGAAGAATCACGCCTTAGACAACTTCACCACCTCACACGCCCTTTGAAAAAAAAAATCTCTAATACCTTGAGCGCCTAACATTTACCACCTTTCATCATGCTTTGGCAATGTTTCACCCACCTTTTACCTTATTTACTACCTTTATTCACCTTTCACATCTCAACTTTGGGCGCATTTGAGACATAGAGGAGGATGGGCGCATTTTGCATGATGTAGTGGATGAAGATTCCAACGCCTTAACCTTTTGTCCTCACTTGAGCTTGTTTGGGCGCATTTCTTGCCTTGAAGAGGATAAACTTTGTTGACCCTTTGACCTTTTTGCTTGCTGGGCGCATTTTACATGTCTAGGAGGATGAAAATCTGCAACGCCACCTCCTTTGGAATATTCCCCACCTTGTTTTTGTCTTTACTTGCCCTTATTTGGGCGCATTTCACATAGGGAGAGGGATAGAAGATGTTGACTCTTTTGACCTTTTGAGAGATGGGCGCATTTGCTAGGTGATGGAGGATGAGAACTCATACTTAGAAAATTTTTCAAATACCTTGCACCAACTCTTCCTTGGGCGCATTTTAGCATGGGAGGAGGATAAAATTCTTTGACTTGTTTGACCTTCTCTCAAGATGGGCGCATTTGAGGCCTCTAGGAGGATGAACAATGACTTAGAATATTTTTCTTGATGCCTCTTTGAGCTGGGCGCATTTTACCCCTTGTGAAGGACGAGGTCTCAGACTTAGAAAAAATTTCAACTTTTTCCTCTTCAAGTTTGGGCGCATTTTGCCCCTGGAGCAAGATAAAAACTTTGACTTTCTTTGAATTTTCTCACCTTGGGCGCATTTTGCCCTGTGTGAAGGATGAACTTCGTTTTCAAAAATTTTCCACACCCCTAGCTGAGATGGGCGTATTTTCTTATGCCTGTTAGACAAATTTTTTCATCATCCTTGCCAGCCTACGTGCCCTGCTATTTATAGTAAGTTCTCTGAATTTGCACCTCTGAAGCTCGGATCAACCTGAAATTTTGAACGTAGCATCCTCACAACTTTATCAATCTGTCGACACTGCCACTTTTAGTCACCCTGCTATTTATAGCCTGTTTTTTAAGGTGGCTTACTATAAATAGTAAGCTCTTGTTTCTGATAGCTCCCAAGCTCCGATCGAGTTGAAATTCGAATGAGGCGATCCTCACCACGTGACCTGCTGGCTGACACTGACGCATGTAGCTGATTTACTATTTTTAGCCTATTTCCAATCTGACTTACTATAAATAGTAAGTGCTCCGTTTGACTCAAAATTTCACCAGCAGATAGCTTGAAGGACACTGATCGCGATGGTTTACATCGGTTTTCGAAGATTTTGATTTTTGATGCCTATTTTTAGGCTCCGAAGCTGGAAACCCTAATTTGCATTGGATGCGTATCAAAAGATCTTCGTTTGTCTTTGTTTTTGCGGCACTGCGATCGACTCGTGATTCTGAACTGCTGGGAAGCGGCTGCCGGGACACACCTGCTAAAAATAGCAAGTTCCTTACTGGGTGAGAATCCTCGTTTACATGTCACACCATCACGAAGCTCTCGGAAAACCCATCAGGAATCACCCGACATGCAAAAGAAACCTCGACATGCAAACCCTAAAAATAGCCTCGGAAGGCTGAATTCTGAAAGTAGTCGTCTCGTCTTGCATGTTACATCATCGCTAAGGTCTTGAAAAACCCAGAAGGAATATCCAGACATGCAAAGAAAATCTCTGCATCTGGACCCTAAAATTTGTGCCGAAAGCCGGACTGCTAAAAATAGTAAGTTATCCGTTTTTGCTCAAATTTGGCATGCAAGCAGTCTGATATACCCTGAATGCCGTGTGATGATCGAAATCTCAAAATAGTTGATAGATTGCTCTGAATTTCACACTTACTAAAAATAGTAAGTACCTGGAACTCGATGAAAACTGGCTGGAAACCTGCTGGAAGCATACCGATAACAACATTAAGTTCAATTTTCAATTTACTCACTTTATCTGACCTTGAATTGACCAGGAACGACGAAACCCTAATTTTAGACTTGGCCAACATTTCACGTTTAAGCTCAATGATGGAGAAAGACAGAAGAGAGACAACAACAAAAATCAACCAACACCAAACCAAAAGCAAAGCCAAAATTAGGGGGGTCCCCATTTGCAATGGGGCGATGTGTGAAAAGCGTCACAACAGTACGCAAGAAGAATGGTGAGATTCACATTTGTGTGGATTTTCGGAATCTTAATCAGCAGTCACTGAAGGATAATTATCCTTTGCCTATAATGGATCAAGTCCTCCAGACAGTGACAAGTGCTCAAATGATGTCTATGCTGGACAGATTTTCAGGTTATAACCAGATTGAGGTAAATGAAGCAGATAGACATAAAACTGCTTTTACTACTCCATGGGGTACTTTTGCATATCGTAGAATGCCTTTTGGATTAATTAATGCAGGAGCAAATTTTCAAAGAGCAATGGATTTAGCTTTCCGTGGTATCTTAGGAAGGTATATTGTGGTGTATTTGGATGATCTCACCGTCTTTTCAAAAGATCGTGAGAATCATTTATTTCATTTACAAGATGTTCTGGAGAGATGTCGCAAGCATGATGTTTCTCTTAATCCCAAGAAGTCTATCTTTGGGGTTACTGAGGGTAAACTTCTGGGACATGTATCAAATGAAGGAATCAAGATTGATCCTGAGAGGGTAAAATCTATTCAAAACCTTCATTTACCATCTAGTAAAAAAGTTGTTCATTCTTTCTTTGGCAAAGTGAATTTCTTAAGGAGATTCGTCCCAGATTTTGCTGAGAAAACACATCATATGATTGATATGATGAAAGGAAAAGCTGTTTTTCGTTGGAATGATGAAGGTAAAGCCGCTTTTGCTGAAATCAAAGAAGTAATTGCTCATGCCCCGGTGTTGGTTAGTCCAAATTACACTAAAGATTTTATTATGTACAGTTATGCTTCAGAGCATACTATGTCTGCTATCCTGATGCAACAAAATTAGGAAGGGATTGAGTCTCCCATTGCCTTCATGAGTTGTCTGTTAAAGCTTCATGAGCTCAAATATTCTACAGCTGAGAAGAACGTTTTGCTGTTGTGAAGGCAGTCAAGTATTTCAGGTTCTACATTCTCAACTCTCATACGATAGTGCTAGTTCCGGATACAGCTGTCAAATCTATTTTGACACAGCAAGATTTTGGTACAAAAAGAGGAAATTGGGTGGCTAAAATCCAAGAGTATGATTTAGAAATAAAACCTACCAAGCTTGTTCGTGGCAGAGGTTTATGTCAGTTGATGGCCGAAAGCAGTTCTGAAGAAAGTGAAGAGGAGACTTATGAAGATCTTCCTAAAGTGTTGTTTGTCAGCACTACTGATGAGTGGTATTCTAATATTGCCTATTTTCTAACTTATGGTGAATGTCCAGCTCATCTCTCTTTCAAAGAAAAGAGAAATTTGAAACTTAAGGCTGCAAACTATATTCTTTGGGATAATGGTTTGTACAAAAGGACTCTTGATGGTAACTTTCAGCATTGTGTTGATAAAGCACAGCAAGACAGGTTGCTTGAATCTTTTCACAATTTAGCATGTGGTGACCATTTTTCTCTATCAGTAACTGCTCACAAGATCTTAAGAGATAGGTATTATTGGCCTACACTTTTTCAAGATACATATAAATGGGTACGTAAATGTACACAATGTCAACAATTTGTTGGAAAGCAAAAAATGATGGCACAGCCGTTAAAACTAGTTGTGATAGAAGAGCCTTTCAGGCAGTGGGGAATCGATTTCATTGGCGTCATTAACCCTCATTCAAGTGCTGGATATACCTTTGTTCTTGCTGCAACAGATTATTTCACCAAGTGGGTATAGGCTATTCCTGTAAAACATGCTACTTCTGAGGTAGTGTGTAGATTTTTGAAAGAAAACATCATATCAAGATTTGGTGTTCCTTATAAGGTGGTGACTGACAATGCATCTTCTTTCTCATCTTATGAGGTAACTCAGTTTTGTTTTGATTATAGCATAATATTGGCCCACTCTTCAGATTATTACCCTCAAGGTAATGGTCAAGCAGAATCAAGTAACAAAAATCTGATTACTATTATCCGGAAGCTTGTTGATGAAAATCAAAGATCATGGCATAAAGTGTTGTATGATGCTTTGTGGGCTGATCGCATTACCCCCAAGAGAGCCATTGGCATGTCTCCATTTCAGTTGCTCTATGGAGTAAATGCAGAAATTCTTATTACATTGGAACTTCCAGCCCTCAAGTTGATCAAAGCTGTAGAAGATGCCACGTTTGAAAGTTCTCTTGATAAGCGAATAATGTTTCTCTCTCAATTAGAGGAACAAAGATAACAAGTAGTGGATCGTATCAACGACCTTCAGAAGCAAGTTAAAGCTCTCTTCGACAAAAAAGAAAAGAAGAAGGTTTTCCAAGTTGGTGATCATGTCTTGCTTTGGGATAAGAGGAGGGAACCAAAAGGAATGCATGGGAATTTTGATTCTCTTTGGCATGGTCCTTTTGTAATTCATCAAGTGATTGGTGAGAATAGCTTTCTACTAGCGTATCAAGATGGCACTCCGTTCCCACTTCCTTACAGTGGGCAACATCTAAAACACTACTTTCAGTAGAGTTTTAGATTAGTTTCTGTATATAAGGTTTGAGTCCTTTTGTCTTTTAGTCTTTTAAATTTTTAGTCTTTTTAAATCTTTTGAGTCTTTTCTTTGTGTTTTGTTTAATGACTCCGTAACCCAATGAATCCTAAGGCACTTACAGATTCTGGATTCTACTACCTTCTTTTTCGAAGGCAGTTCCCCAGTTGGAGCCAGCTGTTATCCTGAATTTTTGACTTGTTTTAAAAATTTGGATAACCAATCAAAATTTTCATAAAATTTGAGACTTTTCTTCTCTAAGGCACGCATTACGAGGTGCAAAGAGTGACAAATCTCAGTTTTAAGTTTATTAACCTTTGGGCTACTCTTTTTCCTTCTTTCGTTTCCGTTTTTGTTAATTTCTGAGTCGTTTTTGGTGTCTTTTTGACCAATTTCGGGTTTTTGGAGCAACTCAGCAAAAGGGAAATTTTGACTTAAAAGAAAAATTGTTAAAGCTCTTCAAAAACCCGAATTTGCTTAAGTGAGTCAAAAACCCGAATTTGCTTAAGAGTCTTTATTTTTGACAAAATGCAAAATTGCTGTCATCTTGAAAGTCCGAATTGCTTTATGCAAAATTGTTGTTTGATTAAAAAGGTCCGACTTTATTTTAAACATTTGTAAAAACTTTAAAAAAGTGCGAATTTGTTTAAAATGAAATTGCGTTGGTCCCTTAAAACCCCGATTTTAGCTTTTATTGACATTTTGCATTGTAAAAAGCTTCAAAAATTTTGACACCATATTGATTCGAGCTATTTGAATCCTTGTTTGCTTTCACTTCCCTGATTCAAGGAGATTTCATCGACCTTAATGCTTGAAATTCGGACTTTCATCAGTAAATAGTCATTACTCTTTTATATTTTGGGCGCGCCTAGGGTTTATTTCGTCATTGTTTCCAGTTCCAACTTGCTTCAGGTATGTTATATGTTTCTTCATCTCTTTTTCAATGGTTTTCTGTTATTTATTTCTTCATTTTAACGTCATTGTCTTTTGCATATTTCGTTTTAGATTTTAATGTCATTTACTAGAACGCGCTTTTTTATTGTTACGCATTTTTCTACTGTTATCTTCCTTTATCAATGGTCGTTTATACATATTTGATTGGTATTCGTCTTTATGTTACAAAACGTGTTTTTCTTTGTCATTTTCTGCTTTTCCAAAATGTGTTTTCACTTGTATTTAACTCGCCTACGCTTAATACGCATTTCGTATATTCCCTTCAATACGTCCTTCATCTTCCTTCATTTTCAGTCCACTTCCATACAAAACGCGTTGTTATTGTCATTATCTATTATCATATGCCCTCCGTTTTCATTCATTTTCTGTTCACTTTCATGTAAAACGTGTTTCTTATATACCCTTTATATTCCACGTACCCTTCTTTTTTCCTTCATCTCATTCAAATCCGCCCTCTACTTTCCTTCATTCCATCATTCGCCTCTCATATCCTCCATACTTCCATCCTTAACTCCATACATAACGCATTTTCTACTTTTAAAATGTCTTATATTGAAGACGTGTTTTTCACTATGTCATTCCAGCAATAAACTTTTCCTTCATTACGCTTTCATCCATCTTTTCAAACAATAAGGCTTCCGTATACCATTTCATTTTCATCCATCCACTTCCATTGTCATTTTTCACAAAAGTTACAAGTTTCTCCTTCACTCACATTTCGGGTTTCTAGCTCAAAAAATGCATTTCAGGATTTGCAGTTGGAATCACAATTTTCAAAATTGCAAAATTATAAAAAATTGCTAAAGCCAAAAAATTTGAAATTGTTGAAGCATCAAAAAATTCTGAAATTGTTGAAGTCATTTAAAAACCCGAAATGCCTTAAAAAACACAAAAGTTGACCTTTTTTGGACAAAATTTCAAATCCAAGCCAAAAATCTCTTTGTCTTGCCATTCCAAGAAGACAAGATGTTATTTTTCACTGCCATTATTCCATCAAATTCTGAATTCGTCCTCACTATCCGCTTTCCATCATTCTTCCAAAGTCCATTTCATTGTCCTAGGGTTTGAGTTTCACCATGTCCACTCACGTTGATGCTGATGATGTTCTAACCTTATGGGGTTTTCACCGCAGTCTTGCAGATTCCTGTTCAATGACAGACGAACCAACTTCTCCTAAAAGCAAGAAGATGAAATACAAGTTTGATAAATATCAGAATGAGATTTCCCCGTCTCACGTGGTTTCGAATATCGATGAGATCAAAGATACATAAATTGGGCATATTGATATGTCCGAGTTTCTTGGCAGAGCTGAGAAATCTACTTCTTCTGATATGCAAAAATTGCTGAGGAGTCATATTCATCTGGTGTCTTCTTTTCCTCTTGCTGCCCTAGAACCAGAATTCGTCCTTGCATGTGCAACACACTTTGATAAAGAATCCAGAACTATCAAGGACGATGATGGCAATGTGGTTATCAGGCTTGATGCTGAAACAATCAACAGAGTTTTCAGAGTTCCTGATGCTACTACATATTCAGAGATCTCCTTGAAGAGTGCTCACAGACATTTTGAGCAGAAAAAGAGTGATTGTATTAGACATATCAATTCTAAGTGGCTTCTCAAACCACGACCTTGTGTGACCCGGATACCTAAGTTGTATCGGTCTGATTTTAAAGAGGAAATTAATGATATGATCACTCTTCTGAGCAGAATAGTAGGGTTGAAGGTTTCTAGTGTGTTTGAAAATTGGATGTATAAGTTCATGGTGGTTATTAGAAAAGCACAGCATCCAATATTCTGGGGAGAAATAATCAGTGACAGTTTGTGTAAATAGCTTGCACAAGTTCCTACCACTCTTACCCTCTATATGAACTCATATTTGGTTTATATAGCAGCTTCGTTAAGGCATTTTCCAGGCCTATCTCCTAAAGGTGACAGATCTTTAGTGCTTGTATGGGAGTATTATGATCAGCTGACTTTTATTCCAAGTTGAGCGCATTATAGAAGAGTTCAAGATGCTTTCTTTGGTTATTTTATGTGTTTATTTGACAAAGCATTAGCAAATAACAGGGTATCTAAGGCGGCTTGGAATAAAGTAAATGAGTATGGCTGCTTGTTTCTTCAATTTCCTACTTTTACTTATATGAGAGTCGGCTGCTTTGAAGACCAACCTTATATGCTTCCAAGATATCCGACTGATAAGATTATTCTGATGGAGCTGGGAAGGCAATTGATGACGGTGCATTCACATCAAGCTACACAACACAAAACTGGAGTCAGTATTTCATCACATAATCCATTGATAATTGGGAGGTATTCTTTGACAACTTCTTCAAGAGCCAAGGCAATGGAAACTGAACTTCAGGAAATAACATTGAAAAGATTCCAGGCAAGAGTGGATTTTGATTATAGAAGGGTAAAAGACAAAATTAAAAGAGCCTTCACTCATGTACACCGCATTGAAGACATTTGGGCAGACCTCCGGACAGAAAAAGATATATACAGAATGGATTATTGCAGGCTTACATTGGAGCAAATTATTGATCTGAATCTGACCTTAATTCCAGAGGGTGTAATTGATGATAGGCAGATTTTAGATCCTGAATATGAAGAACAAGGAGTTGCTAATGCCCCCATTCCTGCGATCCAGTGGTCCCAAAAGGAATCTGTCTCAATCTTTGATAGGTTTCAATCAGTCTTAGCAAACACCAACTCTTGGCTCAAAAGCATTGGTGTCAAGACTATCAAAATCAAAGTTAGAGCTGAAGATGATTCAGCTGGTCCTAAAGGTTTGAAGTCAGAAATTAGAGAGCAATCAAAAGAAGGAGCTTCCTCTTCAGGTACCAGAATTAAGTTGAAGGTAAGTCGAGCTGCAGAACAACCGTTGGAAAGGGAAACACTAAAGGGAAAGGAAGTTAATCAAATGCAGATTCAGGTTTTGGATCAGCAAGAAGAAGACGAGGTTCTTGAAACCTCTATCATTCTAAGTGAGATAACTCCTCACATTGAAGCTCCAATACCAGAATCAGCTATATCTCCTATGTCCCCTATCGACAGTGATGTTGATTCCTTCTCCACCGTATTTGTTCCTTATATCCCACCTCAAGAGGCTAGTCATCAATCTTCATCAATAGTGAATACTCCCACGAGAAGCTTGCCAGGTAACTTCAAGAGTATTTTTGATATAAATCCAATCTTTCTAGCCATGTCAGAAATAACTCTTCCAGAGATTGATAAATCAGTAACAAGCTTTGATTGTTTCATGGCTAATCCTAGTTGTAATTTGTCTTCTGCACAAGACATAGTTGCTGTACAAACCGAGGCACCCCCTATAATTTTTGTTGTATCTCAAACTGAATCCATTTCTACAGAGACTGCAGTTGCTATTTCAAATGTGACAACCTTGGATCTTCCTCCATGGTTAAATTCAATTGCTCCCAAAAGAAAGAAACAAGCAGTGTCTCCTAATATTTTTGATTTCCAAAAATTGAAGAAATCAAAACCGATGGTTGCAAAGAAAGCAAAAACAGTCTCACAAGTATTTGTTGACAGCAATAAAATGAAATATGCTGAGATTGCAGAGCCTCTTGTTGATAAACCACATGAAGAGATGCAAGTGTCTGATTACAGATTTACTAGGGTGGAATTGGGCAAGCAGACTCATGCCAATATGATGCAAGATGCTCAGAGTTCAGTGACAATTTTGGCACAAAACTATAATGAACTTCTAGCTAAAAAGGAAAAGCTCAAAGAAGACAATGCTCAACTGATTTCAGTTATTCAAAGGATTACAGGATCATCAGAAGCAGTTGATTCACTATCTACAGCTCCTCCTAATGAATCAGTTAGGCAATTGGAAAGAATTGCACAAAAGGCCAAGGCAGTTGATTCATGGATAACTCAGCTAATTGATCAAAGTATTCCAATGATTGAGAAGACCTTGCAAGTTCTCAAAAATGTCAAAATAGCCAAAATAAAGCTAAATCAGACTTTGGAAGCTTTCAAGCAAAGTTTGGAATCGCTTGAAAAAGATTTAAAAATCTGGCATGAGATAGATCAAGTCAAGTTACAAATTCTATGCAGCAACTCGATCTTGCCAAACAGAGAGAAGTACATAGAATTTGAAGAACTTATGACAAATAGGTCATTGGTCATTCAAGATCTTATCAAAGATATCCAGGCCACTTTGGAAATGAATGATGAAGTTCAGCAGGATATTCTTTCAAGTTTTGAGAAGATCTCTTTTACAGTTTTGAATCAAGAAGATGAATTACTTGCAGCTGATTTAGTCACTACAGAAATGGCAGCCAATCTTCGTCAACAAATGGAATCAGAGCAGTTTTCTATAGATTCAATTCATAAGTTTGTTAATCATCAGACAATCCTTGAGAAAATGCAAACTACTTATGAAGAGCATAGACTGGTGGCAATCAGATACTTTGATGTAATCTTGAAGACAGTTGCAGTAGCCAAGAACACATTGGGCCCAGATTCGAATGAATTGCAGATCATCATCAGCAAATTCTTATCTTTCAAAGATAGGAATGATACAAATTAAAATTTTAGGTTGTTTTATGTAATTTTACTTTCGACAAAATATATGTAAAAACAAATTTTGCAATTGCAAGTGTTCTTTCCTTGCAGTTTTGAAAAAAGTAATTACATGTAAAATCTTACAAGACAAATCACAATTTGGATTGTAATTTTGAATAAGTCAATTGCAATTAGTTATTGGTTGAGAGATTTTCTCAAGTTTGTTGAGATCCTCCCACCTTTTTCTCTAGACCTTCCTCCTATAAATACTTGAAGGGCCTATTGTAATAGATATCTTTTTAGCAAGCAAGAAAACTCTGCAGAATTTTATACTCATAAAGTCTTTGAGCTTTATAGTTGATAATTGTGAATTTTCAAGTAATATCAAGAAAACAGAATTTCAGACTTTGAGCTGAATTCTCATTTTGCATCCTTTATGTTCTTATATCATTTTGGAGCATCATTTTGTGATTACTTGAAAGTTGTAGAATATTGCTGAAGAGAGATTTGATTTAAATATCTACAGTCTTTGTGCTGTAAATGTGAAGATTGAATTTATAAGTTAGTATTAGAAATTGAGAACAATTGCAAGTCTTTGTGCTAGTATTTATTCTCGTCTAGAATAGTTAAGAGATACTTCATAGTTACAGACTTTGCGCTGTTTCGTGTTGTATGTTTTCATTAAGTAATTATTCTGAAAAAGGGTAGATAGGATCTCATTCCTCAAGACTTTGTGCTTATTGGTTGTTTTTCCGTCCCGGAGGAAGTAACGGAAGTCTTTGCACTTTCAGGAAACTTTATTTCCTCTTTCTTAATTTCACTACGTAGTTGCTGTAATAAGTTTCATCCACTTATACTGTTTCTTTTCTGTGAAGAGAGAAGAACGTAATCTTTCCTGAAATATGAGGAACGATTGCTGTCCTACCCATATCAGTTTTATTTAGTTAAAGGGGGAGCCTTCCCTAAATTAGGAGAGTTTAATCTCACGTGCTATGGTTGAAATCACTATTTTGTATACTTTCACAAGAATACAAAATTTCCAACCAACAGGGAGAAATTTGATGAGCTCTTCAAATCTACTAACATTCAAAATGACATCCTTAATACCTAGTTGCTTACAGTGAAGGATACAATTCAAAACCTGGAGACCAAAATGCTCAAAAAGACTAAAGATTGGTTGGGTGAACAAAAGGATGCGAATCACTAGGAGTTGTTGAGAAGCATGTCTCAAATTTTTGATAATTGGGCTAATCTACAAAAAGATGTTTGGGGAAATTAAAAATTCTATTGGGTCTCTGGAGGGGTGTACGAGCTTGAGAAATGAGGTTGCGAAAATCCATTGCAATCAAGATAAGATCTTCCTTAGTTTGCAGGAGATTATTAAATACAACAACAAAATGGTTAAGAACATGATAGTCACAATACAGGTGTTTCGGTGGGATCTTAAAATTTTCCATGCTAAGAGTGCTAGGGAGAAACATTCGGAAGCCCCCCCTACGAGCTCCAGAAAAAAGGAAAGACTGTGGAGATAGTGTTGCCTACTTCTGAGAACAACAGTAGCAAGAAGAATCAGAAAGCCTTATCTTTTGAAGAAAAACTTCCGTTTCTTACCAAGGAGTTGTGGGCCATAAAAGGCCTCCATCTTCTTGGAGAACAATAATTGGTCTCATTTGGTTGGTAGTCCTCAGCTGGTCCTATTTTATTTTTTGTTGGTTCTTGGTTTTTTCTTTTTTGCTACTTTTATTTAGCTTTTTTGTTGTCTCACCTCTTGTAATAGGTTCAGGCCCTTCCCAATTTATCTTAATCAAAACTCAAACTTTATTTTAAAATCTTACACTACTTGATAAGACTTAAACATGAACCCTTTAAGTCTTTTGAACCATTTCTCATCTCACTAGTGAAAAGGTCAAATTAACATGATTAAATGTTTCCCTACTAACAAAGTTCAGATTATTAAATATCAAATTCTACACTTCCTTCTTCAATCATTACTAGTTAAATATTACAGATTATTGGGTTATTTGATTAAGATTCATTCCTTTGAGATAAGTCAAAACTCCCATCGTCAAGTAATATGGCATGAATTAAGAAGTCGTACATATATATTGCTTATTAGAAATAAAATAATATTAGACTGCTTCCTTATTTTCAGCTGACTAGGAAATTGGTCTCCAAAGTAGCTCTTGACATCTTTGAAAAGAACTATTTAATTTTAATTTGAAGGGAATTAAGCCCATAGAATCCAAGATTCAATAAGATTGAAGCTCAGAGCATGTGATGCCTTACAAATTAGTTTAGTATCAGCATCATTGAACTTATTTGTCTTTAGAAAAGGAGGTTTGTATCATGATTCTAAAATGGCCTTCCATTTTCGCTCTTATAAAGTTCACTTTATAAAATTAAATGCTCAATAATTATATTATACTGTTCTTTATTTTTATATTTTTTAATTTTTGTTTTTTGAATTTAAAACATTGGGACTATATCTTTCTATTTTCAATCTTTAATTAAATTTTGAAGTGTTAATAACCATTTAATAGTAGGGAGAATGTTTTCTCATATATATATATATATATATTTTTAAGACATTTAAGTGTATTGTATTTCAATTTAATTTTTATAATCGTAGAATTGTTGAAGTAAGCAATTTTCTAAATGATCTTAACGATTTTTATAATAAATTTGCATGGATTTGAACATTGCAGAAGTCAATCTTTATTGAATCATATTTTATTTTTTATTTATTTCTCATCATGATTTACATTTTAAATCAGAATTTTGCTGATGATTATTTTCTCTCTCCTTTGGAGGATGAGAATAATATCAAACAAGCTCTTCTTTGTCTTGATATATTCATCCATGCTTCTAGTTCAAGTATTCAATGGTGAAAGAATCAATGTTATAACAATCTTTCCAAATTTGGTTGGTTGGATTCCTTTGAATGAAAATGAATTGATCATGGGGAAATCTTTTGATTCCTGCATTCCCTTTGCATTTTAAGCATCTCCTACTAGCTTGTGGAACTTTTTCATTGTCAAAATTGAAAGAAAACTAAACTATTGGATAACTGAGCCTCTCTATTTTCCAATTAAATTCTAGCTTTGCTCCAAAACTTTAGTTGCTACCCATGTTTATTATTCTTCTTGTTGGTTCCATTCTAGTGCTTCCTATTTAAAATTTGAGAAGCTCCTCTAAAATTTTTATGGGCTTTTGCATATAGGTCTAAAGATTCTCATCATATTGTTTGGGAGCTTTGTTGTCTCCCTCACGATGTTGGTGGCTTGGTTCTTCTATCAAACAGTCAAAAAAGCATTGCTTTCTATGTTAAATGGATTAGTAGAGATCTAGAAAAGAATGGTGTTTTAAAATTCTCATTAGGCATTATATTTCTTTAAGAACTCCTAGAAAACCAACTTGGAAAGGCCTTGACCTATATACTTTACTCATCATAAGGGAATTTTCTCAAATGCAAGGCACTTTTACTATGAAGATCAACTAGAAGGCATGGGATTCCATCGAGTCTTGGCTACTTTGGGGTGGTAATGACTTCTACAATGGCCTATCAATTAGCCAATAGGACCTATTGATGGTCTCCTATTCTTTTCAATCTAGATCGTCCTCTTGCCAAAGCCACTTTGATTCATGCTTTCAAATTATTTAATAGAGAAATCAAAAATCTACCTATTATCCTTATTAGGACCACAAAGAATTTCCTCTTTTGGCCTGAAGATAAGCTAAAATCTTAGCTATCCAGCCAAAATCAAGAGGCCTTTCAAAATGTTATTGATGTCATTCCTCCCCATATAGTTCATAAGGTTGGGGTCAAGTCCTTTGATCCTTGGTGAAAAGATTGGAAATGTTATCTTGAAATTCTATTTCACAATTATAGACCCTACAATAGATATATGTGGTTCATGTCTCATCTTCTAATGGTGGACCAATTAAGCCACCATTGACACGTCCAGTCTTCACTTGGTACTTGGCATCAATGATTCCAAACTATTTTGGCAGCCATTTGGAAGCCTAAAATGACTCATTTTGCATGGCACATTATTTACCAAGGTCTTCCTCTTGGTTCTCATTTGATTCACATGGGAGTTCTCAACCCTCATTGTCCCTTGTGAACAACTGGAGTCTCTCAAGCATCTTTTTTGTTCTATTCTAGAGGTCAAGAAGCTTGGAGTTGGATACATGATTGATTCAAGCCTTTTTGGCCTCACCCTTTCACATGGCATGCTGTGTTACTAGGCAATGAGCTTTGCCTCCCATTAAAGTTTGTCAAATTTGGCATGTCTTCAAGGTAGAAATTCTAATTAGTATTTGAAAGATAGAAATTCAACTATATTTTTTGGTTGGTTGGCTAATGGTCACTTTTCTTTATACACTAAAGTTATGATTTTCTCTAATGTGCTAATGTGTATCTAGGTGCAAGCTTGCAAAGTTGCACATCTATAGGAGCTTTTTGACCACTAGGGTAGGAGTCTTTGCATGGTTGCTAGAGTCGTAGCCCTTCTTTCATCCCACCTCATGGGCATAGACATGGTCATGGCCAATCTACCAAAAAAGATCATGGATCTCAATCTCAAGGCTCTCGACCGCAAGGTTTCAAGGACCATGCTGCTTGTGGATAGTATCAACCTTTTCAGCCACATTCAGCCCCTTCTCATGGGCCTAGCATTATTGGCTAGCCAAAATTTGGCAAGTTCCCTCAGTTAGAGCTGACAATTTCCCCTATTCATGCTCAACAACCTATAGAAGATCAAGAGGAGGAAGGTGCTCTTACTTTCTGAAAATGTATTGATGATGGTACTATCCCCACTAAATAATGGAATAAACTTGATGACTATGTTTCCCTTCCTACTGATGCTACTCGTCACTTATCAGTTTTATTTATGTTTACTGTTGATCGGACTCTCCGTTATTTATTTTCATATATTTTGTTAACTTGATCCTCCTTAAATTCTGAGAATGTGTCTTTGTAGCACCCACATTTTTTTAATACTGTTTCATCAGTTTTTTATTGATCAAAAAATTGTAATTGCTATAAACTGAATGAACAAAACTGCTGTAAATTGCTTATTGATCACAACTGTACTGACTTAGTTTCGGGAATGGCTGATGAACTCATTGTCCCGCAGGGAAAATCACTTACAGTGGAAAACGCTAATCTGTCAGAAAAGGTAAAAGACTGTCCCATTCATATCCTCATTGCCATCATAATTCTTCTTTTGCTTTTGACCACAATGAAATTCTAAACATGATACAGATTGACATCATGGAAGGTGCCACCAATCATTCGGAAACAGATGCTGCAACTCAACAAGATCTGCCTCAAACTAATCTCAATCTCGCGTAATTCTCATTATCATAATTTCTGCTAACTAATTCTTCATCATCTCAAAAAAGAAAATTGTTAATGAAGAGATTGTGTGTGTGCAGCCTGTCATGAATTCAAGGGCACTATACCTGCAAAGATCAGAATCTAAACTTTGTAAAAAACAAATCCTTCAGAATTTCCTTCAATTGTTTTTCTCTGCTATATGTCTTTAGCAGTTGGGTATCGTATATGCTTATGAAAATGTGGAAAAGAAATTGATTGTGGGCTCTAATACATCTCCCCAAAGATATTTCAAAAAAACTTTATATATTAAAGTAAAGAACTTTAGATTCAATATCTGGTTGGCAGAAGACATTGATATGCTGTGACAGATATATAATGCTTGAGTTGGTATTATAGTGCCATAATTTGTGTATATGCACTGATTTTCAAATGCCCTGTTTTTACTGTTCTAGAAACCTCTTGTATTCACAATTCTTTATTTCGAAATATAAAATATGCATATAAACAGAATAGACCGAACATACAAAATCTATATATGGATGAGAGATGCTGCTGCTATTTTATTTATATATTCATTCAGACAGCTCTAAGATTATTTTATTATTTTTTAATATAATATGTACAATGTCATATTATAAAATCAAATTTCTGTGCAAATTAGTTACTATATTGAATACATATGACAAGCTGTGGGCAGAAAACTATTACAAAAACAAGTTTACTTTTAACATATTCAAACCCTACATTTACAGTTGAGTGTAATCTCTTTAATTATTAAAGAATTGATTGTAATTTTATATTTTTTATATATAAAAATAATAAATAGTTATTTTATTTTTAATTGTTGATTCATTTAAAAATTAAAAATAACAAAACAGAGAAAAAAATCATTATTCGTGAATAAAGACTTTTTTAAGAATTCTTAAATATTTCAAAATAATAAAATTTATAATTTAATGGTATTTTAATATCTAATTTTTTTACATCATTTTTTAAGTTTAATTTAAAATTATAAAAATCTGAGAGTAAGACAATAATTTTATTGAATGACTAATAAAGTGGTTCGTCTTGAATATGAATGAAATGTATTTATATTTTTATTACTTTATATGTTTCTTCACTATTGACGATCAACTAGCATATTAAGATTGTTAATGTATTATAGAATTCTTCACTATCTTTAATACACTTTAATTATCACAATATATTATTATTGATGTTTCAAAAGAGATAACTATATCACCTAGAATATGGCTCCTTGTACTCCTTTAATGCAACACCCCAAGTAGACTAGCTAAATGCAAGCTAAAATTCTTTTAGTTAACAATTTTAAAATATATATATCTTAGCACAAATTAATATGTAGATGAAGTTATTATTTTAACTTTTTAAGCATCTTAGATACTAGTTGGTATGTTACTTGGATTGCTGAATAACCTAACTCTCGGGAAATAGGCTAAATTATCTAGTTCTACAATTCACCGCTAACAACAATTATTGGCCATGACAAATTCATCTCAAAAATTCACCACCAGCAATTCATCATTGTGCTCAATTATACAACAATATCAGTCATCTCTATTATTAATGCCATGGAAACTATTCATTTGCAAAAAAAGTCTCAAGGTCTTGGAAATATATATTAAAAAATGTTAATGCGATGAATTGTCCAAGTGAATTGCTGGTGGTGAATTTTTTAGAGATGAATTTGTGGTTGTGGATTGCTGGTGGTGTTTTTCTAAAGATGAATTTGTCATGGTGGTGAATTGTTGGGGGTGAATTTTCCGGCAGTGAATTGTTGGCTGTGAATTTGCACCAAATTATCTCATTCAACCTTTGATACTAGAAAAATCCATTCAACAAACTTATAGACCACCGTCAAATTTTTGAGTATGGATTCTATATGACATAGCACCTATGGATATCCTTTGAAGACTCCCACTCTAGTTTTAAACCAACGAGATTTCAGATTTGAGAATTTTTTAAATCTATTTTATCTTTTTTAAATGTAAATTAGCTTTAACAAGGATTGAACCCTTTAAAGTTAGCTATAACTCCTAGGGTTGTAAATTTCATAGATTGGCAAATTATATGCTCAATAATTTGTTAGGGCTGGAAGATGCAGAATCAATTACTTCCTCAAACCTCTAATCTAGATAAACATACATTTAAATTCAAAAAAACACTAAAATCTAATGCATCAACTCTTTCTTCACCTTGATGGAATCCATGGAGACTTGAAAGCGTATGGCAAGATTAACCGAGGAATACATTTTTGATGAAGACTAAGGAAGGAATTAGCTAAGGACAAAAATTATATTATTTAAGCCTTCCTAGAACATCTTGGAAGATTGAAACTAGGTCTGAAACACAAAATCTTGTTCAAATATTCTAAACAAGTAGCATATCTATGTAGCTTCAACTTGAACTATCCTACACGCATTGGCTAAGTGGCATTCACAAGGCACCATTGCAGTTTGGTTGTGATCCAACTCTTTAATGAGATCCAATTAGATTAAATAACAAATTATTTGAGCAAGAATATATAATATCATCTAGAATTCAAAGATTATCATAAATTTTTCACTATAATATAATTATAATCAAATTTTAATTTATGCAATTGAAACTTATAAATGTTATTGATGTGAAATTTATTTTAATTTTAAAAGATAATACATTAGCAAGAGGCTAGATGTATTACAATCAATGATTGACAACACAAATAAAATGAAACAATTTTTTAATTTGAAAAAGATAATTTTTTATTCAAAGTTTGAGAACTCATACAAATCTAACAAACTCTATAAAAGAGATGCATACCTACTATTCTACTGCATAGCTTCAAATTAAGCCCGTCATAAACTAATAGTTCACATCCTTATCCTATGCAATTAAAATAGATTGTCAAATGAGGACAAGTCAGCTACAAATTAAGAACATGCTAGAAAATTATTCAACTTGGGTAAACCCACCTTACTCGCAGCCCATGAGAAAAAATTGGACTACGTGGACGTGTTGGAAATATGTCCAAAAGATCTAGTTTCACTTGCTTGGAACAGAGCTAGATCACCCCACTTAAGCTAGTGGTGAAAGTATATAAGACTACCTCCACTCCAAAGACTTTTGAATAAAATGTAGAAAAGACCAAACAATTAGAATTGTGACGCTTCCTAGATTTAGCCATGCAAATGGCCATTGAATGCCTCTAGATTTCTATTAGATTAGTTTTCCTCTCTAAGAAGGAAAGGGCCGTATTACATTGGTATTTTTCAACAAATGATTGAATGTTTCCTCAATTTATTCCCTCATAAATCACTATCCTACATATACCACTTGATAGAGAGGAATTTATTGATTCGTCAATATTTTAACAAAGCCATCACCGACCTAATTTTTGTTTAATAGAGAAGTACAAATTCAAATAAAGATCAGAATCTAAACTTTTTAACAAACAGATCCATCAGAATTCCCTTCAATTGTTTATCTCCACTATATGTTTTTAGCAGGTGGGTGTCGTTTCTACAAATGAAAATGTGGGGAAAAAAAAACTGATTGTGGGCTATAATACATATCACCAAAGATATTTCAAAAGAACTTTATGTATTAAAGTGAACTTTAGATTCAATATCTGGTTGGCAAAAGCCATTGATATGCTGAGACAGATATATAATGCTTAAGTTGGTATTATAGTGCCATATTCTGTTGGAAATTTGCATATATGCACTGTTTTTCAAATGCCCTGCTTTTACTGCTCTAGAAACCTCTTCTATTCACAATTTTTTATTTCAATATGCATATAGGCCAGACATAGATGCACACAAAAAATTTACTTGTTCTCTTCTTTATTTATTTTTCTCTCTTTATATATGTTCAAATTACTTTTATTTTAGTATATTTATACAATGTTATATTATAAAATCTTTTTTTTTAATTAAATTTTTATATTTGATATGACAAGTTGTGGGTAAAAAAAGTTTACTTCCAACATATTTAAACCTTATATTTATAATTAGTTTAATTTAAAATTATAAAAAATTGAGAGAAGACAATTATATTGAACCACTAATAAATTGATCTTGAGAGAGAATGAAAGGTATTTATATTTTATTTTATAATTTTTCACTATGAAGTGACAATAAATTATGACATTTTAAGATTGTAAGTGTATGATAGATTCTTCAGCGTCTTTAATACACTTTAATTACTATGTAGGAGCATCCAGTGGTGTAAGGGCAATCCTACATCACCCAAAAATATGTTTTCCTTTATGTTTCTTTTTGTTAGCTTTTTGTAGATGTTTTTGCATTTTTGGATACCCTTTTCATCGAATAAGAGTTCCCAACTTTTATAATTGCATTTTAGTTTTTTCTGCTCAATTTATATTTTTAGCAGTTTTGAATTTGAAGGCGTGAGGAGGCAGAAATTTATGGGAAGCTTCAGGACAGAAAAATAAGCACTTTGGCGAAAGAATGAGGTCAAGATTATTCCTGGTTTGAAATTTATTCAAGTTTTTGTTTCTTTTTTTGCCTTGAAAAATCTTCTAAGTCGACTTTGAGGCACTAAACGGTCCCGTATTGGCCCATAAATCGTTGAAACTATCCAAGCGAGTTCCTAGCGTGTTCTTCACTTCAAGACCTTTCCAACGGTTCAAACAGTTAGGCAAACGGAGTCCCAGATCAAAAGTTATGGCTCCCGGAAGTTGGTGCATTTTCAAAAATGTACTAATTTTTTAATGTAGTTTTAAAATCTAAATTTCAAATTGTAATTTTTAGTGCCAAACTGCCAAAACTCAGAATTCGAATGTTGTTTTGGCTCCAAGATTGAAAAGGAGCTATTTATGGGCGGGGTTTTATGATTTTTGGTAGCTTTTTGGGGAAAAGATCACATACTGCGAAAAGGGAAAATTTATGTAGTTTTTGTAACTTGCATGTATTGCAGAACTTGAGGATTGGAGATCCTCCACATGTAAGATTTTCATATTCAAAATAATAATTTAATATTCTCTGGTTGTGTGTGTGATTTTCTGTGTCTCGGGTTAGCACCCTCGTCAAATTATTACAATACATTATTGTAGATGTTTCAAAAGATGAAACTATACCACCTACTATATGGTTCCTTGTATTCCGTTGTTGTAACATCTCATGTAGACTACTAGAAGTCCAAGCTAAAATTCTTTTTAGTGAACTATTTAAAAATAATATTAATATCTTGACATAATTTAATCTGCAAATGAAGTTATCATTTAACTTTTTAAGTATCTTAGACACCATTTTATTTCTAGTTGATGTGTTAGTTGGATTATGAATAACCAAACTTTAGTCTCATTGTTAAAAATAGGTTAAATTATCTCATGCAACCTTGACTCTGGGATGATCTAGACTTCTTAGATTATCATCACTTTTTTCATTATAATGTTGTTATAATCAAAATTCAACTAACCCATATTCCACGAAATGTAAATTCATAAATTCTTTTTATTTAAATTTTGTTGTGAATATGAAGGAGAATACACTTGTGATGGGCTAGATGTATTGCAAAAAATGAGATAATATTTTTTGAAGTTATTATTATTATTATTCAAAGCTAATAATTCATAGAAATCAAGCAAACTCTATAGAAGATATGTATGCCTTACACTCTACTACATAACTTCAAATAAATCCCATTTGTACATTTTCAAAAGAAACTAGAAATTTACTAAAAACAATAAATTATGGCTTTCATCATAAACTAAAGATTCACACACCTACGTCTAAGAAGTTTAAATAGATAGATAAATAGGGAAAATTAGCTACAAATTAAAAACATGCTAGAAACTTATTTAATTAAATTGGTAAACCCAACTTGGTGGAGTCATGACTCCTAGCCCATCGAGCAAAAATTGGTCTACTTGGATGTGTTGGAAAGGTGTTCAAGAGAGATACTTAGAGTTTCTTGGATGATAGCCTAGATCATCCCTCATAAACTATTGGTGAAAGTCTCTAGGTTTAATTCCACTCCAAATTCCTTTGAAAATAAAATTTACAAAATTGTAGAAAAGGCCAAAAAAAAAGAAAATTATGCTTCCTAGATTTGGCCATGCAAATGCTTATTGAATTCCTTGTGATGTCTATTAGATTAATTTTCATCTCTAAGAAGTAATGGACCCTATTACACATATATTTAAAAAATGAGTGAACATTTCTTTAATTTATCCCCTAGTTAATTACTTGCCTTGATGAGTAAACTATCCTATTGTAGTGTTGAAAATTGTCACCCTTAACAATTTCACACTATGTTTTGGCCCCACTAAATTATTGAGCCTAATTGACCCCATAATGTCTTAAAAGTATGTATTCTAGAGCCCATTTGTACCTTTCTTCAATAAACTACACGCATTGAATAAATTCATCCAATTCACATGTTGCCCCTAACAATGAGTGTCCTAGAAATTTAGGCCAGGACCCATGGACGAATGGGTGCCCCTTCTTAGCCAGGATCCATTTTTGGTTATTTTGTTGGCGGCATTTTAACATTCAAAATTCAAATTACAAGAGTTAGCTTTTGGAATCTAATTTTGGGGAAATTGAATAAATACCTATAAATACCTAGTCTTTTCACCCTTTGAAACTAGAAGAACAAGAGAAGTTAAATTAGGGAGAAAATATTATTGTCAAGCGAAATTCAAGAGTAGCATTCTAGAGATTTATTACAACAATTCAAAGATCCAAGCATCATGTCAAATTGTATGTGAGTTCATGTTATCATTTTATCATTGTTTTGTAAAGGCTAACATCTTTTTATAGGTATCCAAAGCATTCAAGCAAAGAAAGATCCAAATATTTGAGGTGATGTGCATGACTTCAGTCCTTCAATGAAGCCATTGAAGGGTGGTGAATTGCAGCACTTTGTGATTTCATCATTCCTTCCTTTCAATTATCATTTCTATCTTTGACATTGCCATTGTGGAAGTGGAAACACTTACACGGGGTTTGATTGAGGCAAGCCCCTAAAAGGCCTAACATTTCCTCTTTTTGTGAATATGTGGATATTAGGTTGAAGAGGATTGAAGGAAAGTTTGAAGGAAATTCATTCATCATTGCATTTGTTGTCATCAAAGTTGTTAAGATATAAAAACTCACCTACAAAATTTACTGACAATATTTTGGCAGCTTTCCAAGTAGAAATAGGGATCTCAAATCTATCATCAAAGGACCCCAAAAGTTGAGCAAGACACCTTATCAAAGACTCATTTTCCATTGGACGAATATGTCCTTGTAGACACAACCAAACCAATTTTTCTAGGTAGGTTTACAATCATCTACACCTTCCAGATCTGTTGCAACTTGATTGTTTCAGTTTGTTAATCCTTGGGATCTTGCAATTTACATATTAGGGTGCATTATCTGATTAGGGTAATCATTCTAAATCAATTCCAATCCATTCCAATCTTCAATTAGATATAGATCCAAGTCTGATTGGCTCACCTTCATGGTTGTAATTCAATCTAATATCTTTTTTGATCTACATCTTAATGCAACATGGAAAAAGGCCCCTTGCATCCTAGGTTCTTTGCATGTTAGGACCTAGCATCCCTTTTTCTATATTACACCTACATATACCATTTGATAGAGAGGATTTTTTTGATTCTTCAATGTTTTAACAAAGCCAAATGTGCCAACCTAATCTTTGTTCAACAAAGGAGTATAGATTCATTTATTCATTGTAAAGATGTTTAGCAATATTTGAGGTATCCAAAAATGGTGGAAAATATGGATGCAACAACTCTACATCAAAAATAGATGCTCTCCAAGAAAATATTAAAAATTAAAATAAAAAGAACTCTCGTGAATCTATTTAAAGATGGTGTAGGGTCCATATCAAAGTCCATTCAAATTTTGTGGCCCTCTTTTTTGGAATATGGACATTACCTTGTCACCAACATAAAATTAGTGAGACATGTGATGGTGATTATTCATTTCCTTATACTTTTGGTTAGTATATTGCAATATCGCATTAAACCACTACTCGATGTGGTAAATATTCTCAACAAACCAAGATAACTTGGTATCTAGACATAATAACTCGGCCAAAATAACCCTAGAAACATTAACCTCATCATAATAACCCATGGATAGAATAACCCGTGGTCAAAATAACCCATGGACAGAATAACCCATGGTCATTCTGTTTTCCTTTCTCTATATTCTTACAGGGATATTATGTCCATGGGTTATTCTAACCATGGGTTATTTTGGCTTGGCTTATTATGACCCTGGGTTATTTTTCCCTTGGGTTATTGTGACCGGGTTATTATGTCCAGGGTTATTTTAGCCAGGTTATTATGTCCTATAACCAGATAACTTATACACCCCCTATTGGTCTTGTGGGGATGCCTCATTTAGCATGATAGGAAAGGCTACATCAATATGTGCTAATAGTTAGTAACCAATAAACTTCAAGTGGACTATGCTTTATGGAGCTATATAGTGTACAATTATAGCTATATTGGACATAGGGCTTCCAAACACTCATCCCATGTGTGAAGATTTTTTGAATGATATATTTATAAATTTTGAATGATAATTAAACTCACCACCTCAATTTTTTATTTATCTAGGGGTGAAATTCAATAGACTCCATCAATGTGTTGTCAGTCCTAGCTCATAGTGCTAACAAAAACTTGTTGAGAAGCCTACTATCCCTATCAAATTTGTGCTCTAGGGTATATTGAAATTTTTGCTCATTTTTGTAATTTTGGGGTTTTTTTAGTTGTTAAAGGGTTTTAGTGGTTCATAAGGTCATTTATGACCATTTTATATTGTATTTAATTCATTTTTGTAGTGGGTTTGGTCACTGGTGGTAAAAGTTGTAAAATTGCAAAAATTGTCAAAAGTTGCCAAATTGCCATGCAACTTTTTTTAGAAAGTTTTCAAAAATGTGGTTTTCAGTTACATGAAATTGTTAGAACATGGGAATAAATTGTAAATGGTTGGAAAAATAACTAAATGTTGAAATGGTTGAAGGAAAGAATTATTGTATGAATTTTTCAAACTTGGAGTGAATGGAATGAAGTTTTTTGGTGTTTTTCTGTAGTTGCAGCACATTTCGATAGCTTGTACGGTCTGTACGGTTTTTATACTGATTGGGAGTTTATTTCATGTTGTAGTGTGATGAATATTCTTTCATTTTCAAGTGGTGGCATGAATTTTCATTGAGTAATAAGGAAGATATAGCATTTTTTCTAAAATCTGCCCAAGCCCTAGCCAGGGTAACTCGTGGGCTTTCAAAATGTGATATTTTTTTATTCCACCATTCAAAAATGCTAAAAAACTCACCCAAATTTTTTTTCTTGTTCTTCAATATTTTTCAAGGTGGGAAGTTCTAATATGTTCGCGTTTGGAAGGAATCTTTACCAGTTTGTTTCAAGCTAAGCATGAAAAATAGTCTAAAACCCTCATTTTGTGCTTGTTAGCTAAAACCCATGCATTATTTCTCAAATTTTGGAAGTAGTGTTTACTAGTGTTTTAGGATTATGTTCAGACCTATATCAAGAGTTTTGAGCGCATTGAAGGATTTGTTTTGAGTCCTATTTTGACTATCCCAAGAGAATTGTGCTGAGACTGTTAAGGAAATGTTGTTGCACAAGCATGTAGGAGTCTAGATTGCATCTATGTAGTGGAAATATAATTGGAAACATGTCTAAGATGTTTATGAAAGGTCTCCCAAGTATGCATTGAGGTTTGAATGTTCTTTAAGGGTTTCTTTTTTAATATTGGAACCATCTTTCCTAGGTTGAACGTTGCAAAAGTTGTTCCTTTGATGGTGGTTTGTTTGTCATCTCATTTTGTTTGTGATTCAAGGTTGTAAGACCCATGATAGGTCTTCCATGCATGTATGCTACCTCAATTTTTTGAACCAAGTATGTTTATGAAGCCTTTTGTTAGTAGCCATGAAGCTAAATCTAAGAGTAGCAATGGAGTTGAATTTTGAACCAAGCCCTAATCTGCCTCTTGGGTCTATTTTGAGCTAGCTAATTTTTCCTCTACATCAAGAGGCTAAATGATAATTAAGTAATGAATTAACTATGTTGCAACTCACCACTCAAATTTGTATTCCTTGATGGACTGTAGTCATGTACTCATCAAATTCAAGGAGAAATTGTTGCTTGATTTGAAGTCTTGCAAGTGTTAATACTCACAAAAAAAATGAATAGAATACATGAAAAAACTTACATAAAAACATGATGAATGATTGACATGATGCTTGTTTGAAATAAATGTTACAATAATTCTTTTATGATGCTCAGTTTTGCTCAATGAAAAGTGTTAGGATTTCTTTTAGGATGCTCATTTTTTCTCAATGAAAAGTGCTAGGATTAAAATAGTGAAAATGATTTGTATTTATATGCAATTCTTCTAAATTCCCAAAATCAAATGTTGATAGCTAACAAACGAATTCAAATTTTCAAATAATAAAATACTAACACCGACATATCCAAAATGGAGTCAAAATGGGCTACTCAAGGGCCTGGGGTGCCCTAGACCACACTCATCCTTTTTGGGGCTTAATGTATTGACGATAAATATTAAATGCTTATTTTCACTTCCCTTGTATGATTTTTTGAATATATTTATAAAATGGGTAATTAAATGCATAATTAGGTCCAAGTATATAGGGGGTAGCTAAACCTATTGTGAAATTTTCAAGGGTAATAATTTTTGGTGCTACAATATTCTATTATTTTATGGTGATAGAAACAAAAAATGGGTTGAGGGATTTCTTATGAGCAGGTTTGTAACCTCCAGGTTTAGGTAACAATAAATTATTGGTATATTTTTTAGCAGTTTTTAAGACAACTTACATATGTGAAGATTTTATCTAACTTCGGTTATGAATCTTGCAATAGTCAAAATGGTGAGCTTCTTTGGAGGGAAAATGATGAAAATAATATTATTTTCTTTATTTTTCCCAAAGAGAGGCATTTGGATTCGGTTCTCTATTTATTTACAAGAAAAGTCACATTTCAAGATCTTTTGCTAGTTTAACTTCCCAATTCTTGCATTGTATGAACTTCATGTTCCACAATCATCTTCTTTGTGTTTTGTGTTATTTTAAATTTTATTTCTATATTTATTTTATTTTATATTTCTCTTTGACCCTATTCCTAAAAATTATCTTCATTCACAGCTACTCTAATCCACTACTTATAGTCATACAAGTATATTTTGGATTGTTGATTTTGAAGGGTTTTAGAAGTGTGTAGATATTTGTAGAGGGATATCTATCAATGTATAGTTAATTATAGGTTTCATGTTTTTGGAATCTCTAGTTTACTATTTTTCTACCATTTAATATCGCTAATTTTAATATTTATTGACTTTGAATGGTTGATTATAATTATATGTGCTTAGATATGAATTGATTTGTACACATTCATGAGTATTACGGCATATATTGTAGTGGGGATTCTAGTCATGGGAAATAGTATTTTCTATTTTGTGACTACTATTGGGTAGTTTTCAATATTCATATGGTTTCCCACCAATGTTACTTTGATCATATGGATGATTCTTGCACAGGTTTATCATTCTTGCAGTTATTACATCATTTATATGTTGTCATTTTTGATGATTTCAGTCATGAAAAACATTAGATTGATGCATATGGAGGTAGTTTCCTTGCATGGTGGTGTTAGATAAAGGGCTCCAATTATATTAGTGACAATTACTCAACTACCATAGCACTAATTTGGAGGAGATTCACAGAGGTTTGTGACTATTATGATTTATTTTCAACTTACATGCAAGTTGATTCATGGCATGCTTTAGAGATACTCATTGGCGCTCGTGACTATAACCATGAAACAAGTGTTTGGGATCCTTCATCATATAAATATAAAAATGGTTACAACAAAGATATAATGGTGAAAATTTAAGGCATTCCCTAATTTTAAGGAAATATATGGAAGGACCTCTCTTGCTTCAAATAAAAGACTTGATTTTAGAAGTTGTTAAGCAATATAGATATCATTTTTATGTTCGAGATTTTCAAAATAATTATAGTATGGTGATATTGGAGTCAAGCTACATTTTATTTTTTTCATCCTTGGATATGTGGAGGAATCATACCTAAGGAATCTATGGACCATGTTGTTATCATTGATGTTATCACTATTTTTAGCCACCACATCACATTATTTGTTTTCATATAAGTGGATCAGTAGCTATTTCTAGTCATAGGTAATAAAAATGCAGCAAATGATTCTCTATTTCTTTGTTTGGTGTTACATAAGTCAATCATAGATATTTCATGTTTGATATTATATGAAAAGTGAAAAATGAACTTTTTTGCTAACTCATGAATGGATTTTATCCCATGGGGAGATGAGAGAACCATTCAATAGCTTGATATTTTCCTTTATATTTGTCAAATTTGGGAATTTAAAAAATTATGAGGAAAAAATAATCATTGAGATAGGTCTATCAAAAGGTTAGGGACATATGTCTTCAAGCGTATAATTTCTCTTGGTGTGTCCCATTTAATATCAACTATTTTCTTTTGTAAGCTCTAATTTTTTTGTGCCAATTCGCTTGTAGGTATGATGGTGGATATTTTTATTGGGGGTTGAGTGGTAAAGTTTAGAGTGATAGATGATTGATGTTGTGGAACCTTATATGAATTGAATGGAGGATTATAATTTTGAGGGATGTATGTATTTGAAGGTATAGCAGATGTAGAGGCTTAAGAGATGTATGGAATGGATGATGAGATTTGAGAGTTCGTTATGCAAATAGATGCAGTGATATGAGTAGATGGGATGTGTTGTTATTTTTTTAGAACCAAACTTAATCTCATCTCTTACCTATGAACCTACCAAAAATCAATTATTAGTAAGGGTGAGGATTGGCCAACACCTAAGTGAAGCATTAAAAACCCCACTTCTTCTCTTCGGGCTCTGTGAGACCCAGGAGGGTAATCCTATTCATGCTCATAATATCCCTACTTGATCAAGAGCATTTCCATACACAGATGTATTCCTTAGGAAGTGCATATAAACTAATATCATCAAAGGATTGGAAAACCTCTTACGAAATTGCTATTTATTGCAAGGAATACGATACTACTAAAGGTTGGTATGATGTAATTTAAAAAAAATTATGAATTCATTCCCATTCCAAATCTCTAGCCAGGTTCAACACTAGCTCATTCAATCACAAGGTAATCTAACCGAAAGACCAATGCCTAGTCTAAGAAAACATTAGAGTCAATTTTCAATCAATCAGTAATACAACTACAATCTAAAATCAGTAATCAGGGGACTATTGGCATGCTACTTTGTGGCATCCAACTCAATGCATTTTAAAAGACTACTTCCTTGCCAAATCCTATATCCTTTTCCCACAAACCAATGACCTTATTTTAGCATTAAATCAACTCATTGAATTGAAGCATTAAACAAACCCATTCATTCAATGCAAAAGATAGAAGATAGATGAAATTATAATTAACAATTTCATTCATAATTTGCAAGGAAAATACACAGGAGAGCACATATTTTAGAACTAGTATTTTTTTCATTACTGATATTACTTTGTAAAACCATTTTAGGATCAACATACATTATAACTTATTCCATAGACCGGATTTTGATATATTTATCAACTTATTTATTTACATTCTACTGCTCTCTAAGCATAGCCTTTACCTAGACCCTTCTTAGACTCAAAATTTTTTGAACTCTCTTCTCTCAGCCACGAAATCTCCTTTATAAACCAAGGGAGCAACAAGCATCCGACTGAGTTACAATCACATTTCATCTCATTTAAAAACCTAATTTCAACCAATTTTGAGAAACTCCCTAGGTGGTTTTATGTAATCATTTGAAAGAAGGGGAAGGAAAAAGACAAAACTCATGCACAGGGTATCGTTCGTTGTTGTCGCCACATCTACATCGAACAAAATATTTTATATTATACTAGTTGGAGGACTTCCATATCAGCATGGAAGAGTAAAATACCAAAACCATGGACACATCGAAAGAGCGCCTCCTATGCAAAGACCATGGTATCATGAAAAACAAAAACAAGGAGAAGACTCTATTCTTAGTCATCAGCATTAGAGTATGCTCGACCACTCCTTGTTCATGACAAAATTGGAGGAACCATCACCACGTCTTCATCAGAGCTTTCATATGGCACCAAAGAGTGAAGATGTTGGCCATATCCTGAGTCAGTGTCTCTTCTAGCATCTGAAGGACTATCAGAGAGCACAATGGGAGAATTTTGTTTTCCCAAGCAGGCCTTATGACTCTTATCTCTTTTCCTAGCATTCTTCACAGGTTTAGCCAGCTCCTTGCCCTTAAAATTGACTAGTTCTTCTAAAATGGTCTTGTTCCTTAAGTTGTAAGTACTCTGGATAAATTTTGTTCTTCTTATGACCACGATGCCTCCTCTTACCCTTTGAAACCTTAGAAGTCGTCGGGACTTCTTGCTCAACTACAAACATATCCTCATAGCATTCAAATGCATTAAGCCAACTAGACCTCCTAGCTGGCTAAATTGGCATACCAGAATTTCCCATCTCGTAGAACAAAGGGTGAAAAATAGCAAGTCTAAATTGAGCAGAAATTGGCAACTTAAAAACCTCTTAATCAAATTTGCAGGGAAGCACACCCACAAACCCTGACAATCACAACCAGCCCCAAAAAAGGGAATTCCTAGGTGAACTAGAGCATGAATGATAGAGAGCCCAATTGAAAACTAACTCACCTAGAATAAGAATGTTCACCTTTCAGCTCAGGAAAAATTAACACTCACACACTTCTTCAATAACCCACACCTCACATTCTCTACAAACTGAAAATGATGAAAATGAACAACAAGCAATCTGCATTAAATAGATGATTCAGAGCATGCAACAATTAATGATTTAAGAACTCCTCGTGCAAGTGAGTTGATAACTTAGCAGCTCAACTTTGAATCTGGCACCACGTCTTCATCAGAGCTTTCATATGGCACCAGAGAGTGAAGATGTTGGCCATATCCTGAGTCAATGTCTCCTCCAGCATCCAAAGAACTATCAGAGAGCACAATGGGAGAATTATGTTTTCCCAAGCAGGCCTTATGACTCTTATCTCTTTTCCTAGCATTCTTCACAGGTTTAGCTAGCTCCTTGCCCTTAAACTTGACCAATTCTTATAAAATGGTCATGTTCCTTAAGTTGTAAGTACTCTGGATAAAAAAAATTCTTGTGACCACAATCCCTCCTCTTACCCTTTGAAACCTCAGAGTTCATTGGGACTTTTTTCTCAACTACAGACATATCCTAATAACATTCAAATGCATTAATCCAGCTAGACCTCCTAGCTGGCTGAATTGGCATACCGGGATTTCCCATCTCGTAGAACAAAGGGTGAAAACTAGCAAGTCTAAATTGAGCAAAAATTGGCAACTTAAAAGCCTCTTATTCAAATTTGTAGGGAAGCACACCCAAAAACCCTAGCAATCACAACCAGCCCCAAAAAAAGGAATTCCTAGGCAACTAGAGCATGAATGACAGAGAACCCAATTGAAAACTAACTCACCCAGAACAAGAACATTCACCTTTTAGCTTAGGGAAAATTAACACTCGCATACTTCTTCAATAACCCACACCTCACATTCTCTGCAAACCAAAAATGGTGAAAATGAATAGCAAGCAATCTGCATTAAATAGATGATTTGGAGCATGCAACAATTAATGATTTAAGAACTCCTCGTGTGAGTGAGTTGATAACTTAGCAGCTCAGCTTTGAATCTAGGTCGTCGATCTTTGAGGATTTAAAACTTCATCCATGGCGATCATGAGCATTATTTTATGGCCTTTAGCAACTTGTTCCTAGAAAACAACAATGCCACCTCAAATGTTGCCACATTTTCCCTTAATCTTCATTAATCATACGCGATCTAACAATTAGCATGCATCGCCAATTCAATTCGTGCTCATTAATTAATATTGGCGAAGTACACAAAACCGATGTTTGAAGAGAACATTACCTTATACAGTTCATCGCTCATCATGGATCTGCCTCAAATTCTAGGGTTCAATCAATGATGAGTATTGTTGCAGTGAACTTCAGCTCATTGGATCATCTTGCTTTAAAACCCCATCAGCGATTCTTCACTCATTCTGCCACTCTCTTCTTTGCTTTCTACGATGTCCTCAGGATACTACCACATTTCCTTTTCAATCAATAGTCGTTACCTTCGCTAATACATCTCATCCTTCACTAGTTCTATCAGTGATGCAAGCATTTGCGCAATGAAATTCCAACCCTTGAATATATGACCCATCCTTGATTACGTTCATTTTCCCATCGTGCATCATTGATTCATACTTCAAACTTTGGATCTCATCAGCGATAAGAGATACAACAATGAAGCAAGATGAAGACACATGCACCTGCATGAGAATCAATGATACAAAAGACATCGCACATAAGATCTATTCAAATCAACAAAAGAAACTTGAACAGATAACTCCATTGCTCATCACTATTTTGAAACTTAAGCTTTGGAATGAATCCACAATGAGCGATAAAAGAGAATAGAAAAGCATCAAGGCCATCGCTCATCACTAATTCTCCTCATATATTTTACAAGCAATTAGCAATGAGAGATCCTAGCGATTTGCATTGCATATCGCTAATACAAAACTTGACATTCAAGACTAATCCGTGATGTGCGAAACACATGAGATACCATATATCACTCATCACTATTTGAAAAATTATCATTACATCACCATCCGCGATGAGCGATGAAGTAAAAACAATAGGCTCGGAGGTCATCACTAATCGCTAATACAATATTCAAGGCTCAAAATCCATTAGCGATAAGCAAAAAATCAATCACTAAAAGGAGAGGCAAGAGCATTGCCCATCACTATTTCATATTAAGAGCTCTCAAAGCTATCTGTGATGAGCAAAGCTAAAAAAATACCGCTCGTCACTTATCGTTGATTCAAAACATACACTCCAAAAGCAATCTGTAATGAGTGATAAAGAGATGTGGCTGATGGGACTTAAGTGAAAACCTTTAAGCACATGCCCACAAGTTGTTCTAATGAAGGGGGCCCTCTAGGATGACACGAGAAAGGGGGCTCAAAAGTTCCTAAGTCATAAGATGCAAAGGATGTAAAGGCCAAAAAGGATCTTTACTCAATCCTTATAAAAATAAAGAAACTAAGACCTAAGCTTGAGGGACTGGTTACTCCACGATTGTTAATGACATAAGATGTTTTAATATGACCGGCAACAGGCAATAGAAGTTCAATGGTAAATTAGAACCTTGCAAGCATTTAGAGTTAAGGGTTTCTTAAGGAAGGATTCCAAGCTAACACAAAAATCGTTCAATAGTGATGATAAGCAGAACCCTAAGCCTTCAGATACCAACCCAATATTCAAAATGTGACAAGATTTTGAGATGGAACATAAAAATTTTGCAGGTTACATCAAGATGAATTGTTGGAAGAGTGAATTTATGTATTTTCAAGCATGTGTTAATGAGTGAGTTTTGAGTGAAGGTATGGAGGGTTCTGTTGACGACGATTTCACTCACAGAAAACAAGTCGAATAAAATCTCCACATACAAGACCGAGAAGAGCCTATCCTTCTTGAAAGATATGAAACAAAGACAACCTAAGGGGAAATTCTGCATTATAGGACAAAGATTGGCTTTCGTTCAATCCCAAGTCTCTGATAACTAGGTCATGGTTGCACTAAAGTCGCTCTCGGGTAATGATGTGATATTGTTGTTAATATCAAAGGGACTATGGCTGGTCTTTGAACATTTTAGATAACATTCTGAATTGAAACGATAAATTTGAACATCATGAAACCAAAATATTTTCCATAACATTTCATGAAATATCACAAATTCTTTGCTATCACTTAAGTAAATTTAGCATTAAGCATTCAACAAATTTATGGAAAACGAAACATTTTCAACAAAATTCTTTCATTCATTTAAATTTTGGAACATTTTCAAATATTAAACATCTATTCTAAAACAAAGTATAAAAATACTGAAAAATAAAAGTTTATCCCAGTTATTCTCCATGGATTTCCCAAAGAATTAATCAAAACAGAGAAAACTACTTTATACTTTACCAAATTGCTTCACAACTACATATAAAATGATGCAAGATTTTAAAGAGAGGGTTTCGTTTATGGACACCGAGTAGGTTCTATATGCACCCTTAAACGGCACAACATACAGTCTTGTTTGGACAAACTTACAAAACTAACTACAAAAGATACTAAGATAGGTAGCTATCCATAAAGCTCTGATATCAATTAATGTCTACGTGCATTCAAATTTTAACGTCGAAATGGTTCAAAAAATAGGAAAAAGGAACAAAAACTTTTAAAAAAATTATGCTCCTCCAACATCCACAAATTCTGAACTTAAATAAAAATGAAGCATCCTCTGGCCTTCTATAGAACACAAGGATCATATAGGATAATAAAAATACATGAGAGGAAATCTAAGGGACCAATCTCATCAAGGCACGTGGAATATTATGACCACTAGATAAATTGCAATTGAAGTCAATGGAAGTCAACTCCAATTACTCGTTGAAGCTCTTCGGGTGTTGATCCTGAATCTTTGCCAGGATGATACTTCAAATCATGATAATGTGTAGGGGGTTCTCATACATTTAGAACGAAAAGGTAGAATTTTTTCCCCCACACATCGCTTGGCTCCGGTTCTATCACTCTCGAGAATGGGTTCTCCCAAAAATTGGCATTTCCTCCCACCGCATGTGAAATACCGAGGTCCCTAGTATTTTGGTGGACTCAAATCCATCTGCATTATCACCTCCCAGAGTGATCGAACCGAACTAAAAATTATTCCTTCCATGATTCAAGTTTACCTTACCATCCATAACCAAATTTTGCATCACAATCGATATCTCCTGTAATCACAAATTCCATATATTAAATCCCTCTTTTTTTAAAACACATTATAACATCTCATGTAAATAAAACCATTATTCAAATGTTAGTACAAAAATCCCATAATTAACACACCTTTTTTTAAAAGCATATCATAAATCCTTATACATATATCGGATCACTGGGATCATTAGACAAATTTAAATTTTCACATTTTATTTCACATTGCAACCTGATACCCAGTATTCAGCTTTACCCACTTACTTTCCCAGACCTCAGTTATACCAGAACTCCAATATACCGGACTCCCTTTTACCGGAAAGCTTCATATCAGACTGCTTCATACCGGACCGGAGTCTTTCGCTTGAACTTCACATTACCTTTCATCTTTTCTATGTTTCTGGTACCCGGTATTCGGTGCACAAAACACTTACAATACAAAGTACTTTCTTATTATCAAAGATTTTTCTTCCTTCACTTTTGGTGATCTTCCAATTAGCTAGCTCCAGCCATAAGAGTTATATTTTTCACTTGGGTCCCCAAGTCTTTTTAGTCTTGGGGCGTGTTGTGAGACCACACAACAACTTGCAATCAATAAAAACAAATTTAAATCAAACTTGAAATTAAATCACCAATTGTAAATTAGAACTTATACATATTTTAAAACAATAAATTTCTACCTTTACCTAGATTCTGGCATAAAAAAGTAAAACTCCACCGAAAACATTTGTGTGTGCTCTGATTAATTTCAGTTTTTAGAATTTAGTAAAAAGAATCAGTTCATTAATGTTGAACTACATAATATAGCAATCATCCAAAGCCAACCAGGGATAGAGCCTTGCTACTAGTCAAGCGTCCATAGCCCCGACAAGGTTATCTCTGTAATTCCCCCAAACATAGCTCTATTGTCAATCAGGCATCCATAGCCTCGGTAGAGTTATTTGGATAGCCTAATGAGTTGATTTTATTTTATTTTATATAGCAATGATAGTTCATTTTTCACTTTTGATATTGATATAATAGCTCTTTTATCAACTTGCAAGCATTGAAGCACCACTATTAGGTTGGGAATTACAGTGGTAGCGAAAGTTTATTTTTTATTTTTCATTCAATGTAAATTCCTTCATCAATTCGCTACTTCCCAAAAACTTATTTAATGATTCCTTGTAGGTGTGTGTTTCCATCTAAATTTCACTAATTTATGCCAAATCCTAGCTAACTGTAGCTCACTATATGTTAAAAAATATGCATAAATTAAAATTTAGCAATAGACAACTTAATCACCAAATTTAAATATAATTTTAGAAACATTAGTTACCACCCTTTTGATTAAATTTTATGGAACCTACTAAAATTTTTGCTATCTCAACTTGACAGCGCTGCACTTCATTAATGGATCATGATTACCTTGAAACACGATCACATTTTTTTGCATTAAATTTGTACGCTTACTCAACACGTATTTTCTCTTCCACTAACTTGGGTGATGACGTGTATTGCCTTTCCAGCTTCATTTTCCTGTGTATCCTGCACACATAACACCTCCATATTAATACAACTCTTTTAAACAATTTGAAATTACCACTATTAATTTTGAAATCTTCAACTTGCTTGATTCGCAATCTCTATACTACTCAAATTTGAAGCAATTTCACCAAATATGTGTAAAGAATTTATTTTATTTAACCTTTAATCCTGAAGATTATTGTTCAGCTACCACCTCACATATGATTTCCCAAAAAACAATTACTCAAGGAAATTGTGTACCACAACTTGGCTTACGACTCTATAAATTCATGCATTTCTTCTCAAATTCTCCACACTTCTCTTTTCTTTTTCTTTTCTTTTTTATTTTATGTAAATTTGTTCGGTTCTGTGTCTTTGTATTTGCTTCTTAGCCATGGATACTCCAATTTTCTTAGGTTGTTCTCGTAAACAGAATGTTTTCTTAGGAAGTATCACACCACAAAGGCTTGAAAAGGTCTTCAACATTAGAACTTCCAGTTTCACTGTGCCAAATTTATGCTTAGTCCTTGGGGAAAGATATGTTGCATCCAGCCGCTACATTCATTTTTACTCTGGCATAGCTTCTCATTTTGTAGCGTCACTTCTGGACATTGGGCTACTTGTTGAAGACATTCGCGCTACTGCCAACTTAATAGTGAAGCCCGAATTCTTAAAGAATTTGGATACCATCTTAGTTGTTGCACATCCTACCATTGGGATTCCCTCCATGGATGATATTCCTCGATTCCCAGAACACGGGGAAGTGGCTCCACTTTGGCCCTTTCTTATTGATCTCCATATCCAAGACTTTGAAACTCACTGGGAACTCGCCTTCATAGGGTATTTGGCTCTGATAGAAGAGGTGTCCCAGATTGACTGAATGGCGACTATCGTCCACAACTTTTCTCACTCGCCTTTTGAATCTTTTTTTGATTTTTTGAACGAGGATTTTGATATCTGATGTGTACACGTGATACACACACACACACACATATATATATATATATTGTTATCTTTTAAAAGCATGTGTTACTGTTAATGACTTTATTATTTCTCTTTTTTAGTTCAATTTTGCAAAATGCTTGAATTTCACTCTCATGCATAAGATAAATTTAAGCAATATTTGCTAATGCAGAGGCCAGGCAAAAGAAAAGGAACAAAACGAAGAAAGAGAACAAAATAAACACAAAGAAAACCCTAAAAAAACTAAAAAAACTAAACTAAACTAACTACCCTAACTCTAACACAACAAAAGATTAACTCTAATAAAGTAATTTATTTCAATTTCTATGGCTATTTCCTCTACAGTTTTAGTGTGAATTACAGCAGATTTGTTTTTAAATTCTCTTATCAAAATTTTCAATATTCTACTTTAACAATGGAATATCTTGAATTTTTTGCGCTTAAACATCATAAATTCAAAAGTGTACTTACCCAAAATTCGGCCCAAATGTATGAAAATGATCTCATTAGAGACTGATTGCACACATTTCATCTAATGCAGCAATACTGTACCTTCTCCCATCCCTAGTCCATTTCCATGAACAGTTGCATTTATTTCTTTGTTTCCTTCTCTTCTGAAAATCTTCATATCTTCGGCCCTGTCTTCACTTCGCATTTTGTTAGACCAAGATATATCACTATTTATATCACTATCAGAAAGAGAAAAAGTAAAAACTTGATATTTTGTATCTTGTATAAAATTAGGAAAATGTCTTTTTATAGTTGGTGAATTCCCAGCTTGAAGCACAATACACACATTTCCCACTCAATTTTCCCACTCCATCTCGTTATCCGCATTTTCCATGTATACAGCGAATGATGATTCATCAATGTCATTCCCTTGTTTCTGATGAAATATCTTTGCATCTCGATATTCTCGCCTATTTCCCTACAAAGTGTTAGAATTTTTTTTATAATAATCACAGTTTTCTAATTGTTTCGATGTATCAGTTAATTTTTTAATATTTCCAACACCACTAGGGAAAAACATTTTTCTCATTAACGATCCCTTTCTTTTAGCAATTAAAACTTCTTTTGTTAATGGAATTGCTCCACTTATGGCCAAACTTACCCTAGTTAAAAAAAATTCACTCAAGTTCATTGTGATCAGTTTTATCATGAATTCTACACTCGGTGACTCTCCCAAAAGAAAACAAACTCAAAGGATGCAGTTTCTGATTAAAGATTTTACAATTTTTTCCAACTTCCATAATGAAAACCAACTTGCATTCAATTTCTCATTTACAAGCTTCTTTCCAAACTTAGAATTAACATTTCAAAGCATAATTCTCCAATTCCAAACGATGAAACCTAAAATATAAAAGAAACACCCTCCTTCTAGTGCCAGTTCCTGTTGACAACGATTTCACTCATAGAAAATAGGTCAAATAAAATCTCCACAGACACGACCACGAAGAGCCTATCCTTCTTGAAATATATGGAACAAAGACAACCTAAGGGGAAATTCTGCATTACAGGACAAATATTGGCTTTCGTTCAATCCCAAGTCTCTGATAACTAGGTCATGGTTGCACTAGGGTCACTCTCGGGTAATGAAGTGATATTGTTGTTAATCTCAAACAGACTATGATTGGTCTTTGAATATTTTAGATAACATTATGAATTGAAATGATAAATTTGAACATCATGAAACCAAAAGATTTTCCATAACATTTCATGAAATATCATGAATTCTTTGCTATCACATAAGTAAATTTAGCATTAAGCATCCAACAAATTTATGGAAAATGAAATATTTTCAACAAAATTCCATTCATTCATTTAAATTTTGGAACATTTTCAAATATTAAACATCTATTCTAAAACAAAGTATAAAAATACTAAAAATAAAAGTTTCTCTTGGTTATTCTGCATGGATGCCCCAAAGAATTAATCAAAACAGAGCAAACCACTTTATACTTCACCAGATTGCTTCACAACTACATATAAAATGGTGCAAGATTTTAAAGAGAGGGTTTCATTTATGGACACTAAGTAGGTTCTATATGCACCCTTAAACGATGCATCATATAGTCTTGTTCGGCTAAACTTACAAAACCAGCTACAAAAGATACGGATATAGGTAGCTATCCATAAAGCTCTTATATCAATTAATGTCTACATACACATAAAGTTTTACGCCAGAATGGTTCAAAAACTAGGAAAAAAGAACAAAACTTAAAAAAAGTTTATGCTCCTTTAACATCAACAAATTATGAACTTAAATAAATATGAAGCATCCTCTAGCCTTTTATAGAACACAAGGCTCAGATAGGATAAGACAAATATATGAGCGGAAATCTAAGGGACCAATCTCATCAAGGCACATGGAATATTGTGACCAATAGGAGAATTGCAATTGAAGTCAATGGAAGTCAACTCCAATTACTCATTGAAGCTCTTCAGGTGTTGATCCTGAATCTTTGCCAGGATGATACTTTGAATCATGACAATGTGTAGGGGGTTCTCATACATTCAAAATGAAAAGGTAGAATTTTTGCCCCCACACATCGCTTGGCTCCAGTTCTATCACTCTCGGGAATGGGTTCTCTCAAAAATTGGCATTTGCTCCCATAGCATGTGAAATACAAAGGTCCCCAGCATTCTGGTGGACTCAAAGCCATCTACATTATCACCTCCCAGAGTGATCGAACCAGACTGAAAATTGTTCCTTCCATGATTCAAGTTTTCCTGACCATCCATACCCGAATTTTGCATCACAATCGATATCTCCTGCATTCACAAATTTCATATATTAAATCCCTTTTAAAAAAAACACATTGTAACATCTCATGTAAATAAAACCATTATTCAAATGTTAGTACAAAAATCCCATAATTAACATGCCTTTTTTTAAAAGCATGTCATAAATCCTTATACATATAACGGATCACCGGGATCATTAGACAAATTTAAAATTTCATATTTTATTTCACATTGCAACCCGGTTCCCAGTACCCGATATTCAGCTTTACCCACTTACTTTCCTGGACCTCGGTTATACCGGAACTCTACTATACCGGACTCCCTCTTATCAGAAAGCTTCATATTGGACTACTTCATACCAGATCAGAGTCTTTCACTTGAACTTCACATTACCTTTCGCCTTTTCTGTGTTTCCAATACCCGGTATCCGATACACATAACACTTATAATATGAAGAACTTTGTTGTTATCAAATATTTCTCTTCCTTTATTCACTTCCAGTGATCTTCCAATTAGCTAACTCCTGCCATAAGAGTTATATTTTTCACTTGGGTCCCCAAGTATTTTCAGTCTTGGGGCATGTTGTGAGACCACACAACAGGTTGGATTGAAGCAATTGGGATGGACACTTGGGATATGGAGATGTTAATCAACTATGTTATGGGGATATTTATGATTGGTATATTAGATGAATTTATATTCCTCCTAAGGTATTTGATAAATAAATGTTTTTAGGATCTTGTTCCTTAAGAAGGGTGGTGTCAAAATTAGAGGGTAGCTTGGCACCCTTTTGAGTTAGAATAACAAAATAATTGTGGGATCTAAAGAAATAAGATTATCTATGGATTTTATTGCATTGATGTCTTGTTGTATTTCTTGTAGTTTTTCTAGTGATGGCTTAGAGGCATCACAAGTGTTGTCTCCTAAAATAAGAATAACCTCTAAAGAAGATGGTTAAGGTGTTTTATATATACTTGGATCGAATAGATGGGAAGATATACCAAACTCGTCTTGATTATCATTCATGCTTATCCTAATGCTTAGATTAGTTTGATGATATTCCATGGTGCAGTCACAGATGAAGGGTCTGAAAAGAACTGTCCAACCATGTATCCTAGAGTTCAACATGATAGGATAACAAGAAATGCTCAAAAAACATGAACTATCATAGATTCAATAACTTTTAGTCTTACATGCATCATATGCCTTATATATAGAATGGCTAGGGCTCATAGGCCTACCGCAAGGGCACTACAAGATATTATAATTGGCACAAGACCTTATTACACTTCATAGCCTTGAAGGCTAAACCTAACTGATTAACTTCTATCTAATTATTGAATAATTTCCAAAGGATTTAAAATGATCTTAAATATGAATCTCTAGCTTTAATTATGATCGGCATCGACCTCAAGGGATTACAACCCTAATGTAAGATCAAACATGTAGGTCGGCTAAAAACATGAAGAGATAACCCATTAGGAGATGGAATGTATTGTGGATCTCCAATAAAGTTACGTTGGACCTAAAATGCCTTGAATGATGTGTCCTTAAGCTTTGCACATTTCAATAAAGGTCTACACAACTAAACTGAGCCAAATAGGCCCTGAATGCTCTAACAGAGAATTGACAGTGAAATTTTGAGAGCAATAACTTTTTGTAAATGAATGAAAATCACCTAAAATTTTGACATGTTGAAGATGACCTCATGTAGAAGCTATATCTTTCTTCACGAGCTAAAAACGATAATGTGGTTAAATAAAGAAGAAACTGTTGAGATGGCTAAAGATTGAATTGCAAGAAAAGATTTTTTTTTGTTGATACAGGATTTCTTTACAACCAGGGATGCTCTTGCATCATTCTGTGAGCTTCATGTGTTGGGACCTTGTGATAGGAATACAAATTTTTTAACACCTTGGTAGATGATATATGTCAGGTGACTTTGGATGGTCGGTGTGGACTTGTAGGTTTTGGAATTAAAATATTATTGGACTTAGACAAAGATATGATTATTTAAATTTTTTTTATGTTTTGATTGATAAAGGATGATGTTGGATATGACCAAAATAGACCAAAGTCAATCTAGATCTTATAATGATAATGGTTGATAAGATTGGGATTGTTTTACTTGAACTAGCCTTATCAGTCCAAGAAAAAGGATAAAGAGTGGAGTTTATCAACTCAAGAGTAGCCAGATCTCATAAGCTAGTTTATCCACTAGCGATATAGCCTAACTTAACTCCCTACTTGAACTAGGAAATTTTTCAAGAAAAGAGGCATACTAGAGAAAAAATATAAAATATCCAAATTAAAATCTAAAAATTTTGGTTCTTAGATGTAAGATAAATGGATGATAAATGTGAAAAGAAATAAAAATAGGTTATGGGATCAAATGCCGAGTATGATGGACCTATTCTTCCTCAATTCATTAGGAAATGAGATTCACAACATAAAATGATTATCAATCTTTAGGTGAATCAAGTCAAAGTGTGAATCTACAAATTTCCTTTTTGTGTCAAGATGGGGGGTCCTGGTCAAACAACACTTTGGGGAGAAAAACTAAAAATAGTAAATCAACACCAAATTGCAATCTAACACTTGGAACAACAAGATTAAGCTCAATATTGATAGGACCAGAAAACAAAATGTAGATCAGAGAGAGGAAAAACCATGTGTACCAGTCACCAAAATTTAGTTTCTAAAGCTGATCTAGGACTCATTCGCCCATGGGTGAATGGGTCCTTTGTTAGGGTTTTTCTACAACTTTTGAGAGCCTCCAGTCCTATCTTTGTATTTCTAGATTCTCTGATTTTTAGTGTCAAAAATTCAAAAATAAATTTTGTAGATGAGTTTCTATGAGATGACAACTTTTGCAACTTTGAAAAATTCTTCAATGTTTCTTTTCAAGAGATCTTCAAGTCTTCTTCAACCTAGATTTGAAAACACAACATGAAAGGGAAAAATTGTTTGTTTTGGTGAATGGGGGTTTACCTTGGTCAAACCCCGTTTTGGTAACCAAACCTTGAAATGAAATGAAACATGAAAGAGGGAATGAATAATGAACAAATATATGTTACCACTCAACAAACCCTTGAATAAACCTTGGAATGGAAGTATACAACTTGCATGAAATGGCTTCAATGGATGTGGATCTTGAACCTTGAATCTTGCTTGAAATAATGGCTTTGAATTCTTGAATGGATCATGAAATCTACATCATCATATTAGCTCCAAAAATACGTGCATGATGCAAGAATACTTTGACATGATAATTGGATCTTGAATGTTGCAATAAAACTTCAATAAATCTACTTTTGAATTCCTTGAAATTCTCTTGAATTCTAACTTGATCTCATGAAAATATTATAGGTGAAACATAGTGAAATAACCTTATATTTATAGCTATGTATCCTTAATTTACCAAAATTCAAATATCACAAACCGACATCTGAATATAGATTTGAATATCTTAAAATACTATCAAAAACATAATTTAAATTTAGGTCCTAGGTCTAAGGGAGGATCCATTCACCCATGGGAAAATGGGTCCTAGTTCCTTAACCTTAGGACACACATTGCTCAATGAGAAGTGTTATGTTAAGGAATTAATGAATTTCGGGTTTCCTCTTTGGAAAATGCAATTAATAGGCTTGGTAAATGAATTAAGGGGCCAATTTAGGTAAATTAAGCTCAATTAATTAAAGGAATCCCTAAATAAGTGTGAAAGTGTAGTATAGTGGCTCAGAAGTGTAGTATAATGAGTTTTATCAAACAACATAAGAAAGTATCTTTGAAAGATAGGTAAATGTTTCATGTTTAGTTCTATCATATATATGTCTAGGAAAATAGATCAAAATCAGCAAATAATTGATCAAAACCACAAGAATATAGCTCAAAAGTGTGGTAAAATGACTCAAATGCACAATTCTAACAAATAGATGTGTAGTATGATAAATAAAAATCACATTTATGTTAGTTATATGCACACAATTATAGGTAAAAAGGGCAACTCTATGTGTCAAAAGTGTATTTCAATAATGAATGGTTTTGGAAAAATTATTTTTTCTAAGAGATGGAACAACAAACAAGATGGTTGATGACTCTTAAAGGTGTGGAGGTGGAATGGATTTTACTATTATTACACGAGAATACAGCCAAGCACATTAACATCCCTAGAATTACTTAAGTAGGTGTAACTTCATAATGGCCCACACAATAAAATACCTCAAGGATTCAATATGTAGGGATTCAGTTGCAAAAAATTAGCTCACCTTTTTCCTTTCTTTCGAGGCCTTAACAACTTTCCCAAATAATCTATATCTCTACTCAAGGAGGTACATGGTGGGTAACTTCAATCTATACCAATCCTTGCACCACACTATAAAGACGTCCAGAGGTCTTATGTTTTAAAAATACAAGGATTTATATGGATTTAGTGAATTGAGAGCCCATCTACAAATGCTTGATCCTAGGAGGGTCTCTCCTAGTCTCTTCACCTCCAAGTCTCAGTGGGCTAAGGATCTTGGGGCTCAGCTAAACATAATGACGACTCATTCTTGAGGTACAACTTTGGCACTCTCCCCTTTATATACACTACCAAAAAACCATGGTTGAGGTTGTCCCTTGGGGTGATGAAATTCCCAAGAAAACCTCCTAAAGGGAAATATTGATGCTAGTATTTTTATCCCTAACAGTGATATCGTTAAGAAACCCCCCTAAAAAAATATTATTTTTTTTTGCAAATCTTTCATTTTTTTGGAAAAATATATTAATTTATATTGGTGAATCTTTCCTTTTTAAAAATATTAATTTTAGTGGCAATTTTTAAATCACTAGAAATTTGTAGATAATCTTGGTGAATCTTGATGAAAAATAGGAAAATGCATTAATTACCATGGTGAATCCTTTTTAAAAAAAAATCCTATGAAAAAGTAAGGGCCTCAAGGTGGTAGTGACTGACTAGTTTAAGGTGTAGTACTCATGTCTATAATTCCTTAATTCCTTAAAATTTTAAATCTAACATTAAATATTTTAAATTGGCCCTAAATTTTTTTTCACTACCATTTATTTTATTCATAATCTAATAGTTTAGGTTTTACTTTAGGCTCGATGGGCATTAAATCTCTACAAGTATATTTTGGCCCATAATATTTAATCCAAACCATTAGATTATAAATCTTCAATGACCCAAATACAATTTCAAGCTTGATGGATATTGGAGATCTGTTAATACATTTTAACACATGGAATACAACCACTACCACTAAAAAAATTATTGATCCCCAGGCTCACACGAAACACAAGGGAAGAGCATACACAAGCTAGCTCAACCTTGGGTTAACATAAAAATTAAGTAAGCTAGAAAGTGTTTTTGATCTCTAGGTTCACACTGTTATTGCCTATTAAGATACCCAAGATCTAGAGGCCAAAAGGAAATCACAAAGAGATCAATATGTAACGCTCAAGATTGCAATGGAATTGATTATCCAACAACTCAATATAAATTACAAATGATACCACCTAGTTATATATCCAAGGTGAGACATAAGATGTCATAAGATTATGGCAAATTTCTTAATCTTATGATATGAGACAACTAACTTGACATAAAAATTAAAAAGATAAGTTCTAGACATGAAAACTAAGTCTTTTAGAAAGAATCTTAGGACCTAAGTAAACATAACATGTGAATATGTCCTCTCAGTCCCTAGTAAGTGAAATAACTAGGTACAAGACATTTATTCACACCAACACACCCCTTAAGTACAACTTAGGGAGTAGATTATTATAAAAATGATGCAGAGATTCAAGGATTATGTCCCAGCTACTATGCCATATTAGGTACCCATGTACAAATTTAAATGAAATCTATCATAAATAAAGAAAAAGAGAAAACCAAATGGGAGAAAATTCCTCCCCAAAAGAGAGATGAAAAAATACTCTCAATGATGCATGAGAAGGATAAATCCCCATGCGAGGAAAAGGACACCCCCATAAGAGAGAAAAAGAAGAGAGACCATGCAACCCCCCTAAATGGCAAGCCTCCTGCAATGGTAGAAGCTCAAAATTGAATGTTGAAGATAATCCAATCTCGTCGAACAATGTTCTTTCCCTTAGGAAGAAACAAAATCGAGAATGTATGCAAGAGTTCTTCCCATTCTTGAAAGGAAGATGTCATAAGAAGAATGATATGAGATGCCTTTGAACTATGCTCAAGTGTCTCCATGTCGATACCAAAAGCTAACACACTCCAAACAAGCATTCTAGACCACATAGCTAAAGATATCAATCCAAAATATGCTAGAGACGAATGTAGAACACAATCCAAAGACAAAGATACCTCCTCTAAAGACAAAGAACACTCCTCCAATTGTTTTCAAAAAGTATCCACACTCACATCAAACTGTGAAGAATGATCATGTAGATAATGAACAAGAGGGTCAAAGAGTTCCCTTACAACAACTAAAGAAGGATCATATCCATCAAAGAGAAGATATATGTAATCAATGGTGTCTTCCAAATCTGAAATGTGAGACTCATAAAACAACCCACATATGTTTGTCAAGTATGCATCTAAAGTAGATGTAGTTGGAAGATGATGAAGATCTGGTTGCATTGAATCACAAGAAGCTATATCTATAGCAACACAAGCATCATCAAATGCAACAATAGATGGAGGAGATGAAATGCAAGGCTCAAGAACGTGATCTGATGTGAGAATTCCCAAGTTCAAGAAGCCAAATATCTCCTCTAAATCATGGTTCACACTAGAAGTGTGATCAACAGTCAAAGGAACAATGTCATCATCAGAAGAAAAATTTGCAAAGTTGTACAACCAAGATGAATGATCAACCATCCTAGTAGCAATAATCTCTCTACCTCCAAGTCTCTAATGATAACTGAATCAAGAGTGAACTCCACATTCCTCCCATCCCCATGATGTGTAATCTAATAGATAGAAAGAAGATTGTTTGAAAAATGAGGTACACACAAAAGATCATTGAAAGTGACTTCCCTGATATCAATAGATCCCTTCCCAATTACACTCATGTATGTATTTTTTCCCATCAAAATAGGAGACATAGTACAAGGCTTAAAATAAGAGAATATAAACTGTGAAGATGCCATATGATGAGATGCTCCTGAATCTAGAAGCCATCTCCCTTATCTAAGACCTATAGTAGCAAAAAGAACTTTCCCTTTATTCCTAATGCAGAAGCCAAACTAGCATGACCTTTTTCCTTTTTAGACTATTTTGAAGAAGAAGAAGGTGACTTACACATTCTGTAAGGAAAATCAATTTGATTCTTTTTGAGAAGATGTTTCAACTCATCAATATCCTTCTTATAACAAGAATGTTCATCATGTCCAAGCTTCTTGCAATATGAACAAGTAGGCTTCTCCTTCTTATATGATTTCTCTTGGGAAGATAATTTATTCTTTACTTGATCTAAATGTGGATTATTTTGTAATATCGTCAAATTGCACCTAGGGGAAATTTCACATTTTAGCACTTTTCCTAGCATTTATGATGCCTAAATGCATTTATGAAAAGAGTATCATGGGTTGGAATTTTATGATTCCAACTCCACGAGATCCAATAACGAAGCGACAATAGTCAGTTGCCCTGTTTCTTGAAAACTAGCATTGTGGATGCTTGTTCAGTGTGCTAGCATCTGGGTGGTTTTCTAAGTTTGAAATGGGGAATCTCAAATCATAGCTCTTGGCATGTGTACATGTAGTCATTTTCTCAGGTGTAACGACTCTTTCCACCCTTACATGCAACAAAACACCCTTTTACTCTCATTTTTGGGGGTTCTCTCCAATAGCTCTATCGAACTAAGGTCTCTCCAATAGCCAACACTCTCTAGCAAGCATTCAACGATGTGTCTGCATGTTCAAGAGGGGGCCGAGGCCTATTGGTAACACTCTCTTGCTCTTATCCATTTGTGTATAGATTAGATCTCTTTGTTCATTTACTACTTGGTGGTGTGGGTTCTCCTCCTCAAGTGGGGATTGTTTTCACCACTTCCTTTTGTCTATCAAATTACTCTCTCTATCTATTTGGCTGTCCATGGCGGTGGGAAGACCAAAATGGGGATTTGATTGTGGAAATCCCTGAAACACCCCCAACATTTTTCCTGGTTCATCTTTTGTGCAAGTTTCCAAGATGGAGTTCAGAGGGAGGATTCAAATAATTGGTTGTTTGTAAGTCCTCATTTAGTTCTCCTTGTGTTTTCTCTTGGTTTTTGTTTCCTATCTTGTCATTTTGTTAAACAAACCTCAGATTTATATTAGATAATGAATTTTTTAGTCTTTTTGTCCAATTCTTGGGTTCTATGTTGCTCTAGATGCTAGTGCATCCTTTGAACTCCAATGCATCACGCTGGCATCCTGATTTTGCACTATAGTCTATTGGTCGGGAGCTCTTCCTTTGGAGGGAGAAATCTAGAAAATTTTCTCTCTCAAATTATAAAGTAGTCTTACATGATAATTGGTATGTGTATAGTTTCTTTGCAATTTCTTCATTCAGCTAGTATTGAGGTGGTTAAGTGCAGTTCACTCCCTAGGATTCTCTTGCGAACAAAGAGACTCATGAACAACAAATCCCCCTTATCTCACATTTTGGTTAACCCAATGTGAACATGTCAGATCTTTTTCTTCAATGTTTTATTGTTTATGATAATGCTTGCTCTAAGGAAGATTTTGATATGCTGGATAATGCTCTAGATGATTTCTTGGAAGCATCTTCCCCTATTCGTAGATATTCTAAACAAACTTCTTCTTCGAAAGCTAAAGAGTTAGTAAATGTTGTTGTAGTCTCTGCAATTTCTCCAAGTCCTCAGAGACTCATTGTTTAGTTGACTCCGGCTATCCCCTCTCCTAAGAGGATTCATTTTATTTATGGAATTATATATCATAATGATTCACCAGATTTATATTCAATAATCGTAAAAGCTATAGAATTACTTCTTATAATGTTGTTGGGCACACATATAATACAAGAAGAAATAAGAAGAATTTGGCTCAACAACATTTTGTTCCTACACCTCAACCTACTCAAGTTACTAATTCTTGACCACCTTCCCAGCCAAGTCTTCCTTCAGCACCTAAACCTACAACTAAAGCACCTGGAGATTATGATCTTGTCAAGAACCTTCGTGTTACTATGGCTAAGATCTCACTTTGGGATTTTCTTTAGACCGCTCTAGTTTACCAAGGTATACTTCAGGAAACCTTGCAGAAGATCCTCTTGCCTACCTCCACTAGGCTGACATATGTTAATGCATTGATGGCTCATATTTGTGCAGATTCTCCAAATATCACATTCTATTTGTAAGAACTTTTTCCCCCAAATGTGCAGAAGTAATCAAATCCTTTAATTATTATAGTTAATGTTAATACTATTGGTATTAGATGTATTCTCATCAACACCCATTTGGCTCTCAACATCTGTGGTATAGATCTACTACCTAAGATTAAATTTGATTCTTCTTTGTTTGTTGCTTCTTTTTTTATTTGTAGATTTGATAATGTTGGATGACAAGCCCTAGGCACGATAATCTTTCCTTTGCAGTTAGGCCTCGTTACCTTACCCACCTTGGTTTATGTGATGCCTAGCCCCTTACCTTAAAATATTCTTCTAGGAAGACCCTAGATTCATGCTATGGGTGTTGTAACTTCCACTCTACATCGATCTTTGAATTTTGTTGCAAATAATCGAGTGGTCGTGGTCAAAGCTGACCCAGAATTTGTTCACCTTTGTGAACTAACGGTCACTAGTCATGCTTCACTTGTCTCCACTCTTAAGAATTATTTTCCATCTCTAATCTCCAATGTGATGATATGTTCCTCGATGATACCCTCCATAGGGGTTTTCCTCAAAGTGGACATCACTGAAGAAGAACCACCTAAAGCAGAAAGTCTGAAGTCTTCCCCATCTACCTCTTCTTCTAAATCAAATACATTTCTTGGTGATGATTAGGGGTCCTTGGAATTCTCTGAATTCTTTATTGGAGAATACAAAGTGAATCCCGCTCATTTGAAACTTCTGATAACCTCGAATACCTCTGAAAAGGAATGGATCAAACTCCTATTAAGTGTTGGAATATGTTGTCATTGATTTCAAAAGGGGATCAGAGGAGAAGTTTTCTAATCCTACGTAGAAGCACATAATGGTTTCATTGATGTCAAAAGGGAAAATTAGGCAAAGGATTTTGTTGGCATGATGACACAGGATGGATGTGAGAGAAGAGGATCTAGTTTTGTAAGTGTAGCAGATTGATGATGCTAAAGTGCATATCTTGCAAATGGTGTCATGAAGTTGTAGAGAGTCTCACATACAGTAGAAGAGGAAACAAGCTATAGATTTGATGTGGGTTTCTCGAGAGCTTTCTAGAAAGGTATTGTGTAGTTTGAGAAAGTGGTGAATGAACCCAGAAAAGTTTTATTTCTACTCTCGGGTGTTAAGGTTTATCAGTTAAACCCTAAGGATACTTGTAGTCATGGCATTTAGAATAGATTTCTATTTTGATGGTGACCTAGTATCGGCGGTTATTGGTTACATTAGTTGCAACTTATGTTGTTGAAGTCATGAGGGTGATGGGCCCCTCTACCTAGCACTTTAAGGATATACATTGCCATTTGTTCGGTGAAAGTGAATGAAGTCGTGAGGTTCCAATTTTTCCTAACCTATGTCGCGAGGTTCTCAAGTTTTGAAACATTTTGATTTAGTGACTTAGTGTTGTTGGTGATGTCGTGGGTCTTCAAGTCTTTCTAACCTATGTCCTAAGGTTCTCAAGTTTCAAAACCTCCCGACTCAGTGACTTAGCTAATGGAGTGAAGGAAGGAAGAAGATTCTCCTTATTATCAGCAAGTCGCAAGTTTTCATAATATCATAACCTCTGACAAGAGGTTCTAAATTTCAAGTTTGTAGCGACTTAGCGATCGAGCAATAAGAAGGAAGGAAGTGCTCTGAGTGGGACTCAGCCATAATGATGATGCAAACACATGGAATGATTGGATTGAGTAAATGGTAATCCACATCGTTGTTGTGGATTACAAAGTAGTGACATGGCGATGAGGTGGGTAGGTGAAGTCTTCAAGTGTTTTCATCAGAATGACATTCCATCATCAGTAGGACTCTTACGGTTGTCCCTCTGATGCAACGATGACCTTCCCATTGACGTGATAGAGTGGTGTTAGTAGGAAATTGAAGGATGTCTCCCTAACAACCCAATGACCTATCCATCGGTGAAACAATATGCTATCGCTAGGACTATGGAGCTAGTCCCAATAGGAGATAGGATGTCGACTATGGGACCTAGTGAGGTATGTGGAAGTGAGACCTGATAAGATGAGAATTACATGTAATAATGAAGCAAATGATAGGATGACACATGGCAGTAAGTGATAGTGGGTGGTGACATGCGATGGAATGATGGCGTGGGGACCACTTGTCTACAATAGTGAATGGAATCAGCATGACAACACCATATCAGTGAGAGTGGAGTTGATGTCTCTCTGATTGAACAGTGGCTATCCCATTGGAGTGGCATTGGTGTATCGGCAGGACCTTGAAGCATGTCTCCTCGACGGAGTGATAAGCTAACTAAGACCTGATAGGATGGTGATGTCAGAGGTGTACACACAGCAGTAGCCTACTAGCCCTACTAAGATGTTGGTGGGGCCCAAGAAAGACCCATGAGGTCAACAGGGAATGGTGCATCTTACATGAGATAGATTGGACGATGTTGGTGAAAGGATTTCTCATCAGTGTGACTTTGATGTATTGGTGGGAGTCTAAAAGATGTCCCTCTGATGGAGCGATAAGGCGAGAAGTCATTGGTTTTTGATGGACTGATATGTGGTGAAGAACGATTGCTCGGTGGGCTAATTTGCATCGCTATTATGAATTCGGTGGCAATGACATGGATGACATGTAGGTTGTGGGCCTAATCATATAACATTGCAAGCATATCAGTGTGACCTACTTGTTTTGGAGAGAGTTGGTAAAGTGTCCTAGTGACAGAGCAATATGATTGATCGACTATGGAGATCAAGTGATAAAGATCGGATGGTGATAAGTGATTAGTATGAGATGAGAATCAATGGTGATAGTCAAACTAAAGCTAATCAAACGGTGGTGATTTAAAGGTGTTGAGATGAATGGAAAATGTAGGATTGTGGTGCAAAATTTGCAGATCAATGACCCAGATTTGAATGCAGTAATCACAAATGGCTAACTCTATGTGAACAAAGGTTTCGATTGGTAATCAACACAGAGGAAGGAATTTATTGGTCTAGTTGCACCAAGCAACAAATTGAATGAATATTTGATCTGTTAGGCGGAAGAACAAAAATGCAAATGAGTTCGAGATCAAATCAGATTGAATGTACAGTAGAGAGCATTAACTGCATAATCTTATTCTTAGGGTTTGACATAGAGAATGAATAAAATTATTTCTAACTGGATTAAAACCTAGGAAGCTCGATGCAAGATATGGCGATATCTGGTAAAATCTATTAGGTTTCTTAATTATGAGTTGGACTATGGTGTGTGACTCGAGGTGATCTGCAAGCTTGCTAGAGAAGTTAGCGAATAAAGGAAACCCTAGAAGAAGGCTAGAGAATGTTTTAATGGTGGTGAGAATCTCAAGGAAGAGATTACAAATCAGTGGAGTTAAGCAGAAATAAGACAATCTGAATATTATTGATTGAGTGGTATCTGCAGTGTGTGTGTGTGTGTGTGTGTGTGTGTGTGTGTAAAGTCTAAGAGTGCATAGGGTGTTGAATAGAGTTATGTATTGTTGAGTGTGCAACATAGGCAAATAGAGAAGAGAGTGTATAGTGCAGATGTATGAGACATTGTAGAAAGGGAAAGAAGAGCAGAGTTGCAAGATAGAATAGTGATTGTTCTATATGCAGAGGAGAGTGCAGATCAGGGGAGTGTTGTTGAGAATGCAGCTTCAGTAGCAGAGTGTAAGTTGCAATGTGTGCAACAATGTACTAAATGTAATTATGCATTATAGGTTAGGCATAACCAATTTATGCATATTTGAGCTTTAAGCATTGTAAGAGGTTGTAGCCTCATTGTACTAAGTTTTAGCTCAGATTAGGGGATTGTAGTCTCCTTGAAGTTGTTACTTCTAAACTAGGGTGTTGCTGCATCCTTCGAGTTGTAGCTCCTAAATCAAGAATTTGTTGCTTCCTTGAAGTTGTGGCTTCTAAATTAGGGTTTTGTTGCATCCTTGGGGTTATAGCTCCTAAATTAGGTAGTTGATGCTTCCTTGGGTTTTAGCCCTAAAAAATTGTAATAGAAGTTTTATTTGTGACGTTTGATTTGAGCAGTAGACTCAAGTAGTCTTGGTCACTATGGTTTGTCCCATATCAGGTTTTCCATGTATACATGGTGTTATGTGATGCTTTTGTGTGTATGCATATTTATGTCTCCTCACATTAGTACCTGCTCATTAATTAGTAAAGGAAGTAATTTGCATAAAGGTTTTTAAGAGCTATTTTTTTATATCTATTGATTCAACCCCCTCTTAGTAGATCATTGTGTTCCAACAATTAGAATCTGAGCCCTAGGTTCCCTAGGAGAAGCTTAATCAACTCGGGTAGATCTTGGTAGAGTGAACACAATGGTTAGTCAAGAAAGTTTACTTGCATATAATGGACCTATCTTTGATGGATCAAGATATATTTTTAGGAGCTCATTGATTGAAGGATTTTTGGGATCCATAGGATTTGATGTTTGGATGTCAGTTGTAAATGGATATACAGGTTCTGCTACACCTCAACTAACTGAATCCATTGATGCAATTGTTAACATGCCTCCACCTAGGAACATTACTGAGTTACAAAGTTTACAAGGGAAGATTCAAGCAATTCGTAGATTCATATTTCAATTGGATGATTGCACCCTTCCTTTCACTCACTTATTAAAGAAGGATGTTCATTTTATATGGGATGAGGAGTGTCGGAAAGCTTTTGAATCAATAAAAACTTACTTGGCCAATCCTCCCATATTTATGTCGGCTATGCAGGATAGACCCTTTTTGCTTTACCTTGCCACATCACCATACATTTTGGAAACTTTTCTCACTCTATATGATGATGTCGGGAAAGAAAGAGTGGTCTACTACATTAGTCGCGTCCTGGTTGATTATGAAACTCATTATTCTTCCATGGAGAAACAATGTGTTTCTCTCATCTTTGTAATGCAAAAGTTAAGGCACTAGCTTCTTCATGTTTAAACACATGTTATTGTGAAAAGTGATCTTCTAAAGCATTTATTTTCTAGCACTGACCTCGTTGGGAGATTAGTGAAGTTGGTAATGTTGATTTCTAAGTTTGAGATAAATTTAGTTACTCAAAAATTGATTAAATTACAATAGGTTGTTGATTAATTGGCAGATGCTCCCTCACCTTGCTCCTTCCCAGGTTTGGACTTATTCCTCAATGAGGATATTCTCATCATTTATAATTATCTTGTGTGGAAGATGTATTTTGATGGTTTGAGATGTCAGATCAACTCTGAAGCGAGTGTGGTCCTAATATCACCTGAAGGTAAGTTGGTCTCTCTCTCCTTTCAATTGGAATTTAATTGCACCAACATCGCTAAGTACAAAGCCCTTATTATTGTATTGCGTGTTGCGATTGCATTAAAGATAAAACATCTCCACATACATGGTCACTCTAAAATTATTATGAATCATATTACAAGAGCCTATCAAGCTAAGAAAAATATTTTTTCTCAGTATCCAAACCTTGCTTTGTATTTTCTTAACTGATTCTCCTCTTTCACAATAGATAGTGTCCCTAGGAGAGAAAACTGACATGCGGATTCCATGGCAAGCACTACCTTCTTCATACCCTCAGATAAGGATATGAAAGAAAAAAAAATTTGGTCCATGTTCTTCGATCTCCTATTGTTTTTTATCATCCTAAATTCGATGCTCTCATATGTTCTCACATCGACTCAAGAGAATGGTATTCTAACATCTACAACTATCTAAAGACTGGAAACTTTCCTGATGATGAGACAAAAAATGATTGCACTCATATATGAAAGCTCTTAATCTGTTATGTTATCCTATCAAATGTTCTCTATTGAAAATAGTACAATGGTTTACTTCTTAGATGTCTCGCTAAAGTGGAAATACCCCTTGCTCTTAAGGAAGCCTATTCGAGTTCCAGGGGTGGACACTTTGGTGGTGAATTCCTAGTAAAAAAACTCATCCACAAGGGGTACTTTTGGAAGATGATGGAACAAGATTCCTTTGATTTTGTTAAAAAGTGCCCACAATGTCAACAACATAATCATCTTATCCACACTTTGGCTTAATAATTGAAAAACTAGACCTCTCCTTGGCCTTTCACGAAATGGGGGTTGGATATTATCGAGAAGATATCACCTCCTTCTAAAGGACACATTTTTATCATCACTGCTACAGATTACTTCATGAAGTGGTTCAAATCTATCCTACTTTGATCCATGAATGTTGAAGCCATTTATAGCTTCCTTCTAAATAATATCATTGCTCGCTTCAAATTTTCTTCTACACTTGTTTCTGACAATTGTATGTCATTCAAGAAGAAGGAAGTAAAGAAATTCTTGGAGAAGTTCCACATTCAACATAGTTTTTCTACACCATATTATCCTCAATCTAATGGCCAAGCATAAATGTCTAAAAAAACTCTTGAGCTTATTATTTGCAAGATGGTAAACAAACATGGTAAGGATTGGAATATTCAATTAACATACACCTTGTGGACCTATTGTACGAGTGTTTGTACAGAAACAATAACAAAACCCTACAAGCTCATGTATGGTACCAAAGCTATCATGCCTTTAGAGTTGGAAATTCCATCTTTGTGGCTTTCCCTTAAAGGATTATTGATAATGAGACTTACCAATCTAATCATTTGCATATGCTTGAGATGCTTGATGAGCACTGATTACAAGCCCTCAACCATCTTAAAGCTTATCAATGATTGTTATCTAGACAATATAATCAGTGTTCTCCCTAAAACCTTCAAGGTAGGTGACGTGTTTCTCTATGAGAATCAAAGAAATGTAAATGTGTCACCTGATCAAAGGGGAAATTTATTCCTAACTAGTTGGGCCCATACATTGTCATCTGTGTGTATGGTTCTGGTGCATATGGATTGTCATCCATGAATGGGATGCCTCTGAAAGAACCTCTTAATGTAATGTGTTGGTGATTTTTCCAGTAGAACCAAAAAATCCTCTAAGAAGTATCCAACTTCTATGATGAAGAATTGTTAGGTTAGTGTCCAACACAACGAGCATAGAATTTTAAAGTTTGTACTCCTTCACTTTAGGCTTTGTGAAACCTAGGAGGGTAATCCCAATTGTGTTTTCGTGCAATATAATCAATTAGTAACAGATTTATACATAGATTAATTCCTTTTATAGCAAATAAATCAATTTCATTGAAGATTTGGCAGATTTTCAAATGAAGGATTAACCATCTGCTAGGAATTGAAAATAATTCCACTTTTACTACCCTTGAAGAGATTTTCTATTTAAGTATTATCTTCTTAGAAGTCTAGAGCCAAGAACACTATTTTTTCATCTTATGCAAGATTTTATGACAAAATGACCAGTGTCTAATCAATTGGAGCAATGAAATCAAGTACACAAGAGGATCAGTAATATACAAATTACTTATTTAAGGGAGAAACAAACTATTTTTGTATGCTTTGCATTTACGAAAACTCACTGTGCAAGAAACATTTACTTCTTAGCAATCCTAAGCCATTCCTTACAAATTTTATGACCCTATTCAAGCATTTTAATTAATTTTTTCAATTAAAGTTGAAAACAGAGTAATACATTCAAATGAAATATTTGAAGACAAATGATAACACCATTAGTATTTCTCATTCATGACTTTGAAATGAACATACATAGGAGAGTATCAATTCCTTGACTGATATTTGTTTTGATATTAGTAATTTATATAAAACTCATTTAAGATCATTACATACATGACTTCTTATCCAAGATAAACTACTAGCCTACTTCAGAATTATATTCTATGTGCCCTTTCTGAACTTAGCTTTTGCCTAGAACCCTATTAAGACTTCAAAATCCGACCTTTGTAATAAGCCCTGAAATCCCATTTTATAGGATAAGGGATCAACAACCATCAAGTTTAATTACATTTACATTTCATTTCATTTGCACCAGAATTCGAGATATTCTTAGTTTGTTACATGCAATCATTTAAGGAAAATGGAATAGTAAAAGACCGCATTCCACATTCCTTGAATGAAGACACACCAGCTCCTTGAAAAGAAGAGTTTGTTGTAACCATGTTGAATCCTCATCCTTGTTGACCAAAGAAGATTCTCCAATAGAAACTCCAGCACAAACTTGTATATCACCTGTAAACAACATACGCACCGTCAAGGTTAACTAGTTTGGCACTTCTCCTACATACCAGCCCAAAAACTTTCCACCTCAACACATGAAATAGGAAATCACATGAATATTGAATAGGAAAATCCTAACAAAAAGGGCATTGTATCATCAAAAACAAAAATAGGGTGCCATCCTCACTCTGAGTCACCACCCTCAGAGGATATTCACCCACGTTTTATTCATGTTGAGATTGGAGAAATTGTCACCACCTCTTTATTAGGATTCCTTGATAGTACCAAGGAGAGGGGATACTAATTTCCCTCTAATTCAGCGTCACCCTCATTGTCTGAAGGGTTATTAAGAACCTCACATGGAGAATTTCATTCATTTGGATAGGCCTTATAATGTTCACTCTCCATCCATGCCCTCTTTACATATTTTACCATCTCTTCTCTCTGTGTTTGATTAATTCTTCTGAAACTATCTACTCTTTTGGATGGTAATTTTCCTTGGTACTATACTCCTTGAATTTTCCTAATCCTACTCTTATTTTTGGCATATCAGGAGCTCCATGCATTCCATCTTTATTCTCAAGACCTCTCTTAGGCTCAAACAAGCACAACCCATCAAATTTTTGAATCATTATGACAAACCTAGTTGCCTAGAATGTTTACACACTTCTCAAGAAAATTCAATTCTCGCACATTTCTTTATCAACCTTTGACCCTCATTCATTGCAAAATGAATTATGACATGGAAAATCACTCAAGTAATCTTCATTAAATAGGCAATTTGAAGCATGCAAGATTAATGACTTGAAATCTCCTTATGCGAGAAAGTTGGTAACTTACAGCTCAAGATTGAATCTAAGTTGTTGATTTTAAAGCACTTAAAACTTCATCCATGGGAAATAGCAATGCCAACTCAAGTGTTGTAATCTTTCAATCCACATGTATCACCAACCTAATTCATGCTTTCATTAATATCGGCAAAGTACACAAGATAAGTTTTCTTATAGGGAAACTTTCTTTATACACTTCATTGCTTCATCGTTGATCCTTCCCTAATCCTGAGGTGCTCATTAGCAATGAAGTTACTTATGCAATGACTTCCTATTCATTGGATCACCCTACTTTAAAGCTTTATCAATGGTCCTCCAGTTCTTTCGCTAATCCCCTTTTTGCTTTGCACAAGATCCCTATGATGGTGCCACATTTTTCCTTCCATTAATGGTTATTTCCTATCGCTGATTTATTTTATCATCACTTAGCTCTGTCAATGATGAAAACATCCCCGTGATGGCCTTTAACCCTTGATTCTATGGCCTGACTTTCGATCACATCTATTCCTTCATTGTACATGGACAATTCAAACTCCATGCCTAGGATCCCATCGACAAAGAGAGACATTGTGGAAACACTAGATCTTGGACATGTGCACCTACATAAAACAAATGGCACCAAATACATCGTCCATAAGATCATATTAAATTAGCGAAAGAAAAACTCTTTTAGAAGGTACCAATCGCTTATTGCTAATTTAGAACTTAAGTTCTGAGATAAATCCGCGATGAGCGATAAGGCCTTCGTTCATCATTGATTCTCCTCATATATTGTGCAAGAAATTAGCGATGAATGGTTTACATTATTTATAGGGTTCATCACACATCGCTAATGTGAGAACTACTTTTCACAACATATTCACAATCACACGGTGCAACAACATATCACTTATCACTATTACAAATTTTCTTTTCAATGGCCATCTGCAATGGGCGATAAGAGCATAAGGCTAAGAACATCGCTCATCGCTCTTACAAATTTCAGGGATCGAATGCCATTAGCGAAGAGTGATATCAAAGGAAAGTACTGCTCACCGCTAATTCAAGGTGTAAACCTATGAATAAATCAGTGATGAGAGATATAGTTACAAGGGCCATCGGGACTTAAGTGAAAGTTTTACGCACGTGCTCATAAGTTGTTCTTATGAAGGGGACTCCTTAGGACAATAATTAACTCGAAAACCTCTAAGTTATATAAAAATAGTAAGGGCTCAAGGATCCTTACCCAATTTTATAAAATAGAAAGGTCTGAACCTAGGCTAGAAAGGGTTGGTTACCAGGTGACAATGAATGAATAAAGATACATTAAAATAACTGGCAACGGGTAATAGGGAGTCAACGGCCCAATAAAATAATATAATATTTTGCAGATAGAAACCCTATATCTAAATGCAATAAGGTTTTTAACATGGATAAAGGAAATTTTTTTTTGAGGGTTCCATCATAATGCATCTTCACTGATACTATGTGTAGTGTCTATGTGTCATATGTGCAATGTTCACTATTTAGAGGTTGTAGCATTGCGGCTTGTGACATTCCTTCATTGACACATTATGAAATCTTTTTCGGTATGATGCAACCATGTGTGTGTGTGTTCCACTATGTTATGTATCCATGCATTACATTACATCTTTTGGTTAGGAAATTAAATCATCATTATATTTAATTAACATACATCTATGTGTGTTTATTAAATCATGATAGCATCTAGTCTCAACATTCATCCATGTTTACAAAATCTATAGCATCAACATACAAGAAAGTATGGAACATACACATCATATAAAGAAAACCATAATGCCAAGAATCAAAGTCTCATGAGTGTGTGTATATATATATCAATGTCATGTACATGTATCATGCCACTATTATCAAAAAATGAGTGGCTATTGTATATATGTATTAGTGTCTATACATAAAAAGTGATCTATAAAATATGTGTCATGACTACAAAAATGGCATACAAAATGGCTATCTAAGCCTCGGGCATATGGCTCCAAAATCCCTCTAGTTGTGGTTGTGGCTACGGTTGAGGTTGAAGCTGCACACTAGAGACTGATCTGGTGCAGTGTAATCATGAGACAGACATGGCCACACACATCCTCTGATCTCTCCCTAAAGGGAGGCTATTCACATACGATCCTAGATGAGCTCTTGTTGTAGCTGTTGGTTGCCTGTTGGGATCACCATTGTTGGCTTCCCCGCGAGGTCATTGAGCTAACTCTATAGAGTGTCACAAGCCTGCCTGACACTATTGGACCTCGTCATGGTTGCATGTCACTCTAATAGGGTCATCTGCAACTCCCTCCATAGTTGATACCATTGTCCCTAGATAGTAATGGCATTCGCAGTCCTTGTCATAATCGCCACATGCCCCTTATAGGTAGTCCACAGGTGGGCTAGTATCTCAAAAATATGGGTGTGTCACCCCACTAAAACAGGTCGGTAGTAGTCTAGGACTAACCCCTATATGGGCATGGCAGGGGCCACCTCTCATATGCACTAGGAAAAAAACCTAGTCCATCCTTGTATATCCACTACAACCATAAAGAGAAAAAAATATATTAGTATCATGAGATGTATAGATAGAAAACTAAAATTAAAAACACATATATGTGAGATGAAAACTGAAAGTACTAAAATGAAATAGCATGTGTAAGATAGGAAATCAGAATAGCAAAGATAAGTGACAACCACTGCACTAAATCTAAGCTAAAAATCCAAATCTAAACAAGAAAGAACAATCAAACAAGAGGAATAAAATAAAAGAAATGATATAGAAAACTCCACATGTTTGAAGTTGATTAACCTCCCTTGTCTCTCCTCAAAACAACCTTTGCAAATTTCCCTCAGTTCGTTGTGTACAAATGCCTACAAACAATAAGCATGAATGTTGGAGATATGTGGTTGTTAAATTGAAAATGGAGGAGAAAACCCTCTTTTATAGAAAGCCATTTGAATGGACATATAAGATTAAAGTTCAAGAAAGATTCTTAAATCGACGTTTGACGATTCATGCACTGCAAAGTAGTGGGCTAGGGACGACTATGAAAAGAATGGTCAAGATCGAGAAGAGACTAGAGACAATCAATGGTTGATATTTCAAAATGAGAGAGTGGAGGAAAATGGAAGAATTAAATAATAAAGTTATTTAATTCATGAGAGAAGAATATTTGACCAAGTGGGGGAATAAATTATTTATTTGTGGAAGAAGAGGAAAATGTGCATTTAATTAAAATCATTGTGCAACCAATTTAATTAAATAAGAGGAAATAGAAAAGGAGGATTAAATAATTAATTCAAATTAATTATTTAATAGTGGAGAAAAGGAAAAAGATAATTAAATAATTTCAATAATTATTTAACTATAGAAGAACGAAAGATTAATGAATAGATAAATAATTAATAATAATTATTTAACTATAGATGAATAATGAAAAGCAAATAATTAAATAAATGATAATTTATTTAATTATTGAAGGAAAGAAAGTTAGCAACGCAATTAAATTTATTTAATTGATCAAAGGAGAATAAAGAAATGAATTAATTAAATAATTAAAAATTATTTAATTAATAGAGGAATGTGATCAAGAAATAATTAAATAATTAAAATTATTTAATTACGCAAGGAAGAAGGCCAAGACAATGGAAAAAAATGGCGCTTGCAAACCAAGACATTTTTTAGTGTCTACATTTTTCCCCTCTTTGACGTAATGTAGTTCATCATGTTGTGTCAAAGAAATTCAGTCAAAACATTCTCTAGTAAAAGTAGGGTAGACGTATGCCCCCTCAAGAAAATTTTGTAAATTTTCAAAAAAGTTTCAAAAAATTTGGCAAATTGTTCTAATAAGTCAATTTGACGGCCAAGAGTTCAATGGTGGTGACAATCTGACGTCATCTAGAGGGTCAAATTTAGGTTCAAAGTGGCCAAATAGTGCATCGAGTACACATCCCTAATGGAAACCCTAATTTTTTTCCTATAAATATGCCCTTGATTAAGAAATTTGCTCATTTGTACATTCCAAATTTAGAAATTTTAGGAGCTCTAGGAGAGAGAAGTTGAGAATATCACCGGTTCCACACTCTGTGATGGGGTCGTTGTAATCCTCATCATTTAACTTATCAATCCAAGGCGGTGTCCATGGTTGTATGCAAAAGAGAATGGAGAAAACTTGTTTGACAGTCTATTCTACAATCAAACTTGCAGAAATCAAACCTATTTTAGAGCACACTTGCATAAAAGGAAGTTGCATAAAACGAAACTAATATAAGACACACTTGCATGAATTGAAAAATGCTAAATTACTTCACACTTTGTTGGAAATGGAAAGTTTGCTGGAAATGAAAACCTTGCTTGAATTCAAATTTACTCTAGAAATTTTGGAAATACATTGCTTGAAATGAAACTAGAAACTATCTCATTTCCTTAGGCCAAAACAAGTCTTTCTAATCCCCCCCTTGATTCTTTGATTACAATGCATTTATAGAATTAAAAGATGAGCCTCATAGCTATGCAACAACTTGCTAGAAAATAGGAACATGTGTGGAGAAAGAAAGGATAAGTCTTAACTCCATTTTGTTGAGTCAATCTCTTTTGGTCGTCCAAAACAATAATCCCTACTTTTCAGCCCTTTAAACTGCTCCAAAAAGGTGTTAGAGTGTTGAAGAATCCTTCCTTTGACCTCTTCTATGATTAAAACTCTTAAATTTTCTCCTATATGCTCTCAACTGCTCATAAATTGGGTTGAAAAACTCTCTAGATATTTGCAACTGCCCCTATATTCTCTCAAATTTTGTCCAAGTCACTCCAATTTCCTTTAATGTTTGCAATTGTTGTCCCTTAACTGTTCAACCTCTTCATACTTAGTTTCAAAAATTTTAGAGCATAGAAGCAAATGAATGAACAAATTCCAGAAATTCTGGAGCATACGAAATTTCCAAAGCATAGGAGTAGAATTTTGGAGCATCAGACTGGTGAAGTTTTCTCTCAAACCACAAACTAGGTTTTCGTGAAATTTAATGGGTTTTTTTTCCTTGTTGTCTTCAAATTTCTATCCAAAATCCTCAAGAACCCAGATCATAATTTTCAAGATATGATGAAATCTTTGAATGTTGCAACTAAAAATCTCTTACTTTCCCCATCATGCTCAATCTTGATAAACTCCATAATTAAGCAAAATATATGCTTTTATTTTCCTAATAGATGAGACATTTTTTTGTCTCATCACTCCACACACCAACACTATCACATCCACACCTTTCGCCGACCTGAGGGAGCAGAGGCCCTAGTAAGTACTCCAAACCCACTTTGTCAAATTTTTTATTTTTTGTGCATTTAGAGGTAGGAAAAATTTAGTAGAAAATTGTATCGAACATCATTCAATGCAATTGTGTGCTCAAACGACACAGGTGACTGTGGTTCACTGCAATTGCCTCTTTCTGACACAATCGCTAGGGCATAGAGGGTGTCAATTGCAGTGTGATGCATTTGAAAAGGTGTGTCGCATTGGCTTCCTATGTCGCAAACGTGACTAGGAACGACGCAATCGACAGTAAACACCACAAGTGCAAGAGGAAATGACGCATGTGAAAATGGAATGACACAACTAACAAGGGGTTGACTACAATTGACCCTAGTGATGCATTAGTTAAGGTGTACGATGCAATTATAGTTGTATGACGCATGTGCAAGAAGGGTGACGCGAATGACTTCTACGACGCAATTGACAAGCAGAAAGATGCAATTGACTAATTAAAAATTTGCCCCATTTTAGGATAAAATGATGTCCAATTTAGGTCCAATAGGTCAAATAAAGATTTTAAATTGATGTGATGACTTTTTTAGTGACCTCAAGTTGTGCTTCCCCCTTTCTATACTTGGGAGTCATGATCGGCGACATTTCAACTTCGAGATCAACTGTAAGATGTTGAGAGGTGCGCACTACTAGATCTTGGATTATTCTATGTCACATATATGCCCATTATTAGGGAAAACCAAGGTATGATGACAATGCTTGTGGAGGGATAACACTCTGAGACTTGCACATTTCATCTACCAATCGGGGAGGCTACTGTGACCCTGGAGGATGTGTACAGGATACTGCGGTTTTCAATACACGGGGAGTAGGTGAGATAGGATCTCGTTTGAGGGTTGCAAGAAATCTACAACAACTATGAGTATTAGGACATGTTAGAGCTTGGTGTACAGGGTTATGAGATCAGATGGGAGACCCTAGCAAAGAGATATGCTAGATTTGACTATGTTTTATGTACATTGATTGTTGGCATCTTGATTCCAAACCACGAGGGCCGTGGTTTCCTAGTAGGGTGGGGAGAGGTATTGGAAGGGATGATGCAAGAGGAGATAGGCTATGTGTGGGGACCATGTTTATTAGGTATTATTTATTTCTAGTTGCATGGCATCGCCTATCAGGGTGGATAGAGCATGAGTTGTGGGGTGACACTACTAATGGTATGGGCATAGGAGTACATAGCAGTGTTCCGACCAGTAGTGGGATGACAGTTGGGAGTTGGGACATTGTATACATATCTATATGGTGGTGCAGTGACATAGACACGCATAGGAGATATCGGATATTGGAGACATGACATAGATGTATTGGTGAGATTTTTGTAGAGACCTTATAGGGATTGCCAACAGTGGATAAATGAGGATGAGCATTTTCCATGGTGTTGACAGTCGAGATACTTGATCGGTCAGACAGTACAGTCATAGCACATCATCGAGATGTACCTTCCAGAGTGGGTCAAATGACAGTTTGGAGAGATACAAGGTGTACCTATAGGGATAGTAGAGTTTGCACATTCCACATGGGAGGTACATCCATGGGGATAGGTGATACTAGTTACCAAAGTTGAGCACAAGATTGGTGCATTGCAACCAGTGTAGTGGTCATAAAGAGGGGGTGCAGTGGATCTGAGGATGACTGTAGAGTACGATGCATGGTGGTTGACCCATAGACCAGATCCATACACTACCTAGATCATCTAGCACCTGTAAAGTGCAGAGACAGGGGTCCACAAGGCCGGATAGGTGATAGAGGATGAAGGGGTGGAGGACGAGGAGATGGAAGAGAGGGGGATGGTAGAGGGGAGATGACGAAGGGGATGGTAAGGGAGGCCGAGGAGGAGACCAAGGAAGGAGGGGGGGAGACAAGAGATAGCAAGCGGTGAGGACTTTGTCACTTATCTGCAAGGAGGGTGAGGAGGAGTAGGCGGAGGATAGGGTGGAAAGGGAGAGGGACCAACATGCAAAGATACCAGCCCTAGAGGTAGGACACCAGGATGTTGAGATGGTGGAGGTTGAGGTAGAGGAGGAGCATGCAGAGGAGAGATAGGAGGAGCCAGATATGGGAGAGGTTGAGAGGGTCCTCTGAGAGAGGATTATGGTAGGAGTGGATGTAGAGGAGGTGCTAGAGGAGGTAGGGGTTAGAGCTAATGATGGATCAGTTGATCAACAGATAGCCACCTTACAGGCCCATGTACAAGAACTAGAGGTAGAGATAGGGACCTTGAGAGAAAAGCGGGATGGATTGAGGGCCAAGAGGGACACCCTACAGATAGAGAGGGACCTAGCAGTGATCAACCAAAAACAAAAAGATTAGTGGATGCTAGATTTTGTGGCCACCTAGAGTGGGCTAGTCGTGGATGTGGAACGAGAGTTGGATAGATTGAGCATGGGATTACACTATTATTGGAACTTATATGAGAGAGTAGTGCCATCAAAGAGGAGAGATCCAAGATTTATAGAGGTTCAAAGTTGATCCCAAGGTAGGTCATAGAGTAGATCCCACAGCCGACATTCTCACAGCAGGTCATAGAGTGGCAAGGCATCAGGCCCAACATGGTCTACCCCATACGATAGGCCATTGACATCAGAGCACAGGTCCTCAAGCTCACCATGGCAAGAGGAAAAACAACCATCAAGTTTAGGGGTGTAGGGTAGCTCAGGCTAGAGCACCTGTTGACACTATGTATTATGACACTATATTTTGACCATCGAGCCGGCGAGCTCCATTTTATTATAAATGATACATCTTGACATTGTAATATGACACATTTTGAGCGTTATATTATATGATTTTTGGTGGCAATTTATGATATGCAGTCTTATGTGAATATGCTATATGGTTATGATTATGTTATGGATTTTTTATGCTTTTACGATGTTTATTTATGCATTGTATATGATCATGTGGTGGTGTGATATGGTGGATGATTATACATCTATAATGTTGTTTATGCATCTTATATGATTATGAAATGATGTGATATATTAATGCAGCACAAATGACCTAATTTTATGATGTGATGTGATATGCAATTAATATTATGTAATATGATTTCCATGGATTATGCATGTAATGATCAGAAATGTCTAATATGAATGCAAAATATGATGTATGATATGATTATGATTATGCAATGCTTATGCAATGTATATGAAATGTGATAAATGGAAGTGGTCTATGATTATGATGTAATGTAAAATGCAATGGCGTGCCTAATATTTTATGATACTGTTGTCAAATAGATTGCACCCGAACGCTTGAATAGTTAAATTCAGCAATCTGTTGAAACATGGAATGATTCTCAGGCCTGTGGGTTGCCTAATTTTGAGAATCAATCTCCATAGAGGGTTGGTTCCCTGATGAAAACCTCCTAAAACTAACTTGGCTGGGAAAGAGATAGAAAGATTGCTAAAATTGAAATCCTAAAGCTACAAGAGGTGATTGCACCAAAATTATGTGATTCTATTCGCTATCCTAAACCTATAATCAGCTACAATAAAGTCCTAAATTTATCTCACAATTCAATTAAGAACATGAAATTTATCAACATTTCACATGAAGGTTTGAAGTTTCAATGTTTGTAAGAGGAAAACTAGATTTTCACAAATACAAATGACTGAAATATTTGTTTAAACATAGCATGCAACCTGAATTATAACATGAAATCTTCCTATTTTTTAAAGCATTAATGAGACAAAACAAAGGATTCAAGATTAAATCACAGTGTTTAAATCAAATCATTTATATGACAATAAAACTCAAGAAATATTGAGAAGGAAACACTATATTGAATATGAACTCTATTACAATGCTTGAATAAAAAATGTTGAGTTGCAATGCCTCACTACTGTATGTGTAAGCAGGAAAAAAGAACTCCAATGAAAAAGATAAACTTTTTCAATATATACAATCAATGAGAACGCACTTCAAAGTGCATGAACAAGTAATTGAAAGTCAATTTTAGTGAGAAAGTGACAATTCCAAAGTGAAATCCGAGCAGAAGCAAAAAAACCCCAAAAATAAGGTTCAAACTCATGCAAAAAATGAGTGAACTCAGTCTCGAACTTGCAGTCATAATGGATGCAACTAATCTAAAACTCCAATTGAACTAGAAATCCCTAAAAAGGTGGGCTAAAGCATGCTAAATTGTCTTGTTCTTGTCAATTCACCCATGCACATTGGAACTCCATCTTCATGTCTAAGTCTTCAGTTGAGTCTGATGTATAACTGAAGTAAAATTATGATTCAGCTTTACATAATATCCTTATTTGCATTTTAAGATGATGAATTAATTAAATGATTTATAATGTATCATTTAATTAATTCATTTACATTATTTAATGCAAATAAATATGAAGAATAAAGCTAAACTTGAAGGCATATCTCTATCTATAGCTTCATGCACTATACTTAGCATATCATTCAAATAAGTATAAGTCGACCACCATAGACTATTGAAATAACACTATAGCATATATCTGGCAGCTCTAAATGTTTATGAGAAAGGCCGACCACTTATGGCATATATTTTTCAATAATTTAATAACCTGCCATAATAATTTAGCACAAAGCTTCATTATTGATAAGGCCGACCACTTTTGCTAGGCTCATTAACTTAAAAGTCATGGCCACGAGGACAATAAAGAACATAATGATTATTAAAAATCATTAACAAAAATATCAAAAATGGATTAGGGCAAATGAACAAAAGCAAACATCGAACCCTAAATCATTATCACTCTTTTGACTTTGATGAAACTTCCTGAAGAAGCTGGCCACCACTATTGAGTAGGGTTTCAAGCTCTAATTCCACCATGAAATGGCTTGAGTCTGCACCTTTTGGACATTTTCTGAGCTGAATCTTGTGATTTTCACATGGTAATTTTTTTCTTTATCAGTTGAGGTAGATTAACTCCATTACATAGCATTTTATGAGGCTTTAAAGCCACGGCTGTGCATGATATCTGATGTATTCCTTGTCATTTCTTTGTCCTTGTCGACCTCTGCACTTTGTCTGATTTTGGCCACCATGAGAGCTAGGTTTATATATAAAGTAAGGATCGACCTATAGATTTTAAAGATCACAAAGAGCTCAGCCACAAACATGATGGTAATTTTAAACTTCGCCTTTATTTCAATGGCCAAAACCTCCATTCATTTAAATGGCCGCCATTAGCTGATCTTTCCATATTTTCTTCTTTAAAAATCTATATATTGAGGTTGCAGCTTATATTAGAGCTTCTGAGTAATTTATTTCTTTGTCTAACAAGTTATGAGATCTCATGAAAAAATGGCATTTAAACACAAATTTAAAAAAATTATCTTCAACGTTTTAAAGAGCTATGTATATAAATCGCCCTCATTGCATCAAATGAGGTTGTCTTTTATTTGGGTTTACACTTTATTATGTATTTGTCATGTACAGGCCGCCGACCTCCTTTGTCCTTACTGTAGGCCTCAAGTGCATTTCTGTAACTCATTTCATGTACGTGTTATTTGTTGTTACTGGCCACGATTTATACAATCTCCATCTACTGTGTTGGAAACTCACTGTATTTTGTGTTTCAAATAAAAACCTCTAATGGTTCTGATGTGATAGCAAGAAATCCTAATTATTACTATCAATATGACAGTCCTGTAGCTGTAGCTTATATCGATCTATCTTCTTCATTATATTAACAATGATTATTTAATCATTCTGCTGTCTTGAAACCTCTTTGAGATCAATAAAGAAGAGGAAATGACATAATTTTTTTGTTGTTCTCATTAAAAATGAAAGCTTGTAACTGTTCTTTCTGACTCTATACAGCAAGAAAAACACTCTGGTATGCTTAACATGTAACTAAAAATTGATTTCACTTTAGCTGTGCATTATCTTCATGTAAGTATCCTTCCACTAGCTTCCAGAATAATTCATTCAGTGATTAATGCTTTAAGAATACATTCTGACTATCCCTTCTTTGATTGATTGCACCATGTATTGCTACTGTCAATATGAAAATCCTGTAGCATGTGCTTTTCATTACCATGTTTCTGATTTCTTGTTAGATGGATTACCTGTTCCTTTGTACTTGCATTGATATCTCATATCACTTATCACTACCTTTTTTACTTGGAAATACCTTTCATTCAAAGAGACTATCCATAAGTCTTGAGCATGAATTATGTTTTTCACTATGATGGTTGTCTTATGATGGAAGCTTGCTCCTTAAACAGAATGGTATTTGACGTTTGACTACTCACTTTAGTGCTTGTACCACAAGACAACAATTCCACTTCACAGCTATGAGCCTTTGATCTCCATAGCTTCTTTAATCTTTCTATATATCAAATCATGAAGCGTTGTTCTAACAGTAAGACTATTCCTTCAGCTTTGAATATACTTCCATTCATTTAAAAATATTGATTAAGCTATACTTATTGCTGCTTTTATGACTGCTATATGCTCATATGACTGTAATATCATCGTCATTTGATAAATATTTAAATTAACAGTTGGTTGTCCTTTATGGTTAATGTTGATATCTTGATATTCATGGAATACAAATCTATTTCTTTATCATTGCATTGACAGAAACAACTTTTCTCTTTACCACTATTCCGTTGTATGCATGTTCACCATTACACTCAGCAACTTAATAAGCATTATACTTTTCTATTGTTGCTTATTCTCTTATTTCAAAAAATAATTTCAAGGTATCACATGTCATGCATTTTCTGAAATAGCATCCCTTTTATCTATGAATGTAATGCTTGCATTTTTCTAGCTCCATATCTGAATCAGCTTCACTGTCTCCTTGCATTCATTGATATTTGGAAAGTACAATGTATTCTCATGTAAATGAACTAGTTCCCTATGCTTGGATAATAATCTGCAAGTAATCATTTGATTCAGTTTTCATATATAACCCTTGGAAACCTCATATGCACTTACATGGCTGCCTGTCATGGTCTTTAGACTATCATATCTTATCTTTGCCATTTTTGTCAATTATGTGACTAGTCTCAAAATTTCATGAAACTTGATGCTCTGCTTTATGGAGCCTTCACGGTACTGTCATTCTTTATGCCTTATGGCTTCTATGTAACAATGCTCCTTTATGATAGTACTTTGTTTCTCAAAGTCTCTTTCAAACTATGTATAAATCTTGAGTTGTTAGAAACAGTTTTAAATGATTGATACTTTGTTCTCCCTTTAGTATAAAGGGACTCAATACCTTACTGAGATGCAAAAATGAGTGCAAGGTAGAGTTGAAACAAAGATAATCAAATGAAATGTGGCTGCAATATGAATGTATTCTTGGTTATAGAAGCTTTTTTTAATGATTGTAATTGATATCGATGACTCTCATGTATAATTAGAGAGTGTCCTTCTGATATGTCGGGCTCTACCCTTGTGGGAGCCTGTTTTACTCCATATATCTGATAAAATGATTTTGAACATGATGAACCTGTTCTTGCACATTGAAACAAACATGTTAGTGAAATAAAAGAAGCTAAAAGCTTCCATTGAATTATATTTTTCTTGATTGTCAACCTTTCATTTGGTGAATGCTTGATTTAATTCCAATTACATTCCTATTGGTAGCATAGGCATAAGGCAAAATGTAATTCATCATTGCTTAGAGTATAACTCTAACACCATTGCTTTATAATTTTGCAATTTCATGGAGCGAGGAAACGAGGCTGCAGCAGCTTGGAGACACGACGACTGAAGACATCAACGAAAGTGATTCATCATTACAGGAAATGATGAATTGATCCTCTTCTTTACGCTTATGTTATGTTCAGTAGTGTAGTTTTTCTTTGAATTTTGTATTCATCATTTAATTGTCATAATCAAATTTAGTTACTCTCGCGGCTTGTGCGAGATTCAACGTTTTTACAAAATGAATAAAAGGCATTACTATGCAAATTTTCAATTTTATGTTTAAAATGCTTGCACAATAAAACTATGATTCAAATGTAAATTGATCTATATGATGATCAATGAATACTTAAATCAGAAAAACATGAAAAAATTTGTACCTATCAATTTGATAAATTTGATTCAGCTCTACCTATTTGAGCTCACAGTGAAAAATAGGTAACAAATTGGCGACCTCTGTGGAGTGTTTGCCTGCTAAACACAATAGACCAGCATATAACTTATCCATTGGGCATGAAGTCCATGTTCTATTCTCAGAAAACTATAACTCAGCTTCAAAACACACAAACTGAAAGAAACTACTGCAATTTTGTTGAAGACAGAATTTGAAAAACCAGGTGTAGCAACTACACTTATTGAAAACATGACAAAAATAAAATGAAACGTGCCAGCAGGCACTTATTGAAAGCATTACTGAAACTGAAAACTATTCTACTATGTACATCTAAAAGCCTGATGCTTAATAACACTGTTTCAAATGAATCTCGTTGACAGGGATTGGTAGTACTTCACCATTCAGCTTTGAAAGTTGAAATGCATTGTGTTATTTCTTTTCTATAATAATATACGGGAAATCCCATATGGCATCAAACTTCGTATGTTTACAAGGCCTGCTTTTAAGCTCATCCCGCTTGAAAAATAAATCACCTTCATTGAAGATCCTTGCTTTTTCTTTCTTATTGAATGACTTCTTCATTTAAGAATGATGAATCTGAAGCTTTATGTAGGCTTCCCTTCTGGTTTCTTCCAACTCTATTAATTGAGCAAGCCTAACTTGCATTGGCTGCTCCTCAAGTAACTCAAGCTCCTCTATATAACTCAAAGTTGGAAATTCAATTGAAATAGGCAGTTTGGCCTCTTTTCCATAAACCAAAACATAAGGTGAAAATCTTGTTGATCGTTTTGGTGTAACTCTATTAGCCCACAGGGCTAACTTGAGCTTGTCATGCCATGACCTCTGATTATCTTCGATAGTCTTTTGTATGATCTTAATCAGATTCTTATTTGTTGATTCAGCTTGTCCATTACCCTGGGGGTAATAATTGGACGAAGTGTTCAGATAAATATTATTCTTTACTGACCAATCTGAAATTCTTAAACCAACAAAAGCCAAAATATTATCAAAAATAATTGAATCAGGTGTACCAAACTTGGAAACTATATCTTGATAAAAATTTAAAATTGATGTTTCATTTGCATCTCTTCATGTGATTGCTTCATTCCACTTCATAAAGTAGTCTATGGCAGTTAAAATCCATCTATGCCCAGCACTTGAGGGTGGATTGATTGGACCAATAAAATTGAGTCCCCACTTCCCAAATGGTTGCTCAACCTGAATTGGATTCAGGGGCAAGGATGCTAACTTTTGTTTTCCTGCAAAAAGTGAACATTTGGCACATTTTCTGACATAAGTATGAGCATCTTTGAAAAGATCTGGCCAATAATAGCCTACCTTCATAATTTTCAAAGCTGCAGTACGTGGTGCAAAATGACCTCCAGCAGGTCCATCATGGAATTCTTCAAGAATTCTTTCACTCTGATCTGGTTAAATACACCTAAGAAAAACACCATTGAAATCCTTCTTATAAAGAACACCATCAATTTTTGCATAAGGAATTACTTGTAACCTATAATATCTTCGTTTAGACTTGTCTAAACCTTCTGGACAATCTCCAGTATGCAAGTAATGGATCATCTGATGGATCCAATCAGCTAGAACAGCTAAAACAACAAGTTCTTCTTCATTATTCAGAACTGTAGCAACCTTTTCACTATGTTTTCTTCATTTTCTGCAAGCTATTCGCACAATCTTTTACCCCGAACAAGCTTGGTAACTTTTATGCTGATGTCATACTCCATGACTTTGGTTATCCAACCTGCTCGCTTGTCATTAATGTCTTTATTCAGTAGAAACTCCTTGACTATTGGGTGAGCTACCAACAAATTTATCTTATTATTAGACAGTATATCTCTGAATTTTTTCAGACTTCTCACTACAACAAGTACATGCTTCTCAATGAATGAATATCTTGTTTCATAATCATGCAAGACTTGACTAAAGAAAGCTATGGGCTGCTCCATACCTTCATTATTTTGTTGACAAAGCATTGAGAAGATAGTATCCACTCCTCTGAATGCGTATAGTATGAAATCTTTATCAAAATTAGGATTGATAAGAGTAGGGGCTGCTGCAAGTGCCTCTTTAATCTGCTCAAAATTGTTCTTTCCTTCTTTTGACCAGTTGAATTGAATGTTTTTCTTCAGCATGGTTGTTAATGGTTGTAATAACGCTGCAACATTGGGAATAAACCTCCTCACGAAGTTTATTCTTCCTAGGAAGCTCTGCAAAACCCTTTTTGTGAGCAGGCAGCGGTAAAGCCAGAATGGCTGCAATACGTTTTGGGTCAATAGAAATGCCATCTTTTGAAACAATGTAACCCAAAAGCTTACCTTCGTGAACAACAAAAATACTTTTCTTTGGATTCAAAGAGATTCCATATTCTCTGCATCTCTCAAATATTTTTCTAAGATGACTGAAATGATCATCAACATTCGTGAGAAAACAATGATATCATCCAGGTAAACAAGAACAAATTTATTTATCAAACCTTGGAGAGCCATATCCATCGCTCTCTGAAAGGTGGCTCCTTCGTTTGACAATCCAAACGACATCTTTATGTAAGCCATTGTACCCCACTTGGTGGTAAAAGCTATCTTATACTGATCTTCCTCCTTAACCAAGACTTGGTTGTAACCCGAATACCCATCCAGCAATGAAAACCTTTCTGATCCTAAAACAACCTACAATATTTGCTCCATTGAAGGCAGCGGATAGTGATCTTTGAGTGAAGCTCTGTTTAGATCATGAAAATCAATGCACAACCTTATCTCTCTGCTCTTCTTTCTAACATGCACCAAATTTGACACCCAAGAAGTGTGCTTGATTGGAAATATTATACTACCTTCGATCAACTTATTTAATTCTGACCAGAATGACACAGACTGACTCTGACTCTGACTTTTTTTTTGGAGTTTTTGATGTTTTATGATTTTTTTTGGATTTTTTATGTTTTATGATTTTTTTGGATTTTGATGTTTTTAAAAGGTTGATACAATGTGTAGGATCCCATAAAGACGTAATTCAAGGAATTTCCCCCAATCAAGTATAGTACCAACTTATTATGTGCGAGGGGGTCGATGGATGCAAAGGATGGTCATGAAAGTGAAGGATGCTAAATGTAAATGGTTCTCAGGCCATGAGAAAGATGACAAAGCCTTATTATGAATAGATGATATGTGTGAATGAATGGATGAAGGGTGGGAAATTAGGTAGAGTGATAGTAGACGGAGGAGCATTGACTGACTACGCATGGCGCCTGTTTGCTAGGTTTTCACCATGGTACGTACTTATCCAAAGAGCCACTGAAGTGGTTTTCACTTTTGGACGAATTATTTCTCTTTACAATTTTTTTTATTTTTTTCATTTTTTTTGTTGTCACCAAGATCCCTGTTTGCCAAGTTTTCATCAAGGTGACTATTTTTTTTACTTTTTTTTATTTTTTTTGTATTTTTTGACTTTTTAATGGGATACTCTGAGAATTAGGTGTAATTGTAGACACCAAAATTTGGTTTAAGCCTGCGACTTCAATATTCTTCATAATTCGTATTCTTCATGGTCATGATTAAATAATGTCAATTATTTAATTATTCTCTATAGTTTGTTATTTCTTCTATTAATTAAATAATCTTAATTATTTAATTAATTCAAACTTTTCTTTATTCTATTTGATTAATTAAATAAACGCTTTTTATTTAATTATGTTACTAATTAACCTTATCCTTCTTGTCAAATTAAATAAATCCTTATTTAATTTACTCTTTATCATACTTCAACTATAATTAAATAAATTCTTTATTTATTTAATTATTCATTTAAATCCCTCCATCACTTAATTAAATAAATCTTATTTATTTAATTATTCTTCAAATATCAAATCTTGAATTAAATGAATTATTTAATTCATGAATTCTATTTTAACGCATTCCTCTATATAATTGTGTGAGTTATCTAAGTATTCACTTTTACTCGACTCAAAGATCTATTCAAATCACTCAGTTAACTCTTGATTTAATGTCTGAGTGGCGTTCTCGAGTAATCTCTTCGTCAAATCATTCAATCATCTAGTTCTAACTCATTTGCATGTACATGTAGATTAATTAAATATTCCTATTTAATTAATTAAACCTTGTGCGTGCATTCGAACAAGAGTTGCTTTAATCCATCTTCATCTTTGTCATGCAAAGATAATTCTTTTGTTTTCGAATACCAAACTGGAAGATTAAATCATTTCTTTAATCTTTAATCATATTTCTAATTTATATCACTCATGTCATTACTAACAGTTATCATAATGCATGACTAATCAGTCAATCTCAACCATCCATTGATCTTTCAATCCTGGCCTGTCGTTCGAATAATCAATTTTCTATAAATTGATCTGTCATTCTTCATTGCAATCTCTCTCGAAATCTTATGACTTTTTAGAGAAACTATCTTGAATCTTTGATGTTTTGCTAAATCACTATCATAGGCTATATTTGCACGAACTCTTGAAAATCTGAGGGCAATTATACTACTACAAGCGGAATGGAGAAGGGCAATCGAGATGAATCATGGAAATACGTACAAATTTGGTGAGATTGTTCAAGTTTTATTTATGTTTTTACTTTCCTTTGTTCTTTGTTGCTTAGCATTAGATTGCATTTAGATTTTCATTGCATGTTTGCTTTTAATCTTTTCTTTCTGCACTTTATTGGCGTTACAGTAATATCTGTGAAGGTGTATGTTTTTGATGGGCTTAGGCAACGGTTCACCTTTAGGAGTGGAGAGTTGATAAGCACTTGATCCATATGTTGTTGTGATGATATAAGGGCCCAACCAATTGGGTTCAAACTTTTCAAGCCTTTCTCAATCTATCTGATTCTTCAGATTCTCTTTCAAGACTAAATCACCAATGTTAAAGCTTCTAGGTTGGACCTTCTTATTGTAGCTACATTGAAGGAAGTTTTGATATGCCTACAAATGTGTTACGGCATTATGTCTCTTTTCATCCAATAACTCTACCTCATGTAGATAGGATACATGGTATTTTTCTTGATTGATCGACCCTTGCATAGATACTCTCAGGGACAGTAAATAGACCTTAATAAGAACTATGACCTTAGATCCAAAGACAAGGGAATATGGAGTGGCTCTAGTGGGAGTACGAATACTAGTATGATAGGTCGATAAAGTAGGATTGAGTTGGAGATGCCAGTCACGACCAACATTATTGACAATCTTTTTAAATATTTTAAGGATAGTATTATTAGATGCATCAACTTGACCATTATCTTGGGGGTAATATGGGGTGGTGAAATGGTGTTGGATATGAAACTTCTCACAGAGTTCACAAACATCCTAATTCTTGAAAGGCGACCATTTTCCGTAATGATGGATTGAGGGATACCATAGTGGCATATAATGTAATTCAAAATGAATTTGGATATCTACTTACCAATAATATAGGTCATCGGGATGGCTTTGATCCATTTGGTAAAGTATTTTGTAGCAACAAGGATAAAATTATGCCCATTTGCAGAAGTGGGATGGATCTTTCCTATGAGGTCGAGTCCCCATTGAGAGAATGGCCATGGTGATGTAAGTGGTTGTAATTCCTAAGCTGGTGCATGTATGAGATCTCCATGAATTTGACATTGATGACACTTCTTCATAAAGTAATAGGCATCATGTTCCATTGTAGGCCAATAATATCTCATCCTCATAAGCTTTTTAGCTAAGGTAGGACCAATAGAATGAGCTCTGCATATACCATGATGAACCTCTTGTAAGGTCGTTTGTGCTTCAATTGAGTCGAGACGTTGAAGGAGGGTGTTGTCTAGGCTATGACAGTAAAGGGTATCTTTGATGATGGAATACTTTGAGGCTTTTCGGATAAAGGTTTTGTGTTGTTTGGGGGACAAGTCGAGAGTGATAATCTGATCATGTAGATAGTTGTAAATTTCCTTGTACCAAGGAGATTCGAGACCAACAAGTTCACACACAAGTTTAGTTTCGGGGACATTGAGCGCAGGGACCAACAGTTGTTCCACCAAGAACTCATATTGTGATACATTGTTAGGAATGTCCAAGAGAGATCCAATTGTTTCCATTGCATCATCTACCTTGTTTTGGATTCTTGATATTTTCTCAAAAGTAATAACTTCAAAGTACAATATAAAACTATCAACCATGTGCTTGTAGGGCATTAACTTCTCATCCTTGGTATCATAATCATCATTGATTTGCTTGATCACTAGCTAGGAATCACCATACACTTGAAGATCCTTGATTTTCCATTTAATTACCATTTGAGGTCTTGTTAGTAATGCTTCATACTCAGCTATATTATTGGTGCATGAAAATGCTATTCGAAATGACTTAGGAATGGAATCCCCTTGAGGTGTGATGAATAAAATGCTAGCTCCTGAACCATGATAAATATTGATTCATCTAGAAATTCAGATATTAGAGGATGATCTGCCTTCACCAGTGCATCTGCAAGTTGATCAGTTATCACATGTCCTTGTATTTCCTTTCAATCAACATATTCAATGTCATACTCATTTAAAATCATAACCCACTTAGCTAACTTCGTCCTATTAGTGTTGCTTTACTAAGAAGGTACTTTAGAGGATCAATTTTGGCTATCAACTTTATCTTATGATTCATCTTATAATGTCTCAATTTTTGGGCTATGAATACAACTATTATGCATGCTCATTCAATAGGGTTGTATTTTAACTCATATTCGACCAAGGTACAATTGATGTAGTAGATTGCTCATTCTTTTCCATCATTATCATTTTATGCCAATAATGCCCATAGTGCTAATGTAGTTGATGTTACATACAATATCAAATGTCTACCATCAATTGGATCCATAAGAACTAGTGGAGTCAATAGATAATACTTAATTTGATCAAATGCTTCTTGACATTTTTCTATCCAAATGAAGGGAATTTCTTTTCATAAAAAATGTTGAAATGGATGAATCTTATCTGCTAGTTGGGTGATGAACCTATAGATTGATTGCAGTCTTCCTTGTAAATTCCTTAGTTGACTGATGTTGGTGGGCAGTGACATGTCCAAGATAGCTTTTACTTTTGCAGGATCAACCTCTACTCCTCCATAGGAGACAATGTATCCTAAGAGTTTTCTTGATTGGACCCCAAAAGTACATTTCTTTGGATTTAACCTGAGTTTGTAATTTTCAAGTCTTGTGAAAATCTTAACCAAAACTGCAAGGTGACCACTTCTTTCTAGATATTTTGAGATAATATCATCAACATAATCCTCCATAAGTATGTGCATATAATCATGAAAAATGGAAGTCATGGCCCTTTGATATGTAGCTCCAGCATTGTTAAGTCTAAATGGCATAACGTTCCAACAGAAGGTTCCTCAACTGCATGTAAAGGTTGTCTTTGGTTGATCTTCAAGAGTAATCCTTATCTGGTTATAGATCAAGAATCTATCCATAAGTGATAACATCTCATATCCACTAGTCAGGTCCACCATGATGTCAATATTTGGTAAGGGGAAATCATCTTTAGGACAAGCCTCATTAATATCCCTAAAATCCATGCATACTCTTATTTGACCACTTGGTTTTGTGACAGGAACAAGGTTAGATATCTAATTTGCATAATCAATAGAGCATATGAATCCAACATGCAATATTTTCTTTAGTTCACTAGGAGTGCAATTTGCAGGTGCATTTTCCTTAGCTTCTATTTGTATGGTTTGGTGTTTGGTATCAATGGAAAGTGATGTAAAAAAAGCTCAAGGTCCAACCTAGGCATATCAGCATATGACCATGCGAAATTAACTTCTCTCAAAAAAGAATGTTGTATACTCAGGTTTTTCCTCGGTGGTCAGCGATGTTGCAAGTTTTATGATTCTATAGTTATCTTGTGTCCCAATGTTCACTTATTTTGTCTCTTCTATGAGCAATGGAAATTTTTCTTAGTCTATAGGGAGACTGTTTAAACCTCCATCCTCAAGTTCCTGAGAGAGGTTTTCACCTTCGGATACTTCCTGTATGTTTACTTTTTCATGATCAATAGGTGCCTTTCAGTTTTCACCTGAAGACCTATTCTCACTTTTGTGACTAGAGGAAAGGATAGCCTCACCAAAGTATGTTGCACTATCAAGTTCTATTAAGAATCCAACCTTATGATACCCACTTGGTATTCCTTCACGAAGTCCCATGAACTCAGCAATTGCTTCGTCATTCTCGAATGTGTCTAAACTTGATGGTTCTTTTTGGTCCCAATCTATTAACTACGGGTAAACAAGGGATAATCCATCATTGGTGTTGTCAAGGGTCATGGTGTAGGTAGATAAGGTAAATACATAGGTAGAGTCATCAAGTTCCCAAAAGGTTTTGATCCAAGCTTCCCTTTGCAAGGGAATATTTATTTAGGGTTTGCAAATTTCTATGAGGGACCAATTTTAAACATTTGATTGAATCTTTCCTCAATGGTAGGCTCACCAAGTTCTCTAAATTTTTTCTTAAGGGAATAGTCACTGAATGATTTATCAGAACCTCATTCCTATTGATTAGAATTGGAGTCAGTATAACAGTCCTCAGACGTCTCAATTTCATTTGAAGCATTAACGGTCTCACTTGAAGGCAACCCAATACCTAGGATACTCACTTTTACTAGTACACACCCTAACCCTTTATACTTTGGTAATTTAGGAGGCACTAAGGGTTCCATTATCCCATGTTTTTAAGACCAAGGTTGTTGTGTCCATCGTATCCTTGTTGCTTCATCAAGAGGAACCCTTTTGGATATTGTTCAACTGGTAGTTGCTAAGGTTCTATGTCCTCTTCTTTATATAGCCATGTGTAAATGTGGTCATCCAAAGATTCTTTGGCTAACTCCCCCAATTTAGTGAAGGTGGTAGGAGGATTGCAGATAATAACGTTAGGATGCATAAGATGTAGTTTTCCATAAGATTTTGGTGGTTTAGGAAACTTTCTAATGCAAAAGAGACTCTTCATGTACTTGTATTCTCTGGATCCTTTGTCTTGAATTTGTACTTTGGGTTTGGAAGGTGTGGTGAATGGAGTGGACAATTTGACAAGGTCGGATGGATCAATGTAGGGTAAAAGCACAAAGCTATGTCACACTTTCAGCCAACTTATTAACACAACTAAATTTAACTATTTCTAACTAAAAATTATTTTTTTGTCAAACATATGATCTAGTAAGATTCATTCTAGGTAAGTTAGATACTTCCACAAATTTTTCAACTAAAATTGTTGGCTAAAAATATATGGAGCACCACTTTGATTCCAATTTACCAAAAAAGTAAAATTATTTAAAAAACTTGAAGTTTCAATAACTCCTACTAATGTAAATAACAACTTTTTTTAAATATAGAAATGCCCTTTTGTAGATCCATAAGTGTAGTTTTCAAAAATATATTTATTTTAATAGTTTAATTATTATTTATATTTTATTTTTTATTTTTACTAAAAGTAGGTTATAGCACCAAATATTAGGTTGATTACCATGCCAAGAAAAAATACTAAAACTTATTTAAAATTTTGAAAAAAATATGATACACTAGATAAAAGAATCTATTTCAAGATGGTATAATTTTTTTTCCATTTTAGATAAATATTTAATATGAAAGTTGATGTCCAATGGAAACAACTATTTTTTTATTCATGCACATTTTAATATTTATTTAAAAATATATATTTATCAAAATTGGAAAAAACATATAACCATGCACTAAAGTTTCAAGTTATAAATACACACAAAAAATTTGAAAGAAAATAAATAAAATTTACTATAAAAAGTTTGACGTCTAATGCAACTTCATTTTTCATCATTTTATCAGCAACTAAATTATAGTGTTAATTTATTAAAATCTAGTTTAAAATATTTTTTTAATTTTTTCTTTAAAATACAAAAATAAATAACACTAAAAAATACATATTTTACTAGTTTACATCATTTCAAAATTCAAAGCATATATGCCACTTTTTAGTGATTCAAGTTTAAAAGTTTGATCAGTGTTGGTCATTTCCTGTATAAAGTGTAACACAACTTTGTGCTTTTACCCTTTAATGGGAAGAGGTGGAAGGTGAGGCTTCTCGATTTATGGGCACTTGGTGCTCAATGGTTCCTTTTAGGTTTGTGCAATACTAAAAGGGATCAAAATTGCTAGGAATAGTAATTTCAGTGCCATTATGTGGAAACTTGAGGCATTGGTGGTATGTGGATGGTATGCCCTTCCTTGTGTGAATCCATGGGCGGCCAAGGAGGTTGTAATTTAAATCCAGATTCAAGGCATGAAATGTTGTGTTTTATATAGTTGGACCAACTCTTATAGGAAGTGAAATTACTCCTTCAGATGAGAGTTTAGCATCATCATAAGCCTTGATAATAATTTTCTTAGTTTGATCTACGCAATTCTCATAATATTCCAATGCTTTGACTAGTTTATGAGAGAAAATGTCCAGACCTGCTCCACCGTCTACCAAGACTCGTCTGATCTTATGTTTATTTATGTAGAATTCCAGGTGTAGGGGATCATTATGATCTAATTTTTGTGTGGAAAAGTCTTGTTCAGAGAAGGTGACATGATGTGGAATAGCTAGGTATCCAACCATGGCCTACAATTCATTAACATTTAGGTTGGAAAGTACGGATGCTTCCTGCAAGGATTTATCAAGGATAGCTTTGTGTTGAGGGGATATGTGGAGGAGTTCTAAAATAGAAATTTGTGCAAGAGTCTTCCCTAACTGCTCCAGGAGATTGTACTGACTTTTCAGTTGTGGATTGGAAGGAACCCCTTGTAGAGTCACCTTGGCTCTGTGAGTGGTGACAAAACACTTTAAACTTTTCTTATTTATGGTATTGGTGTCAACATGATCATCAAAAGCTTGTATGTGGTGGAAAATAGTGTTTTAATCATGCACGAGACATGTATAATTGGCATTATTGTTATTCCCTAAACTTGAGGCTTTTCCTTTGTCATGATCTTGCAAGGGAGTTTTAAATATGATATGATCAACATTTGTCTTTCTTTGTGAATTGTCTACTGAAATTATTCCTTGTTCAATGAGTTCTTGAATGATGTTTTTGATTGTCTAGCATGAAGAAGTCTTATGTCCTTTTCCACAGTGATATTCACAATATTTGTTTTCCTTCCACCAACCAGGTTTGATCAATGAGGGTTCATCAAATCACCAATAAATGAATAAAACATAAAAATGACAAAGAAACTAAAGGAAGCTGAATTTTTAAAACCATGACATTTAAATATATCTTAAAAAAATGTAAACATGAGCCACACAGTATATAATTCTTGAAAACTCATTTATAATTGAAAGGGAGCAACCGGTAAGTGTCTAAGTCAATGTCAGTCTAAAATGAATTCAATTGTATCAGCAAATTTAACTTGTTATAAGTTTGAATGTTCTAAATATTCCCTCCAAAAAGCATAGAATAAGGATCTTTGCTTGTGGGTGGCCTCCCATGCTTTATTAGTTCTTAATATCTAGCAGTTGGATGAAATTGGATTGTAAAATAATCTTTAGGAATAATTCATTAGGTTCCCCTAATGGGGTATATGTTCTCTTAGTGTATGGAGGTCCTCTGTGTTGTTGTTTGTTTTGGATTGTGTTCAATGTTTTATCTTGACCTTGAGTTTGGGAATTTGATATGTTTGATGTGCTTGATGTGGATGGACCTTTGAGGTGAATGGTAGGACCTTTGTTTATCACTTTAGCATCAAAAACTCCATCGTTAATGAAATACTTGTTTCGGGACCAAAATTTACCTTTGTCATTATTATGCTTTGGGGTTTCTTTGTGCACTTTGACTAGTCCCTTTGCGACAAGATCCTTTTCAATAAAGACACCTTTCTCCATGATTTCCTCAAAATTTGTGCAACATTGGATTTGGAGACCAGTCATCAATTCTACATTAAGTTTTTCCACAAACATGGGGACTAGTTGTTTCTCAAGGATGTGGCAAGGACACTTGCTAGCCATGCTTTTCCATATTTGGTAAAATGAGTTAAGTGACTCCCATTCTTGGTTAGTTGTGCATAGTTTGGCAAGGTTCACATCACTTTCAACATTAAAGGAAAAGTGATTAATGAATTTATCAGCCAAGTCACCCCATGTCCTAATCCCTAGAGGAAGGTGTGTGAACGAGTCTAGAATCGGCCCAGTAAGACTTTGTGGGAATATTCTTATCAAATAAGTAGGATCATATGAGATTTCCATACATGTATTAAATTATCATATGTGTTCCACTAGAACTCCTTTCCCTTTGTATTTTGGTAAACTTGGTGTTGTGAAGTGAGGGGGAAAGGGCGACATGTATAGATTTTTGTCGAATGGATAGGGGCATAATTCCTCCATAGAATAAGTTTTCTTGTTGGTCCCCATTTGCATGTTTGTCATATGTTGTTGTATGGCTTGTATTTGTTGCATCAAGGTGTTTGTAATTTATGGCATTGTGTTGGTTTGATTTTACATCATGGTGTTGGTGTTGAGGTCGTATGTTAGATTTGGATTTGGATTGGCATTTTGTGGCATGGGACCTTGGTTACCTTGTTGATATTGATGGATGAATGTTGCATTGGTGTTGGTTTTGTTTGGAGTGAAATTAGTATTTAGATTCATCCCAAAAGTCATGTTTGTATTTGGTATGGCATTTTGAAATTGTAGTGTGAGCCCTTGATTTGTATTTTGGATTTGAAATTTTGGATCTTGATTTGTGTTTTGGAAAGATGGTGTAGGTGCTTGATTGGTGTTTGAAAATGTAGGTCCTTGATTGACATTTTGGAATGATGGGGTAGGCCCTCTATTTGTATTTGAAAATGTAGGTCCTTGATTAGTGTTTTGGTATGATAGGATAGTTCCTTAGTTGGTGTTTTGGTTTGGCACTCTTCGTGGGACAATGTGAATCCTCCTTGATTTATTTGGTTGATTTTGATTGGATGGGGGTGTTTTTTGAAATTGAAATGTAGGTCCTTGATTCATGTTTTGAAATATAGGTGTGGGACCTTGAGATGGAGGACCTTGGTTCGTGCTTTGAAATAAATGATTTGTAAAATTCCTACCCATGGAACTTGATGAAGCCAATGAGTTACCAAATGTTAAATTATTTCCTTGTGTTGTTGCATGAGTTCTCTTCTTTCCAAATGTGGAGATATTAGGAACATTTGTGGTAGTTGTTGCCATCCATTTCATTGTCCCAAGTGGTAATGTGGTAGACATTTTTTATGAAGATGGCATCCACAATGTGAATGGGTTTTGATTGTCCTTGGTTTGGTGCTTGAGTAGCTCCTTCCACAATTGTGGAGACATCAAATCCCTGAGGAAGTTTAGCACCCTTTTTGGCTAGTGCATAAAAGTGTCTATTAGGATTATCACTAATGAGTTCATCAACAATGCATAAAATCCTTGGATCTTGGTAAGCTCTTTCAACCTCTTCAAGAGTCAATTTCTTGTTGACTTCTTCTAAGACTATATTTTCAAATGTGTTGGTTGACTCTCTTTGTGGTGTTTCTCTTTGTGGTATAGGTTGATTTGAATTTGATCCAAGGTTGGTGTCATGATTTGGACTAGAAAAAGGGTTACTTGAAGAATCCATGTCATTTCTCTTAGTTCATGATCTTGTTTCAACCATGTAAGACTTGCAAGTTGGAAGGGATGATAATGCAAGATGATATGAAACTAAACTATGTTTTTTTTGTGATTTTTTGGATATAATAATGCAAGGTGACCATACAAGGGTAATGATGACTTTAGGACCAAATTATGAGGATAAATGAAGCTAAATGAGACCAATAAATGTCAATTGATACCAAACAGAGACTAATCAATGATCAAAGATAATGATATGGAGGCTAGATAATGCTAAATCGATGATCAAAGGTAATGATGCAACTAAGTCTAAGATGAGGTTAAGCTATGTTTTTATGATTTTTAGGATAAGGATGCAAAGTGACAATGCAATCTAAGTCCAAGATCAAGGAATGATAGGATGTTATGATCAAAGGGTATGGTATGAAACAATGTTATGCTAGCAAAATGACACTAAGTATATGGACCTTAATATTTAAGAAAAGGATGATAACCAAGCTATTGCAGATCCAAGATAATAATAATAAAAAAAAAAAAAAACCCAATTATCATTGACCTTTGTAATGACCAAGATGATGGATTTGACAAGGTGAGTCTAAACTAGGACACAAGCTTGAGACTCAAATTTTGACCAAGATGACAATGAAAAAGATTGATAAATTAAAAGATGAAAGTTAATGACAAGTTGGATAAGTAACCATGGACTATCCAAAGGCTTGATAAACTTCCTATGTCTGAAATCTGGAAGGTATGTGCAACCTAAAACCTAAGATTAACTATACAAGGAAAATATGAACAATGCAACCTAAAATGCTATGAAAACCTAAATGAAGATGATGGAATGGACTATAAAACTTTGCAAGTCTGAGGTTTAGATGATAAGATCACTGTCGAGATAAATTGGATTAAATTTGGACAAGGATTTTTTTGGAATTTTGGTGATCAAGTAGTTGCGGCTCTATTTCTGTCAAATGTGTCATTTTCATATGCAGGTTTTTGGTGAGAATTTGTGACTCAAAAAGTAGTTGCAAGCCTATTTCAAGTAGTTATGGTTAACAAAGAGTTTTTTTGCAAATTGATGGTTTGAGTTGGTTTTCTAATTGGTTTTTGACTGATCTTGGTGTGATTTTATGAATGGACTTTGGAAAACACAGAAAATAGTTAGCAAACACTTGTTTGGTATAATTTGAGTGTGAAAATGTATAATGTGTATGTGTATAAAGACACTCATAGACAATGCACAACCTAGGTTGGAAAAGATACTACCTATTGAGTCCCCACTTGGATTTCTCCAAACAATTAGACAAAGTGGACAGCTAGAGATGTTGATGAGACTGGATCCCCCTTACATGGCACAAGCACACAAAAATATCTTACCCTTGAAGATCCTAAGATCCTGTGAACCAAGGGATTTCCTATCTCTACAATGAATAGTGGATTGTAGGGCAGCTTCAGAGGTCCGACCTCTTGCACTAGCAAGGAAAAGGGTTTTTGGCCTCTAAAACAAGTCGTTCTTAATCTATGTTTTAGGGTAATACTAGTGCCTATACATGCAACAATATTAGATCAATTAAGAGGCCTCCTAGTCCCTTCATAAGAAAGGATTTTGACGTATCTCACAGATACTAGGGGTGGCACTAGTCGGTATAGGACATCCTCACCAGGTGATTGAAGACTTTCCCAACAATCACAACAATTTATATAGCGAACTAAAAAAAAGTGCCACTTGGGTTGTTCCCTCTCACAAGTTGGGAGGTAGGCCCTCTGAGGGTAACAAAAGTGAGACAAGTATGTTGTTTTTGATCTCCTAGATTGCACGAAGCGCAAGGAGAGAGCATACACAACACTTTTTTCTCACACTCGCATAAGGTTCATTTTAAAAAGAAAAATTTGAAAACCAAATGTGTGGGTGGTTATATAAATGCAAAAAGATGATTTTGATTCTCAAGATCACCAAATGTTGTGAGAGGAGCATACACATCCAAATGAAAAATGCAAACCACAAGAGAATGCAAACATTAGTTAATTTTAAAACCACTTATGGTGTCAAACAATCATTTGAGTTCGTTTTAGTTGAATGATGTGCAATGAAAATTAAAGTTTAAATCCCATGAGTGAAAATATGCATGTTGTTGTTCATTTTATCCTTTCATGAATGATAATGCATGTTTTTTTTAAACCCTTATGAGTGTAATGCAAGTTTGTAGTTGTAAGAAAACAAAGAAAAATATGATAACTTTAAAGAAAAGGAAGTTAATCTCGATTATTTCTAAAGAAATGTTTTTAAACTCTTCAAGACCAATGCCACATGCTGAAAACAAAGGATTAGCAAACCAAAAATCCTATACTAAAGAAAACCCAAAAAGAAAAACTCAATGAAAACTCAAAACTGAAAAATTAAATCATAACAGGCAGTTGTGTCATTCAGGCTGACAGTTGTGGCTTTGTAATGTAGCTTACCCAGGATCAGTTGTGTCATTTCAAATGTGGCTTAGGATCTTACAGTTGTGTCATTTTTTTCAAATTTGAGAGCCTCCATTCAGTTGTGTTGCTTCCCTTCACAGCTGCGTCATTTTAAAAAAAATAGGAGCCTGCCTTCAGTTGTGTCGTTGCTCTTCATAGTTGCAATTCATGAACCTGTAACATAGAAAAAAAAAAAACAAAACATGAGTTTTTCTGCAAATTTCATACAATTCATGTCAGATTCACCAATGTAAGATAGGAAATCAGAATAGCAAAGATAAGTGACAACCACTGCACTAAATCTAAGCTAAAAATCCAAATCTAAACAAGAAAGAACAACAAACAAGAGAAATAAAATAAAAGCAATGAAATGGAAAACTCCCCATGTTTAAGTTGAATAACCTCCCTTGTCTCTCCTTAAAACATCCTTTGCAAGTTTCCCTCAGTTCGTTGTATGCAAATACCTGCAAACAATAAGCATGAATATTGGAGATATGTGGTTGTTAAATCTAAAATGGAGGAGAAAACCTTCTTTTATAGAAATCCATTTGAATGGACAGAGGAGATTGAAGTTCTAGAGAGATTCTCAAATTAACGGTTGAGGATTCATGCACCACAGAGTAGTGGGATAGGAATGGCTATGAGATGAATGGTCAAAATCAAGAAGAGTCCAGAGACAATCAATAGTTGAGATTAAAAAATGAGAGAGTGGAGTAAAATGGAGGAATTAAATAATAAAGTTGTTTAATTCATGAGATAAGAATCTTTGACCAAGTGGGGGAATAAATTATTTATATGTGGAAGAAGAAGAAAATGGGCATTTAATTAAAATGATTGTGCAACCAATTTAATTAAATAAGAGGAAATAGAAAAGGAGGATTAAATAATTAATTTAGATTAATTCTTTAATAGTAGAGAAATAGTAAAAAATAATTCAATAATTTCAATAATTATTTAACTATAGAAGAACACAAGATTAATGAATAGATAAATAATTAATAATTATTATTTAACTATAGACTAGTAATGAAAAGAAAATAATTAAATAAATGATAATTTATTTAATTATTGAAGGAAAGAAAGTTAGAGGTGCAATTAAATTTATTTAATTGATCAAAGGATACTAAAGAAAAGAATTAAATAAATGATAATTTATTTAATTATTGAAGGAAAGAAAGTTAGAGGTGCAATTAAATTTATTTAATTGATCAAAGGATAATAAAGAAATGAATTAATTAAATCATTAAAAAATATTTAATTGATAGAGGAATGTGATCAAGAACTAATTAAATAATTAAAATTATTTAATTACATAAGGAAGAAAGCCAAGAAAATGGAAAAAATGACGCTCGCAAACTAAGACATTTTTCAATGTCTACAACATGATCAACCCTTGTACCTAGATCCCCTGGCTGCCAATGTGGATCAGTGGGAGGAGGGACACTGGGTCCCACGTTGTCGGCATCATGAGCTTCTCCAGGTGCTACCAAGGCTACTAATAGGATAGTGGGTGGTATTGGTGTTGCCGATGAGATCAGGATGGCCGGTGGAGGGGAATACATCCTTCGTCGTTGCCCCATCCTTGGCAACACTGCTCTGACCTCCTTTCATTGCTCTTGTTGCTCCTACTGATACTCCTCCCTGTCGCCTCGACCTCTCTATCTCTACCCCAGTGGTTGTGGTGGCACGTCCCCTTGAAGGTTGGGATCCCCCATGGGGGCATCCTTTGGAAACATTGGTGTTGGATGGTGTGCTACCCACTACATCAGAAAGTCCCTTGCCACCCCAACATTATCTATTGAGCCCATCTCCAGTAGACCTCGATCATTGGCCTCATCGTCCGAAGGGACAACGTCTGCAATGGTGGGATGAAGACAGTCCCCTGGTCGTGCAACACTTTGAACAACTCATGTGTATGTAGGGAATATGGGGGGATGGTCTAAATATGACCATGCTACTGCATAACCCGGCTCCAGTAATAAGGCATGATAACAAAATTAGTGCGACCCAAGATAAAATGGTCATGTTGCAGGTTCCTAAGGAACCTACCATCATCCACCCACCAGAACAACCGATGGGGCCTCCATCTAATCTGATTTTCTCTCAATGTATCAAACTATAGTCGCCAAAACTACAGATGTCCATGTTGCTACTGCCATAAGAGCTTGTACTAGTGAGCCATGGGCACTGTATAATCCCGCACTCTAAGATAGCTAGCTGGCCTCATGCATGTAATGTGTGAAAATACCACACTTGCAGTAATGTGTACATAGTGAGCTCTTATACTCATAATGCACGTATCTCCTGAGCTCCTAATATAAATGTGCAAGCATGCTATGCCCCCATGCAAACACTATCATGTGCTCTACCATCTTGCAAATAGTATGGACAAGGCCCCTATGTAGGTGAGAGCCTTTCCCATCTATGGTGACTTGAGTGGCCACGGTGACCACCATAACTTGGCACAATAGGTGTGTGGTAGTCTAGGCCTACTCAAACCAACGAGTATAAATGTGTCTGGTCCCATCTTTGTTGTTTGTACGACCGAAGCAGTAGTGAACACCCTCTGATCACTCTTGTGTCGAGCACATCTTATCTAACTCCACCCACTGACCATGGATGGGAAGGTTGAGGATGTGGTAGACATCCTCCAATGTCAGTCATATCTCTTGTCGGTAGCTAGAAGCTTGATGTAGTGGTGTCCCACCTCTCCATGAAGGCCATCAATATCCTATCATGATATAACATTTTTGGCATAATGTATACCTGCTAGAGACCAACGCATTGTAGGTGTGTGACCTCATCATTAGAGAGGTGGTCCCTCTGCCCTCTGAGTAGGTGAAGAACCTGCTCGATTGGATGATCCCTAATCCTAGGGTAATCCTATGAAAGAGAAAAAAAATTAAGTCGGAACAAAGCATATTGAGAAAATTTTAAAAAAGATTAAGTTAAAACTACCAAGGGATAGATGTGCGATGCACAAATATCCCGATCTACCATTGGAGGCACTGAGATGACAACACGTCCTAGAGATGAAAGTGTGTCCTAGAGATGACAACACACATCTTGGATGATAGGTCACATGGAGGACATGTGCGCACATCCAGGATTCTTGTACTACTCTGATCCTAAAACTAGCCAAAAAATCACTCAAAATGCTTAAATAAGAGGTTTTGAGCCCTACCTGGTCCACCTCAAGACCCTCAACTATGTCTTGATGCAACTGGTCCAATTTGGGTGCCTCGTACTCTCGTCTACTCGGCATTTTGCTAAATTTTCTCTCACAAAAGTCAACAAAATCCTCATGATGAATAGTGAAAATGACCCTTTTAGGGGCCCACCGAGGTATATATAGGCCCCCAAGGCCCATTTTTCGTGGAGTTTTTGGTTCCCTAGTTTCTCCTGATTTTACCCCACCTAGCTGGCGGAAAACTCAAGAGGGAGCATATAGTCACCTCTTTAGCATATTTTTCTTCTGAACCATCAAAATTTTTCTTGATCATTCTTCTCGCCTTGGTAGCTTCTTCTGATTTTAGAGCTAACTTAGAATTTGGAGTTTTGCAAAACAAAAATTTTGTGTGATTTTTCATGGAAAATGCTATATTTTTTGTTGAGTTCGGTCGCTAGGGACATATTCAGTACCTACTGGCTCAACCTTTGTGACTTTTGTAGTATCTTTTTTGGCACATAAATTGGTAAAATTTCAAATTTTGGGTTCACTTTTTCTTTTCTACTTTAGTGTGGCCAATTTTTCCAAAATTGATCCCACTAAAGTGGGGGGAAAATGTAATGTCATCAAATTGCACCTAGGATAAATTTCACATTTTAGCACTTTCCCTAGCATTTATGACACCTAAACGCATTTATGACAAGAGCCTCATGGGTTGGAATTTCACGATTCCAACTCCACGAGGTCCATTAATGAAGCGACAACAGTTCACCACCCCTTTTTCTCAAAAACTAGTGTTGTGGATGCTTGCGCAATGTGCGGATGTCTCCACAACATGCTAGCATCTTGGTGGTTTTTTGAGTTTGAAATGGGGAATCTCGAATCCTAGCTCTTGAAACACATCCATGTAGTCAATTTCTCGGGTGTAACAGCTCTTTCTGCCCTTACAAGTAACAAAACTCCCTTTTGATCTCATTTTTGGGGGTTCTCTCTCATTTGATCAACTCTCTTCTCAATCTCACTTCATTTCTTAGCCTCTTCTACTCTTTCCAACAACACTTCTACAAACGAAGCTCTATCAAACTAAGGTCCCTCCAACATCCAACGCTCTCTAGCATGCATTCAATGATGCATCTACGTTCAAGAGGGTGTCAAGACCTATTGGTAAACACTCTCTTGCTCTTATCTATTTGTGAATAGATTAGATCTCTTGTTCATTTACTACTTGGCGGTGCGGGTTCTCCTCCTCAAGTGGGGCTTGTTTTCACTACTTCCTTTTATCTATTTCAAATTACACTCTTTATCAATATGGCTATCCATGGAGGTGGGAACATCAAAACAAGGGTTTGACTACGGAAATCCCCGAAACAACTCCAAAAATTTTCCCCATTTGTCTTGTGTGCAAGTTTCTAAGATGGAGTTCGGAGGGAGGATTCAAATCATTGACTATTTGTAAGTCCTCTTTTAGCTATCCTTGTGTTTTCTCTTGGTTTCTATTTCCTATCTTGTCATTCTATTAAATAGACCTTGGATCTATATTAGATAGTGAAATTTTTAGTCTTTCCATCCATGTCTTGGGTTCTTTGTTGCTCGAGATTCCAACGCATCCTTTAGTCTCTAGCACACCATGTTGGCATCCTAATTTCGTGTTGTATTTAGTTGGGCGAGAGCTCTTCCTTTGGAGGCATAAATTTGGAAACTTTTCTCTCTCATATTTTGAAGTAGTCTTACATGATAATCGGTCTATGTAAATTTTCTTTGTAATTTCTTCATTGAGCTAATATTGAGGTGGTTAAGGGTAGTTCACTCCTTGGGATTCTCTTGAGAATGAAGAGACTCGTGAGCAACAATCTCCCTTATCTCACATATTCTTTGCTTTCTTCTATTTCTAATATGATTATGATTCTTTCACTTGATTAGCCAACAATACCTAAGATTTAGATGACTTGATGAGACCCATCGATATAAGTTGTTGCACATGTATTAACATCTCAAGAAATGATGCAAATGAAGGTGTAGTATATGTAGACCCCATAGTCAATCACAAAATAAGCATAATCAAGACCAAGTTTTTTCATTGTATTGTAGACCGATTGAATGTCCCTCTTATCAATTCCACATGTTTTACATTTCTCTCTTAGATCATTAAACTTAGTGAAGTAGTCTTGAATATTTTCAAAGTTCTTAGTATCAAGGCTAATTAGTTCATTATCAATTTGAGAGCCTCTTACTTTAACTATAGTACCATACAATGTTTTCAATTTGTTCCAAGCTTTATGAGAATTATTACATGATTCAATCTAAAACAACAAATCTTGAGAAATAATTTTACAAAGACATCTAAGAGCTTTTGTATTTTCAATCATCCATTTTATTTTTTTATCTACATCTTTAGGTTTAGTTACCTTATTTTCAACATATAGAGAGTGATCTTTAGTCATTAGAACACTCCATGCATGTTTATGCCATGTTGAATAATTATATGATGTGAGCAAATGAACCTTAGAATAATCCATGGAAAATAAGAGCACAAGCAAACATATCAAAAGAATGCACCAAGAAACCCCCCCCCCCAAATCACTCAATTAAGAGACCCCCCAGAAATATATGATTTGTCACTTTATATTTAGTGTGTTTACAATTGCTAGATGCTAAAAAAATAAAACTAGACTTGATCTTAGTGCTTACAGATGCCAAATTGGCCACAAGCTCAAAGTGAAAATTTTACATAAAATAAGATCAATCTAATCACACCACTAGAAAGTTTACAAAAAAACTATGCACTTTCAAAAAACGTTTCACTCAAAAATATTACCATAGGAGCAAGAACGGAGCTCTAGAAGTTCCCAAAACAAGAATGACTTAGCAAAACTTATGAGAATCTACATTTTTTGGAAAAAAACATGCACCAAAATCTAAATCTGATTACACCACTATATATAGAACGAAAAATTAGCCCAAATAAAAAAAATCTCTGAAAAAGGAGGTCATATGGCCAAGATATGGGTGTTCAAAAATTTCCCTCCAAATGAAAATGCATTGGAGAGGGAGGCATATTATTTTTAAGCCATGCTAACATAACAGTTAACGTATTGATGATGTCAACAATCAACGAGCTTAAAATTGATGGTTAGATTCCCATTACAAAATATTTGTCCTACTTGTATATACCTTCGAAATATTCTTGAACTTGCCACAAAATATTCACTAATTCTTGATATTTTTTTATTTCTTTTTTAGGCAAAGAGCATATAGCCCATATATTAATAATATATAAATATAGTTCTTACAGATCAAAATTTATCAGTATTAGAGGCTCTTAATAGCCAGATATCACACTTCTATTACAATTGACGAGATGTTTGATTTTGTAAAATTACAATTGACGAGATGTTTGATTTTGTAGCACCCGTATTTAATCATGAAAGCCTTAAATTCAGATACCCATATACAAAATTTGCAAGCCCTAACCCTACAATTCAAAATTCACTGAATATAAAAAATAAAGTAGTTAGATTTACTCCTCCATCTGCTCAACCTGCACCTCATTTTCATCTTGACGCTCTTGTATATCACCCTCTTTTGTTTGTGTTGGTAGAGCAACATTCAAATTTGGCAAGTGATTGAGATAGAAACAAAATTCTCCTTGCTTGTGGATATAGCACCTCATCTCCAATTACCCTTTTAATGAATTTTTGATATTGAACACAATGACCCTTTAAAACATGAAGAAGTTGTTAGTCTTTAATGCCTTAAGAAAATGGATATTCCCACTCATTTACTAGAATGGCCATTATGTAGTTCCTTGGAAATTCTCGATATTTTGTATTCGCTATTTTTTTCAAAAATGCCTATCAGTTGTATGTTTTTCCTTTGCTATTTTTTTATAAAGGTTGCTAATTTATTCTTATTCTAATTGTCATCGGGTTTTACCAATAGCAGGGGGTCCATGGTGGCAAGGTCGTCAGCCTACACCATGTGGCACCCTCTACATTGTGTGGTACTCTGTGCAAGTTATGTAATACCCTGCGTAGTAGGGTACACATAATTTATTTTCCCCTTTTTTTAATAATTTTTTTCTAAAAAAACAAATGATTTCAAAAAAATAAAATGAATTTTTCATAAAAAGTTTAATTGAAATAATTTTTTTTGAAAAAATGTATCGACATAATAATGGTGACTTGGGGGTCGTACAACTCCCTAGGAAAAATTTTTTTTCCTCGACAGCTTCTGACTCGAATTATAAGTGAATTTTATGTCAAAATTCATCTCCTCGGCCTCTTGAGCCTGATGGTAGTGTCTTTTTTTATCCAAAATGCTTTGAATTGGTAGCTACCTCCGAGATCTAGCAATCACCTTTGATCTTCAAACCCTTGCATATTTGGCCTCCAATGTCCAATTGAGACGAAACAAAAGGAAGATCTCATTTTCTCAGGCATTCTGAATGCAATGGTGAGCTCAAATCTGATACAACAAACTCCCAAAATGTACCTACAATACAATTCAAATAAGGAACTCCCATAAAATTTTGTATTTGTATCATTTTTTTATGACTCTCAAGATCATCATTCAATGCAAGAGAAGAGCATACTCAATTTTTCAAGATCTACCAATATCTCTCAAAAAAATACTATCCAATGCCACCCAACCCGCTCTAATACCATGTTATATTTGGTTATGAAGATACCAAAGATCTAGAGACCAAATGGAAAGCACAAAGAGATCAATATATGCAATGCTCAAGATTACAATGGAATTGATTATCCAAAAACTCAATATAAATTACAAATGAGACCACCTGGTTATATAGCCAAGGTGAGACATAAGATGTAATAAGAATATGACAAGTGTCTTAAGCTTATGATATGAGACAACTAACTTGACATAAAATTCAAAAAGATAAGATCTAGACATGACAACTAAGTTTTCTAGAAAGAACCTTAGGACCTAAGTAAACTTAGAATGTGAATATATCCCCTAAGTCCCTAGAGTAAGTAAAATAAATAGGTACAAGAGATTTATTCACACCAACACATGCATAGTAGAAGGAGATACCATACACACCAACTAGCCTAAATAAATGCAATAAAAAAGTTCATTTAACCTTAAAGAAATCAAACATGTAGCTAGTCTAGTGATAAAAAATAAACTAAAAAATATATCTTTTGACAAATAATAAACAAGGTGCACTAATTGTATTAGTTTCTAAGATCATAAAATATTAATTAAAAAATAAATGTTAATTCTTAGAAATAGAAGTGAAGCATTACAAATTAGATGTGCAATAATATAAATCAAAAGTGTAGTAGTAAAAATAAAAAGCAATAAATTACTAATCAAATGCATAATTATAATTGTTAGATGTGTCAAATTGTCAACCAGATGTGTAGATCCTTCTGTCAAAAGTGTCAACTTGTACTTAAATTTCATAGATCTGCAAACAAAATATGAAATCCTACAAAACATATAATTAATCAGATCCAAAATTATTATAAAGGGTTAGATGTAAGTCAACAATCTTCAGATCTATCAAAATCTAATATCCTACAAATAAAAGTAAGCCAAAACCAATCAATGATTCCCCAATTTGCAAATAAGCCACAAAAAAAAGTAGATGTGTTGAGGTATGGATAAAATGTACTAAATTATAGTTCTAAAGCACCATTTAACTAATCATAAGTGTCATTGAATAGACTAAAAGTATCATTTATTATGTCAGATATGCTAAATAGTGAATTAGAAGCATTATTTTACACATGTAGTTCTTAAAACATAAAAATCTCAAACAAATTTGTTAATTTCAATTACATGTGTCCCACCGAGCATGTCAAAATAAGCAATAAAAAATGTGAAATATGTAAAATAAGTACAATAATATATGCAAAAAGTTATTTCACATTCAATAATCACTTCTAATAGAGCATGAGAAAAATGAATCAAATGAAATAATAAATAATATTAGCTCCACAAAGCTTCACCTTGCTCCATTGGCCTTAGATATGATTCAATAATATGATATTTGAATTTCTCTACTTTCATGCATAACCTGTGATGGAAAATGTATATGATGATGGCATAGATTTTCTCAAAAATTGTGGACACTTGATAGTTTGGAAGATGATTGATTTATAGCTTTCATTTGATATCGATCAAGGATAGAGCATGATTAGAAGAATCAATGGATGAGATTGATTAAGAGGACTTGAAGAATGTGCAAGTGACATTTCTTTGCAAAGGTCTCGATTGGTGAGTTAATTGATTGCATGATGAGTGAATTGATTGCATGATGAGTGGATCGACAACATGGATGAGTGAGAGTGAGAGTGAGTTTGAGTGAACTAATGTTTTTTTTTAGTTTACTCACTTAATTGGTGGATAGAAGAATATTAATAGTATTAAATAAAATATATATTTAATTCACATGCATGAGGAAAAGATATTGTTAGAATTAAATAATAAATTTATTTAATTCATGTGCATGATGAAAAGAATAAAAAATAAATAAAACATTAAAAATAGATAAATTTATTTATTTATTTAGAAGAATAAAAAATAGATAAAGCAATTAAATAAATTACATTAATTTATTTAATTGTAGAAGAAATGTTAGCTAAACTTATTTAATTATAGTGGATACGAAGAATTAATGAATGTATTAATTAAATAATTAAAAATTATTTAAATAATAAGGATGAAAGAAATTGATGGATTAATTAAATAACTAAAAATTATTTAATTAATGTGAAGAGGAAAAAATGATGAATTAATTAAATAATTAAAAAATTATTTAATAAGTGTGGAGGAAAAATTGATGAATTAATTAAATAATTAAAAATTATTTAATTAATGTGGAGAGGAAAATTTTGATGAATTAATTAAATAATTAAAAAAATCATTTAAGTAATGTGGATGAGAGAAAATGATGAATGGATAGTGTGTTAGCTTAAAAATAATAAAGAATTAATTAATTAATATTGTGAGGCGAATGGATAAGAAATGATGAGGTGATGAGATAGAATGTGTTACTCATTTTTATATGTCTACACATCAAACTTAATTAAGAGTTATACCAACAACAAAAAAATTACTACATATACCTAATACAAGGATTAAGGGCATAACAATTAACAACATATAAAAGATAATGTAGACATTCAATTTAAGTATTATGGATATGCAACTCATAATAAACTAGAAATGATAGAATTGTTGGGTCCACCAAACATTAGGTTTAAATTTATTTTTTTAAATGGATATGATCATCCTTAAAAAAAATTAATGTTTTTTGCCCAATTATCCTAAGCTTACATACATTAAATATTCTTGGATTCAAACTATAGGTCAATGCACAACAAAATAAAGGGAAGACTACCCATTTTTCCAAGTTATCTTGTAGCAATAGACATTATGATGAACAAATAATACCAGTTATTTTAAGGAAACCAAAATAATCAAAGAAAGCCCTCCTAATCACTACAAGTGGAGCCAACACCATTATTTTTTATTTCACACCTATTTCCCAACTCTAAAGATAGCTTAGATGTAAATTAAAAGGAATATATTTTACATTGTTGGGTGGAGGCCAAAATGAGCAATTGATAGCATGCACACAATCCAAATAAGCCAACAAAATAAAAAAATGGTGCCAAAAATGCTAAGGAAAAACAAGGAAAACCACATCACCTATAACTTATCATAAAATTTAAAATTCAATCCCTTTGTTGTATTCAGAACTATATTCATGGTGCCAAGAAGAATAATATACAACTACATATATAAAACAATTATTATTTTAATCCAAATTTTATAAGATAATCATAAAAAGGGTTAGAGGGCATTATTTATTTGGATAAATATAGGCCCACATGCTTTCATAATCCACCAATGGATTATTCACATTTTTTGTGCAAATATGTGTTGCCAAAATAGTTACGGTGGGCTACCATATTCATGCCTTTCTAATGGAACCAACATTATTTACATAAATGGGAAATAAAATAGTCCTTTTTTATATAACTGTTACCTATTTTTCACTACAAGCACAAACAAGTAGAGCTGAATTGCAATAACATTGAAAGGTACATAGATTTTCAAAATTTGCTGCTAAAAGTATTCATCATCATGAAAATATGATTACATTTGGTTTTCAGATTTTATTACGCAAGTACTCATAACAGAAATTTAGACATTTGCATAGAAGAATGTTATTTTTATTCATATTGGAAAAACTGAAGTCCCGCACAAGTCGCGAGAGTAACTGAATTTGATTATGATAATCAAATAATGAATACAAAATTCAATGAAAGCTACACTACTGAAGATAACGTAAACACAAAGAAGAGAAGCAATTCATCATTTCCTATGATGATGAATCACTTTCGCTTGATGTCTTCAGTTGTCATGTTTCCAAGCTGTAGCCTCGATTTCACGCTCCATGAACCTGCAAAATTGTAAAAACATGATGTTAGAGATGTACTCTAAGCAATGATGAATTACATTCTACTTTATGCCTACGCTACCAAAAGGAATGTAATTTACATTCAATCAGGCATTCACCAAATGATTGAGTTACAAAGGCTGATAATCAAGGAACACGAAACTCAATGGAAGCTTTCAGCTTCGATTATTTTTGCTAACTTGTTTGTTTAAATGTCCAGGAACAGGTTCATTATGTTCTTGATCATTTTTTATCAGATATGTGGGGCAAAACGGCCTCCCAAAAGGGTCGATCCTGGCATATCAAGAAGGTATGAAGGTATTCTCCCATTAAACATTCATATATGAGATTCATCAAGCATCAAATAAACAGTCATCATCTAGGATTGTCATCAAGCAGTATAATAGCATGGTAAAATAGATTGAGCAATTATCTTTTGCTCATCATTCAAAGAAACAATTAAAGAAATATATTATGAGAGCATTGATTGCATTTATCATCTCTTGTTTCAGCTCTGCCTTTCATTTATATTCACATTTTGATGAGGCATTGAGCCCCTTTAAACTGAAGGGAAAGCAGAGCATTAAGCAATTCAATGGTTTCTTACAACTCCAAAGTACATACATAGTTCATCCAGAGATTCAAGAGGACAGTTAACATGATAACAAGATAGCATTATTGCATCTTAAGATCAAGAGACAGAACAAAGTAATCTATCACAACATCATTATGCAGGACAACCACATATGCAAGTAAGGCATTGACATATTAAAGCATTAAGGGAAACGTCATCAATATATTAAGGGGTATGACTGTCGTTACCATTACCAGTCCCATTTGTTTCAGTTAACAGAGTTTCACATTCAAGGCATTTCCAAGTAACAAAAGCAGTGATAGGTGAAGAACATTAAAAAGCAGTGATAAGTGAAGAACATTGGAGATATACTTCTATGATAGACATCAATGCAAATACAAAGAACAGGTGCACACTATGCAAAAGTAGAGTATCATTATAAGGAAGCAATTTCACATCCATTCTTCATTTGAAAGGAGTTATCAAGATCACATAGGTTGAATGAGAAGTAAAGAGTTTATGATACATGGCGGAAAGAACATGCAACCATCAAATGCTAATAATTCCATAACTAATACAAAACATTTTTCTAAATCTCTTAAAGTTGGAATTAAACATTCTACTAATGTTGAAGATGCTCAAAAGTGTAGAGATAATGTTTGATGAGCATGATGATTGATAGAGATTGGTATCTTTCAAAATTTGCAAGTTGTATTTATAAATCGAAAGAGAGGTTTTCAATAGATTCAATACTCCATAAAATGCACAAAAAGAAAAATCTATAGGTTAATGATAAGAGCAGCACATGGAAGCCATGACCTAGGGCTTTAGAACTCTCAGAAAAAAATCTAGAATGAATGAGAGTTTTAGTAGAGTAAATGAATGAAAGAAAAAGCTAAGAGATCAAGCATAGCACAGGGCACCTCGAATCACCCATATAGCTAAGTAGCCACACCTAGACAAGAAGAATGAATAGAAAGAGCCATTAACAAATATTTCAAATAAAAAGAAACTCTTAGTAAGGCCATGGTTGAAAAATATGGCATGAGAAGAATGATAAATTTAGAAGCACAAATACAGCCGCGGCCATGAAGAATGGAAGAGCTTCGGATATATAAATAAAAATGATGACAACTGGAGTGCTAAGAACTCTTCATTTTATAGAAATAATCAACCTTTTGAAGCCATTGTACACATAATATATGGGGGAAAACAATTACATTCATTGTTTTTGCATTCACAGGGGCTCGAATTTAGCATTTTATAACCAAAAAGTAAATAGGGGATGCAAAGTTAAGGCTTACCTCATTTGTATATGGAGAGAATACATTCAAAGCCATGTTCGGTTCCTCTAAAAGTTTAGAAAACTCTAGGAAACTCCACCAATGGTGGCGCAAGAGACAGAATAAACGGGAAGTAGAAAAATGCTAAGTGAAGTGTGAATATGCATTGGCCATCGAATGCTTTGGTTTAGGGTTTCCTTTTGCCCTAACTTTTGGCGATACTTTCACAAGTATCTTTGTCACTTTATTTTAAACTTTTGATACCTTACTAATACCTTATGGTATTATTTATGCCTTTTGAATACTATTACATATCTCAACAAATTTTTGCACCTTAGATTTTTATGATTTTTGAAGAAAATCAATGCCATGAACCTATTAAGTTTTCATATACCCTACAATTTATATGCCTTATTTTATTCTTACAAAACCATGAAATCATTCATCATATATTACGTGATATGCATATATTGCATGAGGAGGCCGAAAGCATGTGGGAAGACTTTGAGTCTTCTTGACTTATAATTTGCAAAGTGAGAGATTGGAGTGCTATTATGGGGAGTCATAAGGGAAAATTTATTTTTTGCAAAAAATTTATTTTATTATTTTCCCCTTATTCTATATTGTAAAGTTGTATTTGAAGGTTATTATTTTTCAATTATTTTTCAAAATCAACTATTGTAAAAAGGGGAAAATATATAAAAAAAAATTCACTCACATGCATGTGGAGTTGAGGATTTTGCTTGCCTTTCAGAGTTCCAGTAATCATGGGCGGATTGATTAAGATGAGATGATTTCCGCATGCATGGGTCCACTTTTTATGGAATTTTTAGTGCAGTTTGAGTGCTCTATAGTTCAATTATGAGTTGACCTTGAGTTTGAACCTGAATGCATTCATTTTTGCACAAGTTTGAGCCTTCTTTTCAAGGATTTTTTCTTTTGCTCGTGGATTACTTTGGAGTTATCATTTTTACACTAAGTTTGACTTTCAGTTTCTTTTTCATGCACTTTGGAGTGCACTCTCATTGTATATATTGGAAAAAGTTTATCTTTTTCCTCTAGTTCTTGTTATTCAGCCTTTGCATTCTACAAAGTGAATTGTCATGTAACTCAACTTTCAGTTTTTGATTAATACAGCAGTGTTTTATAGGTTCATTAGTTTGTGATTTGCAAAGGATTCCTTTTAATTTTCAGTATTTTTGAGTTTTCCTTCTAGATTTCAGGCATCGTTATTGTGAGGAATTTGATCAAAAAATTACTGTGTTTTCAATTCTGAAACCCTCTGATTCTTCTGTCTTTTTCACATATCTATATGCAATTTAGTTTAAGTTCACTTGTTATAAACTATGCATGAATTGATTAATCAATTTAGTCATGAAAACCTTGTTTTCCCTCAATATTGCATTAAATCAAAGCCTATGTTTAAAGCATTCAGGTGATTGAGCTATCAAATCAGGTTGTGTGAGTTAAAGTGTTGAGTGGTTATTTGTGAGTTAGGTTGCAATTAGATTTCCAGTCAAGTGCATCACCTTTAATTTATAGTTTTTTATGCATTTTTACATACTTCTATCCCTTTTCCAGCAAGTTACCAGTTATTAATTTAAGAATCATATAGGAAGTCGGCCTAGAATCTAGAGGTTCAATCTCATTATAGGTCACCCACAACCTGAGTTTGATCCAATGTTTCAACAGATTGTTGAATTTAATTATTCAAGCGTTTGGGTGCAATATGTTTGACAATAGTTTTTGGCATGCCTGGTGGGACTCTAAAGTGATTTTCAAAGAAGAAATTCAAATTTTTCAAGTTCTTGTCCTGGTATATACAACAGCGTATTTTTTCCTTTCAGAGGTACAAATTTATACCTGGCGACTCTGAGCATATTTGTTGGTTTCAATAAGACCCAGTGTTGGTATGTTTCAAACACAAGCTTTATTTTTGATTTCCAGCTAATTATATGAGTAAAGATGTTAATTTTTCATAGTCAGCATGTATACCCACTTCTGTTTCATGAAATTCTTGCCTATCCACACCCTTATCAACCATATCAATCCAATCACATTGTTGGTTTTATCCCAAACAGTGATGCAACAACAGCCTATCAGCATGCTCAACATGCTTACCTCCCACCCTCCTCTACTCAGCCTTCAGATCAACATTCAAATGTCCAAAATCAGCTCCAAGAGGTTGATTATATGAAGAATAACATGAATAACATGAATGATGTATTGTTAGACATTGCAAAGCAAATAGAAGAGTTTAGGAGGCAACAAGAGCTTGATACACAATAGTAGGAATTAGAGTATCAGGCCTACCTTCATGAGCAGGAATTGGAGACACAAAGGAGACAATTTGAGGAAAAGCTCAGAAGGGAGTTAGCAGCAAAAGATGAGAAAATGAAGCTTTTGTCTGCCCAAACACAGAGGCATGAGGTCCAAGTAGCTCCTTATATTCCACATTAGCCTATTCAGGAGGAGGTTTGTAATTTTAAGTTTCCAAGTTTCAAGCAAAGTGGGTCTCTTAACCCTTTTAAAATCAGGGTTCCAAGTTTTAGAAATGTTTTACCAATACAAGAGCCTATGCTAGTACAACTTGAATTTGTTAATCCTCCAGACCAGTCACATGAAGAGCCTATTTTCCTTCAAGAAATTCAAGAAATTCCTCAAGTTCCCTCTACTTCAATAGCTCTGTCCCTACAGGAGCCCATGAACCCTCATTTTCAATCATATCAAGAGCTTGAACCAAATCATCAAGGTACTGAATAGCCATGGTGGCCTTCTTGGACCAAGTATCCTCACTTCAAAATGCCAAATCTAGTTCAAGAGGCTCCCATTCCAAGTTTCAGAAATCTAGCTATGAGTCTTCATGAACAGTCATCTCAAGAGAGACAACATACGCATGCATGTCCTGATATCATTTGCAAAGCAAACTTGTAGTAGGAGGAAAACGAACATGATCAATTAGGACAGCAGGTTGAGGAGCTTGAAAAAGGTATCAAACGCAATGATTTCATGTTTTTATTCGATGAAATCCCTTCTTTTATTGAGCTTGATGAGCAAGGAAAGGTTAAACAATCTGATGAGTTGTTGATTGAAGACTATCAATGTAATAATCAAGTCTTCAAGCAACTAAAAGAGGAAAATAAACATGAGGAAAGGATGGTTCATGAGGTAAAAAACACTCATTTTTTATCAAGGGACCAAGAAAGATCTGATGAGTATTCATTTTGGAATGATCTTGAGTCTTTTTTTCCAAACTTAGATGGAAAACAAGATCAAGTTGAACATGTTCATGCAGAGAAAATTGAAAGTGAATCTCAGAATTATTCTGATTTATTTAATGAACTCCCTCAATTTGTTGATGAAAATGAGAATATCACATGCATGATAGCATCAGTGCCTACTTTTGAGCAACTAAATGATAAAACTCATCTGGATTTAATGCACAGTTATGATTTAGATGAGAATATGTTTTCAGGCATCATAGAGACTTTTTTCTCTAACAGAAATGATAAGCTAGTACTATATGAGCCAACAGCATGTGATCAGCCTATTCAGATCAAAGAGGCAAACATTCCTTCATTTCATTTATGTGAACCAACTCTTTCAGATCGGATTGAAATTGAGACAACAAGAAGGAAGAAATAAAATCTTATACTACAAGTAGAGCAGTTTAATTAGCAAGATGGAATGCCAACAATTTATAAACTTGAAGACAATAGTAAGAGGCCAAGTTTAATCCTCTCAAAAGGGTGCCCGATCAGATATTTATCCAAAGAGGAGTCTACAAAATTACAACAAGACATGATTCTGCCAAAGCATGTAATTGCAACTACAGAGCAACAACAGGTTAATCTTATCCATATGCCTCAAACTATCATCTTAAATGATCAATCAGATAAGGAAGGTATGCTTTTTATGATGATCCAAACTATGCTGATGGTAGTTTTTTCCACTAAGGAGCAACAGTTAATCAAATGTCCATACTTCTTTTTGATTAATTTTAAAGATCTTGAGCATCCTTTGTTATTTAGGAAGGGCAGCTATTTCTCACAGCAGTTGAATGGTCATGTCTGAGCACTAAAATTGTTGGTTCGTGTAGGGTAGGATAGAGTTATGCTTTCAATAAGTGCCCCATGGCACATTTCATTTCAGTTTCAGTTATGCTTTCAATAAAGTGCAGTTGTTGCACGTGTTTTTCAAGCTCTTTCTTAAGCAGAGTTGCAGTAGATTATTTAAGTTTGTGTGGTTTGAGCTGAGTTACAGTTTTTTGAGTCAAAACAGAGTAGAGACATACTCCATGCCCAAAGGATATACACGGCAACTGGTCTATGATGTTTAGCAGGAAAACACTCTGCAGAGGTCGCCAATTTGTTACCTATTTTTCACAACAAGCTCAAACAAGTAGAGCTGAATTGCATTAACATTGAAAGGTAGATAGATTTTCAAAATTTTCTGCTAAAAGTATTCATCATCATGAAAATATGATAACATTTGGTTTTCATATTATATGATGCAAGTACTCATAACATAAATTTAGACATTTGCACAGAAGAATGTTGTTTTTATTCATATTGGAAAAATTGAAGTCCTGCACAAGCTGCGAGAGTAACTGAATTTGATTATGATAATCAAATAATGAATACAAAATTCAATGAAAGCTACACTACTAAAGATAACATAAACACAAAGAAAAGAATCAATTCATCATTTCCTATGATGATGAATCACTTTCGCTTGATGTCTTCAGTTGTTGCGTCTCCTAGCTACAGCCTCGATTTCATGCTCCATGAACCTGCAAAATTGTAAAAAGATGATGTTAGAGATGTACTCTAAGCAATGATGAATTACATTCTACTTTATGCCTACGCTACCAATAGGAATGTAATTTACATTCAATCAGGAATTCACCAGATGATTGAGTTACAAAGGCTGATAATCAAGGAACACGAAACTCAAGGGAAGCTTTTAGCTACGATTATTTTTGCTAAATTGTTTGTTTAAATGTGCAGAAACAAGTTCATTATGTTCGTGATCATTTTTCATTAGATATTTGGGGAAAAACGGGCTCCCACAAGGGTCGATCCCGACATATCAAGAAGGTATGAAGGTATTCTCCCATTCAACGTTCATATATGAGAGTCATCAAGCATCAAATAAACAATCATCATCTAGGACTGTCATCAAGCAGTATAATAGCATGGTAAAATAGATTGAGCAATTATCTTTTTCTCATCATTCAAAGAAACAATTAAAGAAATATATTATGAGAGCATTGATTGAATTTATCATCTCTTGTTTTAGCTCTGCCTTTCATTTATATTGACATTTTGATGAGGCATTGAACCCCTTTATACTAAAGGGAATGCAGAGCATTCATCAATTCAATGGTTTCTTACAACTCCAAAGTACATACATAGTTCATCCAAAGATTCAAGAGGACAGTTAACATGATAATATGACAGCATTAATGCATCTTAAGATCAAGAGACAGAACAAAGTAATCTGTAACAACATCATTATGCAGGACATCCACATATGCAAGTAAGGCATTGACATATTAAAGCATCAAGGGAAACATCATCAATATATTAAGGGGTATGACTGTCATTATCATTACTAGTCCCATTTGTTTCAGTTAACAGAGTTTCACATTCAAGGCATTTCCAAGTAACAAAAGCAGTGATAGGTGAAGAACATTAAAAAGAAGTGATAAGTGAAGAACATTGGAGATATACTTCTATGATAGACATCAATGCAAATACAAAAGAATAGGTGCACACTAAGCAAAAGTAGAGTATCATTATAAGGAAGCAATTTCACATCCATTCTTCATTTGAAAGGAGTTATCAAGATCACACAGGCTGAATGAGAAGTAAAGAGTTTTTGATACATGGCGGAAAGAACATGCAGCCATCAAATTCTAATAATTCCATAACTGATACATAGCATTTTTCTGAATCTTTTAAAGTTGGAATTGAACATTCTACTAATGTTGAAGATGCTCAAAAGTGTAGAGATAATGTTTGATGAGCATGATGATTGACAGAGATTGGTATCTTTCAAAATTGCAAGTTGTATATATAAATCGAAAGAGAGGTTTTCAATAGATTCAATACTCCATACAATGCACAAAAAGACAAATCTATAGATTAATGAGAAGAGCAGCACATGGAAGCCACGACCTAGGGCTTTAGAACTCTCAGAAAAAAAATCTAGAATGAATGAGAGTTTTAGCAGAGTAAATGAATGAAAGAAAAAGCTAAGAGATCAAGCATAGCACAGGGCACCTCGAATCACCCATATAGCTAAGTAGCCATGCCCAAAAAAGAAGAATGAACAGAAAGAGCCATTAACAAATATTTCAAATAAAAAGAAACTCTTAGTAAGGTCGTGGCTAAAAAATATGGCATGAGAAGAATGATAAATTCAGAAGCACAAATACAGCCGCGACCATGAAGAATGGAAGAGCTTCAGATATATAAAGAAAAATGATGACAATTGGAGTGCTAAGAACTCTTCATTTTACAGAAATAATCAACCTTTTGAAGCTGTTGTACACATAATATATGGGGGAAAACAATTACATTCATTGTTTTTGCATTCACAGGGGCTCGAATTCAACATTTTATCACCAGAAAGTAAATAGGGGATGCAAAGTTAAGGCTTACCTCATTTGTATATGGAGAGAATACATTCAAAGCCATGTTCAGTTCCTCTGAAAGTTTAGAAACTCCAAAAAACTCACCAGTGGAGGCGCAAGAGATAGAGTAAATGGGAAGTAGAAAAATGCTAAGTGAAGTGTGAATGTGCATTGGCCATCGAATGCTTTGGTTTAGGGTTTCCTTTTGCCCTAACTTTTGGCCGATACTTTCACAAGTATCTTTGTCACTTTATTTTACACTTTTGATGCCTTACTAATACCTTATGGTATTATTTATGCCTTTTGAATACTATTACATATCTCACCATCTTTTTGCGCCTTAGATTTTTATGATTTTTGAAGAAAATCAATGCCATGAACCTATGAAGTTTTCATATACTCTACAAATTATATGCCTTATTTTATTCTTACAAATCCATGAAATCATTCATCATATATTACGTGATATGCATATATTGCATGAGGAGGCCGAAAGCATGTGGGAAGACTTTGAGTCTTCTTGACTTATAATTTGCAAAGTGAGAGATTGGAGTGCTATTATGGGGAGTCATAAGGGAAAATTTATTTTTTGCAAAACATTTATTTTATTATTTTCCCCTTATTCTATATTGTAAAGTTGTATTTGAAGGTTATTATTTTTCAATTATTTTTCAAAATCAACTATTGTAAAAAGGGGAAAATATATAAAAAAAATTCACTCACATGCATGTGGAGTTGAGGATTTTGCATGCCTTTTAGAGTTCCATTCATCATGGGGGGATTGATAAAGACGAGATGATTTCCGCATGCTCGGGCCCACTTTTTATGGGATTTTTAGTGCAGTTTGAGTACTCTATAGTTCAGTTATGAGTTGACCTCGAGTTTGAACCTGAATGCATTCATTTTTGCACAAGTTTGAGCCTTCTTTTCAGGGATTTTTGCTTTTGCTCGTGGATTACTTTGGAGTTATCATTTTTACACTAAGTTTGACTTTCAGTTTCTTTTTCATGCACTTTGGAGTGCACTCTCATTGTATATTTTGGAAATTTTTTATCTTTTTCCTCTAGTTCTTGTTATTCTGCCTTTGCATTCTGCAAAGTGAATTTTCATGTAACTCAGCTTTCAGTTTCTGATGAATACAGCAGCGTTTTATAGGTTCATTAGTTTGTGATTTGCAAAGGATTCCTTTTAATTTTCAGTATTTTCGAGTTTACCTTCTAGATTTTATGCATCATTATTGTGAGGAATTTGATCAAAAAATTATTGTGTTTTCAGTTATGAAACCCTCTAATTTTTCTGTCTTTTTCACATATATGTATGCAATTTAGTTTAAGTTCACTGGTTATACACTGTGCATGAACTGATTAATCAATTTAGTCGTGAAAACCTCATTTTCCCTCAATATTGCATTAAATCAAAGCCTATGTTTAAAGCATTCAGGTGATTGAGCTATCAAATCAGGTTGTGCGAATTAAAGTGTTGAGTGGTTATTTGTTAGTTAGGTTGCAATTAGATTTCCAATCAGGTGCATCACCTTTAATTTATAGTTTTTTGTTCATTTTTACATACTTCTATCCCTTTTCCAGCAAGTTACCTGTTATTAATTTAAGAACCATATAGGAATCTGGCCTAGAATTTGGAGGTTCAATCTCATTATAGGTCACCCACAACCTGAGTTTGATCCAATTTTTCAACAGATTGCTGAATTTAATTATTCAAGCGTTCGGGTGCAACTTGTTTGACAACAATAACACCTATCATATAGGTGGGCATACTGATTGGTATGATAGATCACCACCAATATGCACTCTACTTGTTCAAGTGGACTACAACAAATCACATAACATAAAATGACCAATTAGAAGAGCTCATAGGAGATAAAAATAATAATTTAACACAAAAAAACACCATGAATAAACCAAAATATATTTAATGGTGTACTAGAATATAATTTGAGGTTGATATAATTATAGATGGGACCATGTAATTTGAAAGATAATTTTGATGATAATTTCAAAGTTATGTAATGTACTTCCAAATATGATATTATAATGTATTTAGGTGGATGGATATGTCAATATGTGGAAAACATCACTATAATTATATCAAGTTGTGTGGATAAATTGTGTTATTAATTAAATAAGGTGATGTATAGGCCTTGACAAGGTTTACCACTCCATTATGTTATTACATGAGGTGGTCTATATAAAGGAGGTAATTATCATAGTAAGGAGATGTGTCAAGAGTTTGATATTATCTTTGGGATCTCTTGGAGATATAACATGAGGTGGCTTTTTCTATAAGGAGTATTATACAGTGCTACCCTACCTCAAGGGTTTATTTTATTTGTGCATATATGTGATATTAGGGATTCTTGTCTAAGAAAACATGTCTTGTATGGTATGTGATCTCTATCCTATTACACATTATTAAAATCTTATATTTGTGGACCTTATCAAGTGGTATCAAAGCTATTTAGGCAAAGGTGAAGACAAAACCCTATTTTTTTTATTGAAGATGGAGAAGCATGTAGGGAAGAAACAATCCATAATTAAGGTTTTGATTATCAATATTGAAGAGTCCTTAGAATTTTATGATTTCTCATAAATTCACTTTATACATTACAAATCATAGAATTTTGATATTTTTAACATCTCTAGAAAGCTTGCCAAAATTTCTTAGAGGTCTAGTATTTTTTTAGGAAAAATATATTACTAAATGTTTCAATAAAATTTTGGTATATACTAGTAATTTAGAAACCCTAATATTAATTGGGATCCCTAATTTTGATGGAAATGGAGATGCATTAGAATGGTGAATCCAATTCAAAATATTTGGAGGTCAAATTGTACAATAAAAATTATATTTTATGTAATATTCCAAGGTGAATCTAGCAAGTGGTTTGTGTCATTTCATAAGAACATTTATTATTTACATGAATTGGAACAAGTCTTCTTGGATAGATGGGAACGAAAGGAAATAATAGAAGGGAGAAGGAGAAGAAGGAGATGATGATGATGATGATGATGATGATGATGATGATGATGATGATGATGTTGATGATGATGATGATGATGATGATGATGATGATGATGATGATGATGAAATAAAAGAGGGTGATGGAGAGAAGATGAAGGATACAATTATATGCACTTTAGTCCCAAGGAAGGAATATTGATCCTTGAATTTTATTATTGTATTAAAAATCAAAAGGTTATTTTTATGTAAACCCTAGCAACGAATATAATTACATAAACATGAAATTACCCAAGAAGTTATAGGTACAAGTAAAGCACATAAAGGATAATCAAATAGCAAGTAAGTATATTTATTTTTTTGAATATTTGAAGCTCTCTCCAGATAATATTTTTTATTCAAACCATTATTTGGATATGGATGGGATGGATATTGTTCTTACTTCTTTGTGGTTAGAATATATGGGATAAATACACATTGATGTGCAAGAGATTCATTAAGCTTTGTTATATGAGGAAAAAAGTTGCATTATAGGATATTACACATAATGAAGTCCAAAGAAAATTCAAGGAATAAAAAGTTTAAGAATATATTAAAGCTTGCACCAATGAGTTAGAGGGGAGCAAGATGTAGAGAAAAAGAGGACACAATTAATTCTCTTCACAATCCAACAAAATAAATCACAAAAAATGATAAAGAAATAGAGAAGGTTTGAGTGATAGCCAAGGGGACAATATATATGAATCCATACCATTGTGAGAGAAAATGATCATGGAGGCATGAAAATACAACGAATCAACAATCCAATCATTATAGCTCTACATGGAATAAAAGGAACAAATACAAGAATTAATGTCAGCATAGAAGTAATATATGTATACACCTGAAAATGGTCTGGAGAATATAATTAATTAAATATGGTTTATTTGATTAATTGACCTTTATTTCATCTACTATTAAATAAATAGAAGTATTTATTTTTATAGTTCATCTTAAATTCTTCAATCTTTATTCTATTATTTTTGTCTTAATTAAATAAATGAATTTCACTTTGTTTTATTTAATTATCATAATTAATTTCATCTACTATTAAATAAATAGAAATATTTATTTAAATAGTTCACATTCTAATTCTTCTATTCTTCAATTTTAATTAAATATACAACTTCAATAGTTTGTGTTATTTAATTATCACATCATTCAATCTTAATTGATTAAACAAGATTAAATACTTTGTTGTTTAATTATCATTTTCCTTCTATATTTATTTAATAAAAAAAATCTATAGTTTGCTTTATTAAATTATTTATCCCCTTTTACTAATTTGAATAACATCATAATTATTCAAATAAAGCTATAAAGGAAAATTTCCTCTATTCACTCACCAATAAAATTAGATATTTCAAATCTAATTAATTCAACTAACATTCACAAGAAAGCTTTGGAGATAAACTTGCAAGCAATCCTCTTCAATCTCCTTCCTCTGATTCTTCCTATCATCTGGCCTGATGTTTTCATGGGGAGAAACAATCCCCATGATAAGCTCAAACTTCTCCATCTCTCACCATTCAATTCTCCAAATTGAATCCAAGCCTTTGTTGTGCTGCCCCTGTGCAAATTTGTTGTCATAAATCTATAAATACAGCCTTCTAAAGCAAAGAAAATCCCAACTTTGTGCAAACTTACTCTGTAGGAATAGCAATCAAGAAATCATAGCAATAGCAATAACATCTTAGCATCATAGCAATCATAGCATCAGTAGAATTTGTATCATGGTTGCATCTTAGTTTTACTTTAGCCTCTATCCATCAGGTTTCATATCAGAATAGATTACAGTAGCATCAATATCATTTAGAAATCACCATATAGAAGTAGATCATTTCATTTAGCATCATTACATTCTCTAGATAGGCATTTTAATAGTCACAGTGCTTACCAAATCTGAGAGCCCTTTGTGATTTAATAAATCTTTGGAGATAGGAAACAATGAGACGCTTTCAAGTTTTTTGTGCTTTAAATTAGTTAATTGTTGTTAAATCTTGATATAATGTTTCATTAAGAAGTTTTTTTAGTTATTTGACTCATTACTTATTCCACACTTACATTTCAGCGCCCACCGTTGGGCATAACCCCATGTTTTTAACAAGTTTTTCTAAAAAGTGTTCGTACAAGATACAGGAATTTTTCTTTTAGGGTGATCGAAAGATTCTGTAGTGCATCTGACATAAACTATAGCGCTTTTGACTGTTTTAGCGCTTCCGACAAAAACTATAGCGCTTCTGAAGACTGTTTTAGCGCTTCAACCAAAAGCTTTTAGCACAGTTCGACTGTTCATGTTCAAATTTGTTTTAGCGCATCTGATGAATTCTACAACACTTCTGAAAGATTTTGTAGCGCTTCCAACAATTTCTACAATGCATCTAATCATTTAAATGGCACTTCTAACCTATGTTATAACACTTATGTAAATTGTTGTCTAAATCTGACGCAACCACGGCCAATAACTTCATTTTTTTTCAATTGGATTAAAAGGAACCAATCCTAGGATAGTCACTTGATTTAAAATATATCAATCCTAGGGTAGCCATCACATATTTTCTTTCTCAGTTAAAATAAACACCATTTATTTTGTGAAGCAACATCTTCACATAGATAGCAAATTATCGTTTGGGCTCTAAAATTGAACAATTGATTACTGTGATTGTGTGGTGATAGGCATATGCTCTCCCCTTAACTGGGTGATCAAAACACTAGACTCATCCTTTATTTTCATGCATTTCCTACTTTATTAAATCCTTTAGAAGGCCTGTCGTAGTGGGAAAAAGTACTCACCCTATGGGAACGATCTGAGTGGGAACAACCAAAGCCAGGTTTTCCAACCCACTATAAAATAAAAGTGAATCTGAGGAAACCCACATTTACCAGAAGTGTGCAAGATAACCATCCCTAAAATCTTTGTTCTAAAGATTGGGAGGTCTCCTGAGGGATTTTATCATTTGCCGCTCTAAACAGAAACCCTATCTACGAACCATAGTGTAGAATCCAACTTGTTAGTTTTCAAACATTGTAATACTTAGCGATGCAAGGGGAGGGAAGAATTTTCCCCCAAGACACTCACCATATAATTTCCAAGGATCATTTGCTCAAGGGATCGAGAAATCTAACTTTGAGTATGCGCCTGGAAAAGACAAAAACATGGGTGCCCTCTAGGGGGCGACATGGTTGTGTGAGTCAATGCAATTTTAAGATGTGGGTTGTTGAGTATAACGATGACCTTTTTGACCTTAAGAGTGAGTCTGCTTGAAGTGTATTTCTTTGTCAAAAACCAGTGGAAATCAAGGAGGATCATGTTTGATTCTTGAACATACACTTATTTTTTAGATCCTAGGACTTAAAAACAACTGTTTTACAAATTCCTGTTGTTTTTTCAAAACATTAATTCAGATAAGATCATCCTGAAAAACACAAAGAAAACAAGAAAACAAAAAGCTATTGGAAACCCCTGTCAGACAGTTAACATCAAATTTTGGATTTTTATCATAACATAAACTTTCCTAAATCAAAACAGAATCTTAAACCTGCATAAACTATGCTTTACAATTGAATTTGTTCAAATCAAACCAAGATCTTCCATCCAAAAGTGTCTCAATCAAACACATTTGATTAGTAAGTTAAGTTTCAGGATCATTCATCCTAATGAAAGAAATGAAAATGTATAATCAAACTTATCAACTAAGTCTAATCAATAGAATCTATCATTCTATTTGACTTGATTTAATATCCTTGACACTATACCAAACTAAGATCAAAATTTTATTGAAAACAATAACATTTGTATGTCCATTTTAACAAGGTCATGTTTAGACTAAAAATCCAAAGAACAGGAAATTCAAACTCAAACCACCATGGCTGAAATAGATGAGGATCAATTGAATGCTTTAATTCAGCAGATGGAAAACCTTCAACAACAATTCCAAGACATACAAAGAGAAACCACAGAAATATATTTGTTTCCAGACATCTACCCATATCCTCTTGACCAAACAATGAACATGAGACCTTCTTCACCAAAAACTACATCATCCAAGTTCAATGTCTTTGAATTTTTACAAAATTTCAATAAGCCAAAATCTAAGTCCTCAAACACAAATGATATTGAGCAATCCTATCATGTCATGCATTTATCTCCATCCACCATAAGCCAAAATAAACCTCAAGATTCTTTTACTCAAGTTAACAATTCCATCCAATCATCCTCTTCTATCATATCTTCAACATCTAATGATTCATGTCAATCTCTCAATCCAAAGCATGCTAGCATAGACTCCCCTACACATCAAGATCAAAATATTCTTTCCACTCCATCCAATGATATCAAAATTCCACAAATTCTTCCAATCTTTGATCAAGATCCCATTTCTCAAGAATCTTATGACGATCCCCTCCTTTCACTTTTCATCCAAAATAATTCCCTTCCATCTTAAGAGACAAGTATCCTTCCAAGTTCTTCTTCCACATCATCTAATCAATCCATACCATCTCATGATTCTATTGCATCACAAGAGCATGATATTTCTTCCATCCTATCTAATGATGTCTTACCAACTAATGATCAAGACATGATTTCCACAAAATCTCATGATTCCCTTCTTCATCAAGATCAAGATATGCTTTCAATCAAGGATACCTTTTCATCCCATGAAGATATTTATCCTTCTTATGATCAAGATATTCCTTTCATACCACTTCATAATCCTTTTCCAAGTCAAGATCAAAACACCCCATCATCCCCATGTCAAGAGCTTGTCACACCTATTCAAGCTATCCATGAACCCCACACCTATAAATTGGAATCCTCCACCTTTATCGATTCTGGTTTACTTCCAACACCTATCCTCTCATCCATATCATATCCTCCCCAAAATGGATTCGCATCTTGTTTCATAAACAATACATATCCCATTGGTAAACGAATGTGTCAAAGTATGAATTACAAAGGAAAAGGATTAGGCCTTCATGAACAAGGTATCCTAGAACCCCTATCTATTCAAAGAAACCCATATCACCACGGCCTTGATTATATTCCTAAGTGTCCTAGTTCATCAAACCTTCCATCTATCCTAGGTCCTCATCCTATTCCATCAAACCTTCCCTCTATCCTAGGTCCATATCCTATTTCTCAAGAACAACAAAGGCACACATCCTTGATGCCCTTTCAAAATTCTACCCACATTAACTCATCCATAATACCTCCATATAATTCATCTCAATCCACCCCTCCCATTGCTCTTGGAAGCAATTTGGGTGTCAAATATCAAAATATTCTATATCAAAATCCACATGTATCAAAGTATCAACATGTCTCCTAGAAGAGACATGCAAAAATAAAATAAAATTTGATCCAAAATCAAAAGAAATTTTCAAAAGGTCACAAAGGCCAATCAAAGTAAAAATGAAATTTTCAAAGACCACAAAGGTCCATAAATCAAAAAGAAAAATGTCAAAGGCCACAAAGGCCCACAAAGCAAAAATCAAATTCAAAAGTCATGTGGATTCCTAAAAGTCTCATAGAAGCAATAAAATCTAAATTGGCATCCAAATTTTCTAATCCAAAATCTTCCTCCAATTTTCCATTTAATAACCTATCACCTTCCAAATCCATTTTTCCTCCATCACTCCACCACCCTTTAAGGTGTGTGCCAACGTTGATCTTGCCATCCTTTCCATCTATCCATCAATAGGCCTTCCAACCTCCTATCCATTATCCAACATTCATCCCCCATCATTCTCCTTTAATCCAAACCTTTGCATAAGTCCTTAGATTCTTCCATCATATCATTAATCTGCCAACATTTAGGAGTCTAATTCATATTTCCATGGTTTATTAGAGGGATATTTGGTTGTGAAACTTGATTCTTAAGTCCTTTCTCCATCTCCCTATCATCCATATCCTATCTTCCATATTCCTCTTGCACTCTACACATAGGGACAAGTTTTGTCCATCTTATCATTCATGGTCATTATCCTTTCTATGCTCATTCCTTACATTTCCACCTTTGATCTTGACAAGGTCAAGGATCTTCTTGAATATCATATATCTTATCCTATACACTTTATCCATATCTTCCATACCATATCTTTCATCTTATCCATATTCCATCATTCTTACTAAATACATCCTTTCTTCGTTTCCTTGGTCTTGATGAGGAATAGGAGAAAAATACTTTGGCCTTATGTTTGTATCTTATCTAGTTGATCTTGATCATACCATTCATTATTTTTATCCTTTCTTTCTTCCATTCCATATCTCCTAGCTTATCAAAATCCATGTCACCATGTCCCTTTGCAACCTTGAATCTTATCATACAAATCATATTTGAGCCTAGTTGTAAAACATTATCCAATCCTCATATCTTTCATCAATCAATCATCAAAAATAATCAATCTTATCGTACTTAGAGGAAATTAGTGATCCTAAGTACTTTCATCAACATGGCTTATGAAATCAATCATTCCTATCATCTTAATCATTCAACCATTATCATCTTTTGACAAGAGATGTGTTGCTTGTGTGACATGTTTTGCAGTGAATCTTTCATTTTGATCTATCATTTATCCATGGTTGCATTACCCCTATTGTGGGGCATCTTGTTCCTTCAATCAATCATATCATCTCATTTCATCTTAAATTTCCTAAAAAATCCAAAAAAAAAAGCCGCAAAATCCAAAAAAATCAACAATTAGAAATCCAAAAAAAAAGAGAGAAAAATTACAAAAAAAGGTCAAAAAGTCAAAAAAACACAAAAAATCTAAAATCTAAAAAAGTGCAATAAAATCTCATTATCATATCATTATGAGTGGTCATGTCCCACCCTAGCTTGGGGGAAAAATCCTAACCTCACTGGGGGCAATAAATCTCGAGCTTAACCAAATAGAAAAACAATAGGAAGACAAACGCAACGAAAACAATGATCGAAACACAACCCAACATGAAAAATCAATCACCATCAGAAACACATTGGACATTTGTATCACAACGGAAAAATCCAAAAAAAAGTCAAAAAGTCAAAAATAGAATCTGTGTAGGTCAAACTATGTGGTCTCTGCGTGTATAACATAGGCAAGGCTAATCTTTGATCAGCCCCTAGGATAGGTCTTTAGGTTAGGTTTTTTTTTCGCTAAAATCTCAAAAAATCACAAAAACATCATAAAATAAAAATGGATGATCTAATCTGAATAATGGTTGAAATACTTTAGGCAAAGGTTGGATATGTTTTACTTTGATCTTTGTTATCATTTCTTTGGAGCAACTCAATGATGTATTGAACTAGAGAAGCTAGGAAGAAGAATGGTATTTTGTTTATCTGTTGTCAATGAATTAGTCATTATTATTGTGTGAATTGTCATGAGACGTGCTCTACAAAGTATCACTGATGACATTCCAATTCACATGGGAAAGTGATTAATTAGATTGTTTGTTTACGCAAGAAATGCTCAAGTCATCTCGGTTTAATTATACCTCAATGCTTATGTTCGCTTGCAATATCAAAAATCATGAAAGTAATACTTAGGTCATCATTGGTTTACATTATACCATTGATGCTTTTACTCACTTTCAACATTTTAAAAGCTTTGTGATGATACAAAGCATGATAAAAGGACTGTTAAGATTCCAATGTTTGCATATAGATTTGCATGGTAAAATAGATTGCATTCATAAAAGTGTTACATCTACAAAGTATTTGTTACCAAATTAGTGAATCATTCAACAACGATGTTATCTTTTCTCATTAAAGGATTGAGTATACTTGACATTAACAAAACATCATCATTATCATATAGTTGCTTAATCATTTTCATTGCATGCATTTCGAAATAATTGTTTTATCATTTAAAACATATAATTTGCATTAATAATGTCATTTCTTCATTTTATGTATTGCATCATAAAATGTCATGAGAAAATTAAAAAAATCACTATGTAGTTGCATCTTCATTATCTATTCATCACATTATATATCGTACATTCAAAATATCATCATATATATCATTCATCACATCATAATTTGCATTGATATCACAAGAATAAAAGTGCACACATCCCATTTTACATCATACGTCATTTTTAAACATTAAAACATCATATCCATCATCATACATATAGGTACATTATCACGTAATTTAGAATTACATCCATACATCATACATCCATACATCATGCATCCATACATCATCATAATACACATCATAGATAGAACATCATAAATCATAAAGCATTTCATCATGATCATAATTTGCATCCATATCTTCATAATAAAAAGATCATCACATGACATATAGAACATAGAAAATAAATGCATCCAACAAAAAAATCATATAACACACATGATAGATCGATAAAATTTGCTACATATCATATAGATCTCAAAATCATAAATGTCGAGTATACAGTGATGTTTGAAATAAAGAGAGATATATCTATTACCTATTTTTCACTACGAGCTCAAACGGGTAGAGCTGAGTTGAATTCATCATTGATAGGTACAAAAAAATTCAAAATTTGCTACTAAACTATTCATTGTTCATCATAAAATCATATTACATTTGAATTACAATTTTATTATGCAAGTATTTGAAATAGAAAAATTGGGCATTTGCATAATAATGTTTTTTATTCATTTTGAAAAAATTGAAATCTCGCACAAGCCGCGAGAGTAGCTAAATTTGGTTATCTTAATCAAATAGTAAATACAAAATGGGATGAAATTCTACACTACTGAAGGTAATGTAAACATAAAGGAGGGGCGCAATTCATCATTTCCTGTGATGATGAACCATTTTGCTCGATGTCTTCAATTGTTGTGTCTCCAACCTGCAGCAGTCTCGATTCCACGCTCCATGAACCTGCAAGATTGTGAAAGAATGATGTTAGAGATTTAATCTAAGAAATGATAAATTGTATTCTACTTCATGCCTAGACTACCAATAGGAATGTAATAGATATCCAGTCAGGCATTCACCAGATGATTGAAATACAAAGGCTGACAATTAGGAAAAACAAAGTTCAATGGAAGCTTTCAGCTTCGATTATTTTTGCTAACTTGTTTGTTTCAATGTGCAGGAACATGTTCATTATGTTCATGATTAATTTCATCGTATATGTGGAGTAAAACGGTCTCCCACAAGGGTTGAGCCTGGCATATCAAGAAAGTTACTCTCTTATTCAACATTTATATATGGGAGTCATAGCAGTCATCAAACAAGAACTATTGTAATAAAGAAATTCATAAGGTAGTCTCTAATTCATACTGAAGGGAAACAAAGTACATTAAAATTTCAAACTGTTCTTCATTACCTTTAAGTCATATACATGGTCTACAAGAGACTAAAATGGTTGTTCATACATGAAGAGCTTTATATCAAGAACAATCATAAATAGGATTGTTATTACAAAAGAAACAGGTGTACACTAAGCAAAAGCACAACATCATCATAAGAGAACAAGTCCACATCCGATCTTCATTTAAAAGGAGTTATCAAGATCATGAAGGCATGAATTATCAGTCAAGGATATGCTACAGGACTGTCATGTTGACAATAGCAATACATGGTGCAATAAATCAAGGAAGGGACAGTCTTATAAATGATCACCATGGAGGTTGTTCTTCTTTGAGGAATGTGGGATTAATGTCAATATTGCTACTTATTTTTAAAAAATTGAATACATAGTGCATACACTTGATAACTACTATAGCTTTGCATATACTTGAAGATTTTATGGATTATAGTAATCATTCAACAATTTCATTCAGAAATTAGGAAGGCTTTGATAATACTGTTGTCAAGATAAAGCTTGAAGTCTATCATTTCAATGAGGGTATTTGGGAGAGACTGCAAAAATACAACTACATGAAGACAAAATCTTTATTTTGAAAGTACATATTAGTAACAATATGGCATGGAGAATGAGTAGCAACTATCATAAAATGAACAGCAACATTAATTTCAAAGTGTAGCAATATACTCTTGAAGTAGACAACAATGTTACAAGGGCATACCAAGACAGAAGCCAGCTTTAGTGTTGCCACTCATCCAACACAACAACATAGTCATAACATCAAGAATACATTCATAAATGTTATAGAGGCTTCAAAGAAAAAGGAAAATAGTTAGCAGAGTTGGAAGAACAACAAGAAACATACTACAGGAATCTTATGAAAAGGAGTTCCCAGAAAAAAATGCAGATACCAAAAGAATGGGAAGCTTCCTGTAGAGACAGAGAAGCAAGAAAATCACAGAGGCCGAACTTATGCTACTAAAATATAAACTTTCAGAAGAATGAATACCACAAAATTTCTTTTAAGATTTTTCCTGTCAGGTTACAGACTAAGTCTCAAATGGCCACTCAAGCAGTATGGATAATATCAATAGAATAAATGTATCAGAATAATGGAGGGTGCAACCAGAAAGAGGATGATAATATATACAAAATGGAGAAAATCAAACTTACCAACGCTGCCATTGCATAGATCTTCTAGAAATCCTTTCATAGCTTGTATTTACTAGTGCAAGTCGTGCTCTCACAAGGCGTCCATTGCGGCCACAAAACAAGAAGCCATTTCCATAAAAAAAAACCAAAGAAGATGCATCAGAAATGTCTCATGGCCACATGAAAGCTTCAGGAAAATATATGCAATGGAGTCAAGGTACCTCCAAATTATGACTGAAGAACTTACCCTATGAAGATCAGTAAGATTCAGCCTAGAAACAACAAGATGTGATGGGATTTTAAGCTCCAGATCAAGCATTTTTTTAGAAACCCTAACCATTGGCGGTGCGGCAATAGAGTATCTTCAAAGGGTGCAAGATGAGAAATGAAGAAAGCATCTAGGGTTTGAGTATTTTGACTCATGCCCTAATTCAAAAAGACATTGATTTTTGCTCATGTTTTTAGGAAAAATCATTATGTTTTATTTACTTCCGTGGCCATGACTTCAAGTCAAATTTCCTAGAAATGATATGGTCGGCCATTATGAGATTTATAATTGTTACATGTCTTAATGGTTGGCTTATATTTATTTAGTGAAGAATGCATATTCAAAGTATATGCCAAGTGTGTGTATGAGGCCGTGAGACGAGGGTTAGGTTTTTTAACTTAACATTATTGTCTTTTATTTGCATTAATCAAATAAAAGATAATTAATTAAATGATAGAACTATAAGTCATTTAATTAATTTAGTCCTCTTAAAATGCAAATAAAAGACGTTATGTGAAGTTGAGTTAATTGGAGATCCATGCAGAATACAAGTAGAGCTAACTGGAGGACGAGTTAATCATGTGAGTCATGGAGATTTTTAGCACTTTACTTTAGTTTCATATCAGATTATTAATTGATTGATCATGCATAGTACAAGGATGGAGTTTCAGTTATCATGGGCGAGTTGACAAGAACGAGGCAGTTTTTGCATGTTTTGGCCCACTTTTCATGGATTTCCAGTTCAGGTCGAGCTACTTTTCAGTTGCATACATTATGACTGCGAGTTTGAGACTGAGTTCACTCATTTTTGCATGAGTTTGAGCTCTTCTTTCGGAGATATTTTATTTTTCTCGGGATTTACCTTGGAGTTATCATTTTCTCACTAAAATTGACTTTCAGTTTCTTTCTCATGCACTTTGGAGTGCACTCTCATTGTATATATTGGAAAAAGTTTATCTTTTTCCTCTAGTTCTTGTTTTTCAAGTCTTTGCATTCTACAAAGTGAATTATCATGTAACTCAGCTTTATTTATAGATTAATACAGTAGCATGTTATTACAGGTTAATCAAGTTTCATTAATTTGCAGAGCTTTCCTTTTACCTTTCAGCACGCTAAAGTGTTTTCCTTCAAAATCTCAGGTGTCATGTTGTGTGAATGATTTGATAAGGAATCTATCATGTTTTAATTTCAAGAAACCTTTATTTTCCCCTCTCATTCACATGTGCTTGTATGCAATCAAGTTTTAGTTCCACAGGTTATATGTTGTGCATCTGACTTATTTTTTACTATTTTAGTTGTGAAAACATTCTTTTCCTTCAAAGATAGTGATACAGTCAAGCCTTCATATGAATTATTTATGTGGTTAAACTTTTCAGATTCAGTTGTGCGAATAGGATTATTGAAGAGTAATTGTGAAACAAGTTGCATGCAGTATCGTCATTTAAGTGCATAGTCAGTACATAAATTAGTTCTTGCATTCATTTTAGTACCTTCTTCCCTTTTCCCAACCAGTTTCATTGATTTAAATTGAATAATAAATAGGAAGCCGGCCTAGAATCCAGAGGTTCAATCTCATTATAGGTCACCCACAACCTGAGTTTGATCCAATGTTACATGAGATTACAGAGCTTTTTAGCCTTGCATGCGAGTGTAAATCCCTGTGATAACAATATCATCAAAAAAATGGTTGTAATCAAAATGTACATCATCATCTCAAATACAACAGAGGAATCACATCATGAAAACTAAGTGTTATTGGCTCCAGACATAGTAGGCATTGCAGGACCAGGTCCTCCACCACCACCAGATGTATCGAGATCTCTCGGGTCTCTCCGGAGAGGTTGTGTCACACCCGCACTAATAGTCCTAGAACGAGTCTTTCCAGATTAGGACTACCTATAGCTCACTCTCTGCTCTGAAGGGACGAAATCATAGAATTTACCTCTATAATACTCTACCTCCCCACTAATACAGACAACCTCACGCATATAATCTGCTACAAAGGTACCATCTACGAATCTCTGTAATCTCTCAACAGCAGCCTGAGCCCCCTCTGCAACAAATTTGGCAGCATCCCTCTCGGCTGTCAAAGATGCAATTTGAGCCTAAGCTCCCCCTGCAGCCTACCTGGTGGTATCCCTCTTGGCTGTCAATGTTGTAATCTATGTATGTGCTACATCCAATTGAGCCTATACTGACGCTAAATCCTGTGCATGTGACTGGCACTATGCCTACATCTGAGCCTGAGTCTGTGACAATAAACCCTAATCCTGAACAAGTTGAGCCCGTACGGTCTCTAACTGCACTTGAAGGCTCACAATTTGTAACTGCTCTATAAGATCTCCCACTGCTTGCCTCTTACGAGGCACTGTATGCTCATGCAAATCTAAGGCTAGACCCAACCCACCTGCAACATCTCCACTGTCAAAACCATAATCATCTCCACTGCTCTCATCACCACTATCCCTCTCATCCCCACTACACTCCTCATATCCACTACCCTCCTCATCTCCACTACCCTCCTCATCACCAATATCCTCCTCGACATCCTCCACCTCAACCTCACCAACCTCATCTCTCCTCTACCTACGACCATGTGCAACAACAACATCCTCCTCTATAGGTAATGAGGCAGGCTCATCAAGAATAGTAATACATGGAAAAGGATGCAAAGCCAGATACTCGGCATAATCTGCTATCACAAGTGCCTCAACAATGTCTGGATGGATATCCCACTCAAACGGTTGCAAAGACTGATACTCCTGAACAACAACATCATATGACAAACCAACCCCCCACTCTGTAGAATCTGACTGACGACGGGCATAATGAGCAACACCCTAGGGCATACCCTGAACCAAACCATATTGTCTATGCACTCATCTGATCAAGAATCTCTCTAACAACCAACGAGTCTGACCAATCAGTAACATAGACTAATAGAGAAAAGGCACCTGAATATCATCCTCATCCCAAAGCTCACAATCTAGGTATGAACGCCATGTCACAGACTCTATATCATCCATCACTCTCCTCCAATGCTCTAACTTACCCAATCTGGACTGAGTAAGGTGACTTGCATATTTGTACACATATGGTCTCATAGATGGTCTTTGTCTCACTGGCACTAAACGCGTGACAACTATGTGCTCCCACACCCACACCTGTAATAAAGTAGCTCTAGATGAAAAACTGTAACCTCAAAGGTAAATATCCAAATGAAAATCATGATACAAATGGGCAAGCATACACATGCCCCAAGCATATCTCATCCCGTGAATAATCATGCTCTCAAGCACATGGCCCCAACAAACAAAAATTCCCTTTGACATGCGATCAGGACAAAGGAACCCTCCAATGAAACCAGCTAGAACTAAAGGAAGGGTGGCATAAGCATCCACCATCTCACACCATGGAATCCAATACCCAGAAATATGACCATCCTGAAACACTATGCAGAGAGCATCAGTTCCACCCTGCTATGTAGAATCATAAACAACCACCTCTCCAACAATGGGAATCCACAAAATCCGCCAGACATCCTCAAGGGTGACTGCAATCTCACCGGTAGGAAGGTGGAAGGTGTTATGCTCGCTATGCCACCTCTTAGCTACAGCTGTCAGGAGACTCCGATTAATCCTAATCTAGGGCATGAATAATAGAGAAGACAATCCACATCACACAATGACGAGATCTAGGTATCATGAAGCTAAAAACATTACGAACATCAACTATAGATGATTGGCCATGGAATCATATTTTTAACTTGTAATAATCATACTATTTCACACTTTCTCATGTTTTGCGGATGCAACATGTCGAGGACAAATGACATGTTATGTACCTAGGGCTAGGGCTATTATATTATAACATATTTAGGTGAGTAGAGATTCTAACATGTGGCGTACACATCCATTAAGTTAGTTATTTTGGTTCATGTGAGAAAATTGTGTGATTAATCATATTAGGTGATGATTAAGCCTTCATTGGGTTTATGTCTCTATTATATTAAATTAAGAGGCATTACATATAAAGAAGTTAATTAGCATTATAAGGAGATGTTAAGTATGATATTATGTTTGGGATCTCTTGGAGACATGGCATGGAGTAGCTTCTTCCACACATAGTATCATAAAACATTATCCTACCTCAAGGGTTTATTCTATTTGTGCATATATTAGATATTAGGGTATCTTGGTCCGCAAATATCTCTTGTATGACCTATGTGATCTCTATTCTATATTAGATTATTACAATTGTTATATTTGTGGACCTTATCAAGTTATAAGATAATAAAAATATATGGTGCAAGATTAAAAAATGGGTCACAACCAAGCTAAAGCGAAAATAACTTTTTGGGAGAGTTGTTTAATGATGTCACCAATAGAACATGTAAACGATGTATAAATAGCCTCATATGAAATTCAAATAAAAAATTTAGACTCAAATCTTTATTTCAAATAATGGCTAAATTGATGTGATTATTTATATATTAAGAAACATTTAAAAAAAGTTTGTATGCACAATTTTAGAATCTAGAATTTATAATCCTACAAATTAAAAATTAAAAATAAAACAATAAAACACACTTCCTTTTTTCTTATCACTTAAAACAAACCACTTTTTCCTTGTAGTGTATTAATGTCAAGCTCGTAAATATCAACCACCTTAAGAAATATTAGAAGCATGCTTTGAATTACAAAGAACTCAAGTATTATATGATAATTCATAATGCAAAATTCTATAAAATAAAATTGTAAAAGATCATTCAAAAAATGAATAAAATGATATAATAGCATACCTAAGAATACAACATAGAACACACATTTAAATCTCTTGTTCATTATGAAAGATCTTGGCTTAAATCTTGAGCTACAACCATAGGAAAACTATCCTTTTTAAGTCCCAAAAATATGAATATAATGACCCCAAAAAAAGAAATTGCAAACATGTAGGACAACACATTGTTAAGGTACAACTAGGTATCACCTTGGTCGCTTTCCCTCTTTCTCAAATTTTCGACGTAAAAAACAATCATCAGACTTACCCTAAAAATTGTGATATAGGACCACATCTTCCGACATAAGAAGACCCCGCAATCATATACCCTTACTTCTTACTCAAATTCCAATAAAAGTTTCAGTACACCTCTATAGATGAGTGAAGAACTTTTAAGCAGCCAACAATATGTTTTATTTTATTCTGTGCATTTCCTTATCATTCCGATGAGCATAACATTCTTTACTTTGACTTTTATAAAGGTGAAGGGACTTGTGTCGGGTATTGCTGACTAATGGAATCTACATTATTTTATTTGAAAAAGGTTCCTTGTCGGAACTTGCGTGTACGTGTCAAATTGCTGATAACTTGGCGTGTGTCTACAAATTGGTATGGTTGTACATCGTTGAAAAGGCTTCTTTTGAATTTCAACTCTAGGTAATAAGTGACCGTCAAAATTTGAGATTTGTTTTCTAGACCAAAAAAGACCGTTGTCACCAAAGAAAAGGTTCAATTATAATGTTATTAATTGTAAATTAGTATATATATATTTAAGATAATCTATATAAATTCATCAAGTCTATATTTTTTATTAATAATTTAAAATAAATCAAAAATTATTGTAGCTAAAAGAATTCTTTCATGGATTTGCTAACCACCTATATGTCGTGTTACCATTGTAGAGTTATGTATATCGACATAACTAGTTTATCTATCTTATGTAAAATTTGTCCCTCAGGTGCTACATTTTTTTTATATGTAAAGTTCTTAAACTCAAACTTAAAGTTTGAGGGTTCATGGTGACCCTACCTGCGTATCCCCTTGTGGGAATCAGAGGCTTCGTAGTTCACCCCATAATGTTAAAGGGAGTTCATTCTCTCCTCTTACATGAGATTTCTAATCTCATATTTAAACCAAGACTATTCATTAAGTACACATAAGCTATCAACTTAGCCAATTATAATGTAATGATAATAACCTTGTCATCAAGTGTTGGATCCATACCAAACATTATCAAGAATTAGTGTACAAACATACATAATATTCACAAGGGGTATATCATACCATAATCCCAAAAATCATACACAATGATTGTCACAATCATACCTCCATATACACAAGTTGGCTAGCTCATACACATCACAAGTACAACAGTGACTGGATCATACATAGATCATAAGTACAATGGTGACTAGCTCATATGTACATCACAACTACAATTGTAACTATCTCATTTGCATGTATCACAAGAACAACAGTGATTGACTATACACATATCATAATTACATTAGCGACTAGTTCCAACATACATCATAAGTACACAATGACTAGCTCCAACACATCACAAGTACAATAATGATTAGTTCCAACACACATCACATATGCATAGTGTCTAGCTCTAGCACATCACACATACATAGTGATTGGTTGACACATCACAATGGTTGACTAACACATGTCCATAATGCATCCTCAATAGAAAAGAATGGTGGTGCATTTCACACTACGTCATGGGTCTCATCCTTTCCTCAGGTCTTCTACACCATCGGACAACTGGGAAGAGTATTTGGTGCATCCCATACTACACTGCGGGTTTTTCCTCAACCTAACAAGACCAAAAATACAATCTAACAACTAGGAAGGGGATTCAATGCATCCCATACTACACCGTGGGTTTGTCCATCATCCCAAGGCTTTCCACAAGTAGTGAACCTACCATAGCCTAATGGATTCTGACTTCAATCGCCTATAGGCCATCGATGACAAGTTTTTCCACCCAAGAGGAAGTAGCTCCCAACATATACCACCTTGTGACCTTAGTTGTATTGTCAGCTATCATCTTCACAATCTTGAGTAGCACTTTGCATTGGTCACTTTCATGCTTATCAGTGACTACCAGTGAACCCCCTTGACACAATGATTAGCCATGGATTATTGTTACCCGCATGGATGGGTCCCTACATGTGCAACCATTATTGTATCATAACCAGGATATCCCATAGCAACCTTCACTTTCGTGAACCAGGTGAACATGTCAGCTAGTCCCTAGTAGTAGCCCAGACATCAATCATTGGCATTGTCCAATGACTGCTTGTGATTGCTCAAATATCTCAGAGATTCACACTTGGGCGGGTTATACATAACATGAATCACAATCACAATCAACAGATACACAAGCCTATACATAAAGACCTCTAAATATGGAGTTGATTTTCACAACACATAAAAGTTACATGGAACCAATATGAGATGTAATTTAACTAGCATATACATATATTCAAATACCAATTATAAAGTAGTCAATCTCTTACTCCATTCAACTTACTATTCAAAAGCACATCATGAATTAAATTTAAGTTATTAGATTTCCTTAATTTGTTTCATACCCATTCAGTGACCATTTCAGCCTCAAACTAAAGCTTACAAAGGAGGAAAGGTCAAACCAATTACAAACAACACCAACCCTTGGAGTTATCCCCCTAAACCCTCCCCCTATAGACTTGATGCCATGAGGGCATCCTTCCCCCAAGGATCACCTATGTACCCACTTCCAAACGGATCAAAGTCACATTTAGTTCTCCTCACAAGGTTTCTCTCAAGGAACATGTACTTGGAATTCCTACATAGTGTGGACAATGATTTTGGATTACCCAAATGCTTTAAGCTCCTTCTAGGGTTTTTCAACTAAACGAAGAAAGAATTGGGGTCCAAAATGCAAATATCAACACTAATTATTAATGTAAATGAGATGTATATTGTATCTAATTATAATGTATTAATGCACTGATCTGAAAAGAAAGTGATTTAATGATGCTAAACCTAAGAAATGCAAAATGCTGGAAAACACATTGTGATATGCAAAAACACCTAAAAATGCAAGTAAGTGATGAAATAATTGAACATAACTGGAGAAATTCACATGGAATCTAAAATATGATGTGGAGAGATTCTGGAATCTTGAAAATTGATTGAAAATGTTGATTGGGACACTTACGCCAAGTTGGGTGACTTAGTCCAGTTTTAGGGAAACTTGTCAGAATGGGAATCTTCCAAATGGGTATCCAAAAATGTAGAAACCACTTTTTAGGCCTGGAAATGGGACTAATTTTCCACTAGTGGTGACTTAGTTCACCTATAGATTTTAGGAATTTTGGGACAGGATCCTATAGCTTCAAGTTTGCACTTGTTTTTATGACAAGTGTCTGATCTTGATTTTATAGAAAACAGGATAAAAAGAGTCTCCAAGATTGAATTAGGTCTTTGTTGACTTGAATGACTTTGATGACTTGTTGACCACTTGTCAACACCTGTTTCTTTGAAAAATATACATACAAAGTTTGCAAACACACATGCAAAGAGGGGGGAAATGGTTAAGGGTTAGAGTATAGGGGTTTGCCTTGGCCAAACCCCACTTTGGTAATCAAACCCTATGAAATGAAATGAAATGGAAAGAGAATAATAAATAAAACTCATGCAATGTCATAAACTTACCAAACTCTTGATGTAGAAATTTGAAGATATGCAATGAAGAGCTCCAATGGATGACTTGATTATGCTTAGAGTGTTTTAATGCTTGAGAATTATTAAGTTAATTGCTTAAGTGAATGCTTGAATGAATGGTGGTTAAAATGAGAGGAAAAACCCTTATTTATACTTGATCTTACTAAATTTCCCGAAAATAATACATCACATGCCAACCTCAAGGGTTAGAGAATGAAATCCTGCCATAAATTTCAAATAATTTTGATTTTTGTGTCAAAAAGGACTAAGTCGCCCCTATTGGCAACTTAGTCCCACTTAAACAAAATAAGTGTGTTTCAGGAATTAAAGGGAATTAAATGTTGTCTAATGGGAATATCCTCAAAAACACACTTAAGAACGATCGAAAAGTGCATTAAGGGGACATTTAAACATGAGAAAGAGTTGAATTAGTGATGAAAAGTCTAGAAAAGCGGGAGAGTTTGTTACAACTCTTTACAAAACCTTAAAATAAAACTTGGTAAGTGATAAAAATGGGTTATTTAAGTGAATTATGATGAAAGGGTCCTAGAAAGGTGTGAAAGTGGGTTACAACACTTCACAACACCTTTACAAGACATCCTAGAAGTCTTAATGATTCACAAGGGTCCAAGACCTAATGTGAATGTGTTGGCAACATTACAACATTAAATCTAGGCAAAATCAAGCCAAAGTCCATAAGAGAGACTCTAGTGAGCATAAAAATGTCAACTATACATTTTTTTGGTGACACACATTGAACACCCCTTATCTATTTAATAAATAAGGGCAATACAATTTTCCACCCCAGTGAGTTAATTAAACATTAGCAACTAATATTAATTTTCTTTCCACCACATCGAGCTTCTAATCATATTAAGATGCTCTTAAGGAGAATAAGAGTTAGTTGGGTTTGTCAAAGATACTATTATCCAACATAACTAGGTATGAGTTTGTTAGGAAATATTAATTGCATCTAAGAATAGGACATTAATAAAGTATAGATGTCTATAAAGTAGTAGTCAAATGTTGTTATCATGCATCCATAATGCAAGAAGCCTTGTCAAAGGGTCCAAGTGAGGTCCCACCTTAATATAGTTCTATAAATCCAATATCATTTATGGCATCCTCTTAGATGAGGCACAGCACACATCAACAAGGCCCCATTAAATCCTTTTGAACTTTGAAAGACATATGTCATTAATTACAATCTTGTGTCAAGCATAATCAATGTTTGAGTCATACTCTCGAGACAATGGGAAACACTATGCTCCTCATATCTTCATATATAGTTATACACTCCATACAATTAGTAATAGTAATATTCTTAGCCTTTTGGTTTTATTTACCTTATGGCATAATAGCTTGGTTCTCAAACTAGATAACTATTCATACTTTCCATTTAAAGTAAACCTGACCTAAATGGTCATCATTAGGGTATCAAGAGATGCTATGGAATATTTATCTCATAACTCAATCTTGACAACATTATCAAATTAATGATAGTTTTTTATTATGGAGAAAAAAATAAATTGATGGGACTTGGAACCCATTACAAAATAGTTTTGAAGGGACTGGCAACCCTATCCAAGAAAAAAAAATTGCATCATAGATGAACCATATACCATCAGCAACCAATCAACAATAGCATTAAAAATATAACAGGACAACATAGGTTGCACAAAGGAATAGCAGGGGCCTAAAGCCTGAAACCAAATACAAGTAGGTTTTACCTGGGACCTTAAATCCAAAGGTGTTGAAGGGACCTTAAACCCTTAACTTGGTTTTTTAGGGACCATGAACCCAAAAAAAGCACTAACAACAGGTTTTGACCAGGACCTTAAACCCAAAACCATAGTTGACTGAGAAACCACAAAATTCTTATAGAACCAACCAAACTAAAAATCAATCCCACTCTCCACCTCCATAAGATAGGGACCCCTTCTATAGGGGAGGAAGATACGATAGCTTGAACCACCAAAGTAGCCCAACTCCTACTCATACCAGCTCCACCTCAAAAGGAACCAACACCACTTCAAAAGGAACGAGCGAAGGAGAAGAAAACTTTCCACTAGACTTGCAACAAACAACTCCACCTTAAAAGGAGCAAGCTCTACCTCAACAAGAGCAAGCTTCACCTCTAGAGAAGACACTATCTACAAAAACTAGCCAAAAGAAACCACTCTAGTAGTACCAACACTCGCAACAACCTTAGGTCTCAAAATAGAAGGAGACAAGAAATCGTAGTTAAAGAACAAGACAACCCACAACACCATAAGCTCCAAATACCTCAATATAATCAGAACCCAAGGCATCATCCAAAAATAGAAAGAAAAAAAAAACTTTTCCCCACCAAATCTGAAAAACAACATCCCCCGAGAGGGAAACCAGGAAAAAAACTTGAACACAACATCCTGCAAAAAGAGAGGAGCAATAGAAAACACACCACTAAGGTCCAACACAAGCTTAGAGAAAACCAACCCCTATAAAAAAAAATAGAACAACCCAACAAGGGCACAACACCAAAGCCCCATTAAAGAGCAAGGAGGGGTTCTTCCCAAACTAGGAGAACACCAAAAACAACTAGGTTTTCAAGCTAGACCTTAGGAAGAACCCAAACAAACTAGAGCCACACCCTTCCATAAAGAACAACTGACACCAAAAGAAAATGGTTGAGAACATAATCGGACCTCCATCCATCTTATCTGCCACCCTAAAGAGGCCAGGCCACCCTAATACAAGGAGCACAACAGACTTAAGATCCTGTGTAGACAAAGCCAAAGGGCCCACATCAAAAAACCCCATGCCAAATATAGCCTTTGAACCAGCAATATCCATGAGGGGAGCAATAAAAATTCTATCGAAATAAGTTGAATGCCGCCAAGAGTAGCAAGACAAGCACCGCATAGAAAGAGGAAAAGACCCCAGGCCATGCGGTAGAAAAAGAAGACTCCCTAGCTCCAGAGACGCATCTAGTGAGCCCAAACTGGAAACAACACAAGCCACCCCTAGCAAGGAGACATCATCCTTTGTGTCTACTTCACCATCTTCCTTGGACACCTTAGCATCCACGCCCTCCCATGATTTCAAACCTGCACCTCCAATTGAACTCGCGCTCATCCCACTCTCTATCATATCAAATTAATGATAGTTGCCTTCCATTTGGTATACAATTTATATTGTGCTTCATTATAGGTATAATAATAATTTCAATATCAAGGTTCTCATATTTAAGTGATTGATAAACATCATGTAGTCATACAAAGCATTTATCATGGTATCAATGAATTATTAAAGTGTCAAGTTTCAACATTAAAGGTATGTTTAGTAAATCGTGGTTATAGTACTATTAAATGGAGTCACCATTACTTTTACTATTATGTGACCATGAGCCAAGGCTCATATTAATTGCATCTTACCCTTGGTTCATATTATTGGGTTATCTTACTTGACTAAAGAGTTAACGTAGACCTTATATTTTGAACATAAAGTTATTCAATATAGTTAAACCTTAATTATAGTAAATTCTTGGCTTATATATCCATCCTAATCCCAACTTTCTTTCCTACCATATGCAATCATACATTAGTTTATCCATTTGATAATAAGAATTGTTTATACTATCAACAAATATTTATTCAACAATTAAGATTACTTCTTTAAGTATTCTAATTTCTCACTACTTATTTCACGTACTCAACAACACCATCAAATTAAAAGATAGTTTCCTTGTATTAAGCATGCAACAATCTAGTGTAAATATAGTTTTAGTTTCATCAATAATGTCCTTATCCAATACATTATTAAGTTATTGATTGTTAGGGCTTGATTAATTAAGTATTGAGCAAGTAAGGAAATACCAATAAGAGATTAAAAGGGTATAACATTCTAAGAAGCACATAAAAACTTCCAATATATTTAATTGAGGAATACTACAATGATGCCCTCACATGTCTAGGCCTAATAAGATAATTGTGTTATTTACACAATTTAGCAAACATAATTAAATCCCTTATTTTATTATATCTTGCTTAGTCTACGATCAATGTTAATAAGGTCAAGTAATATCTTTATTATTAATGCATAGTGGTGAAACATTATATTATCCATTACAAAGATAGATTCAATCCTGACAACACTCAGAAATTATGGACTTCTTTCTATCAAAAGTATCATAAACTAAACAAATTATGCCATTTTGAAATCACCTCATTCTCAATCAAAATAATGAAAATGTGTTGATGAAACCATTTGGAAATTATTCTTGATATTAAGAAGGGTGCTTTCAAAAAAATAATAGCATGAATCAATTCAAGGACAAGTAGAGAAGAAGGAAAAAAAGGGGTTACCTATGCTAGATGCTACTTGGAATATTTTATATTAAAAAATTGATTTGTGTATATCATGTCCAAGTGTCCATCTTTGACCTTCACGACTACCAAGGAAATTGTAACTCTAATATCTAGCAAAATTTCCATCCTTGTGCTTTGATAAAGGTTTATCTCTTTCCAATTGCATATGCTTGAAAGTTTCTAAATCCTTTTCAACAAATCCATTTTGTGCATATCCTATTATATTTTGTATTCAATGAGACCAAGTTAAAAACCTAGTGCCTTCCAACAATTGTGCCACACTCTAGATTTCCCTCCTCCCTCTGCTTGCATTTTATGGTCTTCCTCTCTGCATTTTTCTTCCTCCTATCTCCCATCCAACTAGTCTCTCCTATGTGCTCTCTCTGCTCTCCAACCTAGAATTGAATAAGAAACTAAGGGGGTTGTGGGGGTTTTAAGATCTACTCTCCCTTCTTCCCACAACCTACCTGCACTTACTCCATTCACATGGAAAAGTGGACGAAAGTATGGAGGTGAGTAGGGGTTCCATGCTTTATTAGTTGCATGTGTTGGAAATATGAATGAACAATAACCAAAATGAAGTTATGCACTCTTCAAAGGATCAACCAAGAAACACACCATCCACATAAACAAGAAAGTGATGCATCATGACCAAGAAGACAATTTGATCAAATGATGATCTATGATGAATTTCCTTAGAATCTCATAATATCATGAGATAATGAGACGATTTACAAATGTACAAGCACCTTGTTTATATAGGAAAGGTGAGAGGAGGTAGGATAACTACCTTGGATGCAAACATTAAATTCCTAATGCATAATTTTAAATGCATACGTGAAATATTAAATGCCTAAATAACTATAAGCTAATTAATGAGACATGACCTCATTAATACTGGTTTCTAGAAATGACACCTAGGAAACTTAACTCCTAAGTAAACTTATAATTATGTGAATAGGACCTCACTACGAACTAGTTGGGAAATAACCCCATTCACACTAATAACATGATCCTATTTGTTTACCCATGCCCACTCCATATCAATGCGCCTTGTCCCCTGTTGTCCTCATTTCTTGTTTTAGTCAACATTTTAATTTACTTTATTTTTCTTCATTGACCACCATTGCCCATATGAAATGGTCCTTTGACAAGGATGTGACATCTTAATATTAATCTATATAATATAGAGTCAATAATATTATATTAAATACTTAATGAGATTTAATATATATTATTAATTGGTGCTATTAATTGATAAATGTTGTTAATTTTTATATAGATTAAAATATATTTAGAATAAAAATTGAGTTTTATTTTGAATATATCAAAAAATAAAAAATTAATGTTAGTTTTAAAAATAATATTTTAAACAAAAATAATTATAAAAAATAAATATATTTAAAAATAACATTTATAATTAATTTAATATTTAAAAATTAAAAATATTAATATAAATTTTATAAAAACTAAAATTAAAATTGAAAAGGTTCACGACCTTTGTAATGAGTTACGACCCATTATGGAGGTCGTGACCTATGTAATGAGCCGCGTCCCATTACAGAGGCTCACAACCTTTGTAATGGGACGTGGCCTATTGTATAGGTAGTGGCCCATTATATGGGTCGTGGCCCATTGTATAGGTTGTGGCTTGTATTTTTTCAATTATACGCATTATTAAAACATTTAATTTTTTATAAAAAAAAAACCCTAAACATATCAATACCTCTTAGACCTTGATTGACCATTGAAATCCTCTTCAACTAGTGAGATGAATAATATTATTTTTGTGGAGATGAGAACCGATGTTGTCTTTTCTAACCACAATAAAACTGATGACAAAATGAAGAAAAATTTAAGGTTTTGAAGCAACTTGAAACTCTCACCAAGTTTTCAGCCTCACTCCAATGAATAATCGCTTCTTCAATACCCCAACATGTTGCTAACTTTTTTGCAAACCAAAATAAATCCATTGCCAATTTCTTAGCTGATGAGACCAGAAAATGTGAGCAAAGATGTTAGAATGAGAACAATATATAATGTATAGTTGCAATAAAATCAAAGGTTGACTAGAACTGGTGGCTTTATTCCAACAGATAAAAAGATAAAATTTATTTACAAAAAACAAATCATTTAAAACTCTTAAATGATATCATGTAGATATTCCAATTTTTATTTCGTTTTGTGACAGATGTGCTAACCCCTATAGGCACTTGTCCTGCCATTATAGGATTACACCTCTTGATATAATAATTTTGTAGATCTTTTACTATTTAAAATATACTTTTGAATTTTACGTTTCAATGTTTTTATTTATGTTTTGGTTTTGAGAGGATTATATTATCTTTATATATTGATTAATATATATAATGGTTTGTTTTTATTTAAAAATTGACAACTAATTTTATTATAGTATTTCATATCAGTGTCTTTTTTATTCATGTTTTATGTTTACGAGGATTAGGTTATCTTTACACATTGATTGGTGTAAATTATTATTTATTTTTTACAGAAGCTAACAACTAGCTTTATGACGAGGGTGCTAACCCGAGACACAAAAAATCACACACAAACTAGAGAATATTATTATCATTCAAAATATGAAAATATTACATGCAGAGGATCTCAAATCCTCAAGTTCCACAATACATGCCAGTTACAGAAACTACATAAATTCCCCTTTTCATAGTATGCGATCTTTTCTCCAAAATGCTACCAAAAGCCAGAAAACCCCACCCATAAATAACTCATTTTCAATTTTGGAGCCAAAACAACATTCAAATTATGAATTTTAATGGTTTGGTGCCAAAAATTACAATTTGAAATTCAAAATTTAAAACCACATTAAAAAATTAGCACATTTTTGCAAATGCACCAACTTCTAGGAGCCATAACTTTTGATCCGGGACTCCGTTTGACGAATCATTTGAACCGTTGGAAAGGTATCAAAGTGAAGAACACGCTAAGAACTTGCTCTGCTAGTTTCAAATATTTCTAGGCCTGTACGTGACCATTTAGTGCCTCAAATTGGACTCAAAATATTTTTCAGGGCAAAAAGCAAAAATTGAAACTTGAATAACTTTCAAACCAGGAATGATCTTGACCTGATTCTTTCGCCAAAGTGCTTATTCTTTTGTCCTGAAGCTTCCCATAAATTTTTGTCTCCTCACATCTTCAAATTCAAAACTGCTAAAAATAGAAATTGAGCAAAAAAACAAAAATGCAATTCTGAAAGTTGGGAACTCTTATTCGACGAAAAGGGTATCCAGAAATGCAAAAACATCTACAAAAAGATAACAAAAGGACACATAAAGGAAAACATATTTTTGGGTGATGTAGGATTACCCTTACACCACTGGATGCTCTTGCATCAGACACCCAAGGTAATTTGAGAAGTGACCCCGTCACGTCTCAGATAGTTGAGGAAAACCCAAATGGTCAACCTCTGCCTTAGATAGACAGGATGAATCTTCCACAGACCTTCCTCTCCACTTCACTAGATATTCTTCATACTGCCTATTTCTAGTACTCCTTCCCACATAGCTATCTAGGATTGCTTCAATCTCCTCCTTTTCTGAAGTAGGTGCTGGAATGCCACACTGTTCCATTTTTGGTACTTCCTCTGCGCCACCTTCATGATACTCTATCAAATCTAAAATGTTGAACATAGGGGAAATGTTGACTCCATCCAACAACTCTACCTCATATGCATTCCTTGAATCATGCCTCTTCAAAATATTACAGGGACCGAACTTCTTCATCTTCAATTTGTTATAGGTTCCCACTGGAAACCTTTCTTTCCTCAAGTGGACCATCACTTCATCACCAATTTGAAACTCCTTATTCCTCTTTTTTTGATCTACATTAGCCTTATACTGCATATTCATCTTGTTAATATGTTCTCTTACCTTCTCATGTACATTCTTGATGTACTCTGCAAAGTCTTAAACTTCGGCACTTGTCTTCTTCTCTTGGTCCATCTTTCTTAGTTCTAGAGTGGTCTTGGGACTTCCTCCATACATAATTTGGAATGGTGATCTTCCCATGCTCCAGTTGACAAAATTGTTGTAAGAAAATTCTGCTTGGAGTAATATTAGGTCCCATCCCTTGGGTTTATCTCCTTCCAAGCATCTTAATAGGTTGCCTAGACTTCTATTCACAACCTCAGTCTGCCCATCAGTCTATGGATGGTGTGCAGAACTGAACTTCAACTCTGTTTTCAACTTCTTCCACAAGGTCCTACAAAGTATCCAAAAAATTTGGTGTGATGATTTGATACTATACTCCTTGGAAGACCATGTAGCCTCACCACTTCTCTAAATAATAAGTTAGAAATGTGGACTACATCATGGGTCTTCCGGTATGGAATGAAATGCTCCATCTTCAAAAATCTCTCAACTACCACAAACACTTAATCATTCCCTCTTTATGTCCTTGGCAAACCAAGAACAAAGTCCATACTTATATCCTCCCACGACCTCTCTAGTATAGGTAAGGGATGATACAAACCTATATTTTGGCTCACTCCTTTATCCATCTGACAAATCCTACAACTCTGTACAAACTTCTTCACATCTTGTGATAACTAAGGCCAATAATAATGCTCGCTAATAATGGAAATGGTCTTATCCCGACCAAAGTGTCCTGCCATTCCTCCGCTATGATTTTCCTTTATCAAGTTCTCCCTCATGGAACTCCTCAGAATACAAAATTGACTTCCCTTAAACATCGTTCCATCCTAGATTATGAAATCCAACCACTTTTTCTTGTCAACTGTAACAGGTTCCTTGCAAGCTTTCCAAGCTACTACAAAATCAGGATCTTCAAGGTAGAATGTCTTGAGTTCATTGAACCCAACCACTTCAATCTACATCTCTGTCAACAATTTATGCCTCCTACTCAAGGCATTTGCAACCCTATTCGACCTCCTACTGCTATGCTTTAAAACAAAGGTATAAATCTGCAAAAAATCTACCCATTTCATATGCCTCTAATTTAATTTTCCTTGACTATTCAAGTACTGTAATGCTTGATGATCAGTATACAGAACAAATTCCTTCGATAACAGATAATGCCACCATTGCTTTAATTCTTGAACTATTGCATAAAATTCCTGATCATATATAGAGTACTTTCTCTTTACATCATTTAATTTTTCACTGAAGTAGAAAATGGGCTTACCTTCTTGGCTTAGCACTGCTCCAATAGCACAACCACTGGCATCACAATCCACTTGAAACACCTTATTGAAATCCGGGAGGGATAGAACAAGTTGTTCTGTCACCTTCTGCTTCAACAAATCAAAATGTTTCGCTGCCCTTGTGCCCCATTTGAACTCCTTTCTATCCCCTCTCATTGTTTCAGTCGGGGGTGCACAAATACTAGTAAAGTTTCTAATGAACTTCCTATAAAAGCTGCCCAAACCATGGAAATATCTCACCTCAATAGCAGTTCATGGGGTAGGCCATTCCAAAATAGACTTCACCTTCTCTAGGTCCATTTTGAGACCTTCTGCCAAGACAACAAACCCCAAGTACAAAACTACAGTTCTTCAGATTAATCAATAATTTCTCTTCTCTTAACTTCTCAAAGACTTTACAAATATGCATTAAATTCTCATTCAATGACTTACTAAATATCAAAATATCATCTAAATACACAATAAAAAAACTTCCCAGAAACTTTTTCAGTACCTAGTTCATGAGCCGCATGAATGTGCTCGGTGCATTGGTTAGTCCAAAAGGCATGACTAACCACTCGTATAGGCCCTCTTTGGTCTTGAAGGAAGTCTTCCATTCATCTCCCTCTCGAATCTAGATCTAGTGATATCCACTCTTTAGATTGATCTTTGTGAAGTATTGAGCCCCACTCAAACAATCCATCAAGTCATCCATCCTTGGCAGGGGAAATTTGTACTTGATTGTTATCTTGTTTATGGCCTGGGAATCTGTACACATCTTCCACTCCCCATCCTTCTTCGGTGCTAGTACTATAGATACTGCACATGGACTCAAACTCTCTCAAATCAAACCCTTTCTCAACAACTCCTGAACTTGTCTGTTCAACTCCTCATTTTCTACAGGAGTCATTTTGTGAGCTACCTTATTTGGAAAACCAACTCCAGGGATCAAGTCAATCTGATGACTAATCTTCCTCATTGGTGGTAAACCCTAAGGTACATTATCAAAAACAATATCCTGAAACTCATTCAATAATCCATAAACTTCTATTGGCACCTTCTCACTATCCTCCTTATCCATTCTAGGGATCAATGCATAACACATACACCCATGCTTCATGCCTTCTAAAAATTCCCTTCCATCAACATAACAAACTCTAGCACTACTGCATACCTTTTCTTCGGCCTCCTTCAGGGGTTTCAACTTATGGCAGACTCTATCCTTCATCAGGGAATAAGTGTTTGCGTGGCCATCATGTATAGCTCACCTGTTGAACTGCCACGACCTCCCCAACAACATGTGACACGCATCCATGGGGATGATATCATAGAGTACCTCATCACGATAGCTTCTGATTTTGAACTTCACCAGGCACTACTCATTGACTAGAACTTTGCGGTCTTTTTGCAACCAGGCAATCCGATACGGATGTGGATGCCTTTCCCTCTTCAGCTTCAACTTCGTAACCATTTCTTCTAACACTAGATTATCGGTGCTCCCACTCTCAATAATGACATCACAACATTTTCCTTCACACTTGCACCTTGTGCAGAATAGATTCTTCCTTTGTCCTGGCTCCTTATCTTCATCCACCAGGGCTCTTCTAACCACTAGGGTTTCTCCCCTTTCAACATCATTTTAATGCTCAGATTGAGCCTCCTCATCTGTATGTGCAACCCTTCCATGACCTTTCGGCCTTCTTTCTCTCCTTCCTTGGTGCTATGGTAATTCATAGGCTTGATGACCTTCTTCACCACACTGGGAACAAGTTCCTCTAAAACTGCCTTTTCTAGGTCCTTGTCCAGATCCTCCTCATCCTCTACCTCTTTGATCACCACTATTTTGATCACGGGGGCAATAGAAGTTATCATTCTTTTGGCTTCAACTGGTACCCACATCTCCATTTTTCTTCTCATCCTCATTTCAGCTTCCAGAAGATCTTCCACTACCCCTTCCGCTTTGACCTCCTCATTTGTTTTGCTTGCTGTCAAATCTTTTTTTCAACTTCTCTTTGACTCTCAAAGCAAACTAGTACGCATCCTCAATGGTGGTCATTCTGACCAGGCTTAGCTCCTCTTGAATGCTCAGTCGTAACCCATTAAGATAATAGGCTACCTTCTCCTTCTTGGCCTCTGCATGGCCCATTCTGATGATCACCTTCTAAAATTTTTATGTGTATTCTTTCATAGATCTGTTTCCTTGCTTCAACCCTCACAATTTCTTCAGCAGATCTAACTTGTAGTCCACTGGTATGAACTGCTTCTTCAATTTCTCCACCATGCGATCCCAACTGCCGACCTTTCCTTTTCCTCTTTGATTCCTTTCTAACTGGACATCTTTCCACCAAATTCTTGCATGGCCCTTTAGCTTCTTTTTTGCAAACTTAACCTGATCTGGGTCCTTTATTTCTTCATACTTGAAATACTCTTCTAGCTCGTTGATCTAGTCGATCAACTCTTCCAGGTTCAAACTTCCAAAATAAATGGGAACTTCTACTTTGGGTCTTTTTCCGATCTTCAAAATTACCCTTATCAGCTACATTTGATCTTTATCAATTGCTTCTTCCTCTTCTACATCTGAATCTTCCACCTCTTCTTCATCCTCGCTTTCTTCTCTCCTTCTCGGGTTTAACCCTCTTCTCATATGTTCCTGCAATGCATCAATTTGTCTCTAGAGAGATTTGAAACCCTCGGCCACAAATGGATCTCTTCCACTAGCATTTCTTCCACCTCTGCCACCTCTGACACCACCATGCCTACCAAGCATCACTCTTGGAGGCATCTTGAATATCTCGAACCCACAACCATAGTCTTGGTGTGAACTGCCTCACGATCAATGATCTATTCAAACACTCAAGAAAACCTGCTTTGATACCACCTAACGAGGGTGCTAACCTGAGACATACAAAATCACACACGAACCAGAGAATATTATTATTATTCAGAATATGAAAATTTTACATGTAAAGGATCTCAAATCCTCGAATTTTGCAATACATGCCAGTTACAGAAACTACAAAAATTCCCCTTTTCACAGTATGCGATCTTTTCCCCAAAAAGCTACCAAAAATAAGAAAACCCCGCCCATAAATAACTTCTTTTCAGTTTTGGAGACAAAACAACATTCAAATAATGAATTTTAGTGGTTTGGCACTGAAAATTATAATTTGAAATTCAAAATTTAAAACCACATTAAAAAATTAGCACATTTTTGAAAATGCACCAACTTTTGGGAGCCATAACTTTTGATCCAGGACTCCGTTTGACGAACCGTTTGAACCGTTGGAAAGGTCTTGGAGTGAAGAATGTGCTAAGAACCAACTTTGCTAGTTTTGGTATTTTTGGTCCCATACCAGACCGTTTAGTGCCTCAAACTAGACTCAGAATATTTTTCAAGGAAAAAAGTAGAAATTGAAACTTGAATAACTTTCAAACCGAGAATGATCTTGACCTGATTCTTTTGCCAAAGTGCTTGTTTTTCTGTCTTGAAGCTTCCCATAAGTTTTTCCTCCTCACGCCTTCAAATTCAAAATTGCTAAAAATAGAAATTGAGTAGAAAAAGCAGAAATGCAATTCTGAAAGTTGGGAACTCTTATTCGACGAAAAGGGTATCCAAAAATGCAAAATTTTCTACAAAAATCTAACAAAAGGGCACATAAAGGAAAACATATTTCTGGGTGATGCAAGATTTCCCTTACACCACTGGATGCTCCTGCGTCACTTTATTATAGTCTCTTGTAGTGATTTCCTTTTTATTTATGTTTTGGGTTTATGAGGACTAGGTTGTCTTTGTTGAACACCTAAAATATTGAGATGGGGGATGAATTAGTATTCCACTAAACAATTCAACTATTAGCCGTCCAAATTTTAAAAGACATCTAACTGCAATTGTAAGTAAAGATATGAAAGAGATCATAACACCAAACAACACATAAACACCAAGATTTTTACATGGAAAACCCAAAATGGGAAAAACCACAGTGAGGATTAGCTCACAATATACTATAATTGATCATAAGATATTACAAGGGCATACTATCAGGACACACTGCCCTTGAAAGGCTCGCAACCTAAAATGATTACAAAATGGAGTGTGGCTCACTACTAAAAATTGAACTGATGGAGTACACCTTTCATGTGTTGGGTTCAGTTCCAATCAAGCTCTAGAATATAAAATCATGCATGAGTTTTCAGGTTCACAACATATACTACAATTCTACCTTGATACAAAACTCATACATATAATGCCACACACTATCTCACATTACTTGTCGCATATCACACATATGTATCATCCCTTTGGTATAAAAATATTTCATATATATATATATATATATATATATATATGTTATTACATCCTTACACATCAATTAGGTCAACCTAATTAGATGCATACATAATTAATTCAAAAATAGCTTTTCAGCTCAACAAAACTTCTTTCGCGCTTAAACAAAACATGCAAGGCATAAATTCGGCACAAACCTAAAAAGGATCTCTTTAATATCCACTTAATCTTCATACCACTTATCCATGTCATCTAGAGGAAGGCTCATACCACTTTGCATAACTCTGAGTAGAAAATTGTATGTTGATCTTCTGTCAAACATATCTTTCAGCCCATTCAACCAAAATTGTTGAAAACTTGTTCATAGATGCATTTAACATTCTTGAATAACATATTAAAAACACAATGGCCAATATATTAGTATGATCGATTCTAGACCAAATTACTGGATCAAGGTAACATAAACACTGTTTACCAGATCAGAAAAAAAATGTCACCAAACAATGTTGGCATCAATGACAACACACCAGAGGGGTTCTTCTTCATTCTTGCAACAATCTTTACATATTGATTAGTGTATAACGATTTATCTTTTACAAAATTTGGTAACTAACTTTATTATAGTCTCTTGTATCAATTTCCTTTTTATTTATGCTTTTGGTTTATGAGGATTAGGTTATCTTTACATATTGATTAGTGTACATAATGGTGTATATTTTGTACAAAACTTGGCAACTAACTTTATCATATACTCTTGTATCAATGTCCTTTTTTTGTCTTGAGTTTATGAGGATTAGATTATCTTTACATATTGATTATTGTATATAATGGTGTATATTTGTGCAAAATTTGACAACTAATTATATTATATTCTCTTATACCAATACCCTTTTATTTATGTTTTGAGTTTATGATGATTAGGTTAACTTTACATATTGAAATTAGTATATATAATGACATATTTTTGTATTAAATTTGGAAACTAATTTTATTATAATCTCTTGTATTGATCTCCTTTTTTTATTTATGATTTGCGTTTATTAGGATTAGTTTATCTTTACATATTGACTAGTGTATAAATGTTTTATATTTTTTATAAACGTTAGAAACTAACATTATCATATACGCTTGTATCAATGTCCTTTTTATTTATGTTTTGGTTTTATGAGGATTAGGTTATCTTTACATACTGGTTAGTGTATATAAGGGTATATATTTGTACAAAATTTGACAACTAATTTGATTATATTCTCTTGTACCGATATCCTTTTTATTTATGTTTTTATGAGGATTAGGTTATCTTTATATATTGATTAGTGTGTATAATGATGTGCAAAATTTGGAAACTAACTTTATTATATTCTCTTGTATCAATATCATTTTTTATTTAATATTTGAGTCTATGAGGATTAGGTTGTCTTCACATATTGATTAGTGTTATATAATGGTGTATTTTTGTACAAAAAATGGAAACTAACTTTATTATAGTCTCTTGTATATTTTGGCTTTATGAGGTTTAGGTTATCTTTATATAATAATTAGTGCATATAATGGTGTGTTTTTCTATGAAAGTTGGAAACTAACTTTATTACAATATCTTCCCATCTCTGCACATCCCAACAGTTTAGAATCACCTACTAAATCTATTATTTACCACCTTAGTTTATATCATTCCATGTGTGTGGCTTTGAAACATAGCATTTTAAATTTAAATTAGTTAAATTAAGCACATGCTTTTGATGCAAGAGCATCCCTGGTTGTAAAGCAACCCTGTATCAACCAAAAATATATATTTTCTTGCATTTCAATCTATAGTTGTCTCAACAATTTCTTCTGCATTTTATCATTGTATCACTTCTCAGCACATAGAGCATGATATTGGTTCTACATGAGTCCATCTACAACATATCCAAATTTTAGGAGATTTTCATTCATTTTCAAAAAATTATCGCTCTTATAATTTCATTATCATTTTTTAGTCAGAGCATTTAGGGATGACCTGGTCCAGATTGGTAGTGTAGACCTTTTCTGGAGTGTGCAAAGCATAATGGAATGCCATACAAGGCATTTTAAGTCCAAGGGGAACTTTCTTGGAGATCTACAATTAATTTCATTCACTGATGGGTTATCCTTTCATGTTTGAGGCTGACCTACTCATTTTATCTTGCATTGGGTTTGTAAACCCTTGAGGCTAACACAAACAACAATTGGAGCTAGATATTCATATTTAAGATAATTTATAATTCATTGGAAATTTGTTGGTGATTTATTAGGAATTGGATAGTTCAATCCATCCTTCTAGATTGTGGAATATAATAAGGCCTTGCACTAATTGTAATATCTGTAATGCCCTTGCGATAGGCCTGTGAGCCCTAGTTATTTCGCGTATGAGGCATATGATGCATGTGAGATTGGAATTTATTAATCAATGATTATTCATATTTTCTAAGCATTTCTTGTGTTGTTTTCATTGTGTTGAACTCTAAGATGCATGGTTAGATAGTCCTTTTGGACCCTCCATCCATGACTACACCAAGCACCAACTTCCCTACCTTAGTGGCTATTATAAGCCAACTAAATTACATTTTATTTTAAATTGAAAACCAAGGTGATATATTTTAGAATAACCCTAATTCATTTCAATTGTGTTGGAATTATAAAGAATCGATTGTACACAGATAGAATTTAATTAAAAAAGGATTAAAAACCATTACATTAATGTCCTAGGATCATATTACATGTTTTTCTATTTTAGTTCATTAAAAGTGAATCAATCCATCTAGGGGATTGACTAAGGAGAACATGTTATTCCTTAGAAAGTCCCTAGGTAGTGTTTTTAAACATAAATTTCTTAACACAAGTATAGTAAATCAAGGTGAATCCATTTTAGTCATTTGAATTCAATTAGTTAATTTGCACACAAAGATTTAAATTTTTTGTATCATATCACTCTTATAAGTGCATTCAATTCTACATGTATAAAATTTAATTTAGCACATGCAAATATTAAATCCATAGATGCAAGCTTGAACCTATTGTCTTGTCTTGTACACACACCCCATTTTGACTTATCAAAGTAAATACCCCTTTATTTTGTTTTGTTTCTTTGGTTGCTCCCTTGGTTTATTTTGAGGTCCTAGTTTTGGCTTGGCCCTTTCCTTGTGCTTTATTATAAGTATTTTTCTTCTTATCATACTTTCAAACTTTTTCATCTATGCATAATAATAAATAAGTATTTAAAATAAGGGGTTTGGTACATTAGCTTCATCAAACTTTCAAATTAGGTCATCCTAGCATGAATATAAAGGAACATTTTAAAGCTTGATACTTATTATAGGATATGACCCTAGTCTTGTTGGAGAATGTCATGATTTGGAAGCATGAAACAACCTTCCAAAAATGAACAAAATATGAGCATAGTAGAATATCTATCAATATACAAATGAGATTGTGTAAATTTAATGAGGAACCTTGCATATATAGGCAAGGATGAGGATGTGAGAAGGTATGAGTGAAAATCTAACTCTCCTTCCAAAGATGCAACACTTGTGAGCTCACTTGACAAGTTTGTGAGAAAGTGGTAAGTATGCATGCAATAGGTGTCTCAAGTGATGAGGACACATGTATCAATATTATGGAATGAGATAAAATCACATTAAACCTAAGTAAACTTAATCTATGAGAGTGAATAGGTCAATAATAGAAAGGCGATATCCTATATAGATGGATAAATAAATTATTTACACTAAGTGTAACTTAGGGAGTAATATATGAAATATAATGAGTCCTGACTACTAGGCCTTGTTAGATATTCATGTATAAATTTATCATAAAGTGGAGTAAAGGAGAAAAACTCCATGGGATATAAAAACCCCTCTCCAAAAGAGAAATGATGCAAATGCAATAAATTGTTCCAATGAAGAAGATAGAAGAAGGTATCATGATGACCCCACAAGGACTACTTATATTAGATAAGTACAAGAAATTTCCCCCCCATAGGAGAGAAAGATAGAGACTATGGATGCCCCATAATATCATAGGACCTATAGTGTTGATAGATGCTTGAAACTAGATGTTGAAGATAATCCACAATTGTTGAATGAAATTTCTCCCCTTGGGAAGAAAAAACACCACAAATGTGTTTAAAATAACTTCCCATTCTAGATAGGAATATGCAGGAAGTAATACCAATGTCTTTGAATTTCACACATGATCCAAAGACTAAAATAATACCAATGATGTCTTCGAATGATGCTAAAAGATCTCCAAGGCAATGCTAATGTGTGACAGATGTTGATAAGATGGATCATGTACCATATAAGATTTAGGAATAGGGACCATGGATGTATGGTGAAAACTAGACCAATGCAAAACTAGTACTATTATAGATGATGTTAAAATAGATGATGATTGAGTCAGGTAGATCAACTCATGAATATATACAAAATATGTCATGATAGAAGCTAATATAGGCAAGATAAGAGCAATATCCAAATATGGAAATGTTGATACAACTTCATTGAAGATAAAATCAAAGAGAAGATGAATGTCCTCAATAGTGTCATTGAATCTTCAAGGTGGGGTTCTACAAAAAAAATATGATGTCTAGTAGATATGCATCCAAATATGGTGGATTTGGAATAACAATAGTAATGTCCTAATGTAAAGAATCATTGGAACTCATGGAAGATTCAACACTAGATTCATATGTACCAATAGGTGATATGGGAGATGAGATATCAATGCAAGCTATGTGACTACATTATTCATCCCCAAATGATAGTGTCTCATAAGATGGCTTAGTGAGATTGGATGGTGTTTTTACATGTGTTAGAATTAGATGATTTGATAAATCAATTCCATGATTGAGAATAAATTACATCATCTTAGCACTTTGATGTTGATATTTTTCTTGTATGCCTTTTCATCCCACAATATCCACACTTTATTTTCTATTTATTAGGAGTATTACAAAGAATACTCAAATGAAATGGATTTAGTGTTAAGAATGATTAGTGTTGATTGTAGCTCCCCAAAATAATGTGCAAGAGAATTACAAATTTTATGAAGAATGGATGCCAAATCAATTGTTTATAGTGCATGGTGATTTTTACAAATTTTAGAAAAATAGAAAATCTAAATCTAAAAAATATAAGAAAATATGAATTTCTTGTGAAATTTTGATATGCGTCAAAAAAGTACTTAATTTTGATAAACGAGGTGAAAGTTATGCCTCGTCAAAATTTTCCTACAATAATGACTTTGAAGGCCAAAAAATGCTAATAAACAACACCGAATTTAAAATGTCTCAATGTCAAAATGACAATGATGGAACCAACTTCATGTTAACTATTCACACTCTAAATTTCAATCCCCCATTTGCAAGATATGCCAAAAGAAAAAATCCCCCTTTTACAAGTTTTGATGAAGCTTCAAAACACTAACTTAAATGTGACTACTTGGTAATTACCCACTAGCAATTAAGATAGTGAAAATAATAAATTTGTATCAATTAACAATAAATGTTATAGTTAACAAAAAATGCTAACAATAAGCATTTATGTGGCAAAAAAAAAAATTGTTGAAGGGGCAAAGATGTGGGAGGACATTAATTGTGGTTTTGACTAGTTCAAAAGGGAGACCATTAGTGCCATGTTTGGAGGTAAGACTTAGACCAAGTCAAAGGCATGTGAAAATGCAGTCTTTATGCTGGCACATTGGGCTGACTATATGGAAGCCACATAGGCCTATGGAAGATATGGTGCCTGCAACAATAACAAAAAATATAATTACCAACAATCACTGCAAGCTTCAAGATGAACAACTCTATGTGCTACCTCAAGATGAGAATGTGTTGGGAGTGTTGACTCAAAAAATGCTAGAGATGGTTTCTAGAATGGAGAGACATTTGGATTGCAATTTTGCTTCCAATAATAGATTTGACTATCACCCAAACATCAAAACCACTCCACAACAACAAATTCAAGGGGTTTCAACCTCTTTCCAATAGAAATTTCCCATCATCCCACCTTCACACCATGATTATTCAATGTTGGTGGTCACTCAAGCTAGAGTATAGGGGTTGTGTGGGTAGAGGTTTCCTTTGAAAGATCCTCACTAATTAATCAGTGCAAAACAATAATGTCACCTGAATCAAGTAACAATGGTATGTATTCTTGTGACTATTCATGGAAAGTATGCCTGTGATAATAATAGCCATAGAATTGTGAACCAAATACCAAACCTATAAAGAGACCAAAATTAACCACAGATTCATTTGTAAATAGGAAAAAAATGAGAAAAAGCTATGCAAAAAATAAATATCGACCCAAAATGGGTACTCTTGCTTCTATTTTCAACCTTCTTAACTCTTAATCAAACTTCTCATTTTCTTTTGATTTATGTTTGATGGTATCTTTGATATTTTCTTCATTCTTCTTCTATTCTTCCATTTTCTGTTTGATAGTATTTTTGAGATTTTCTTCAGTCTTCTGGAATTCATCCAGTTGCTGCTTTAAATCCATAATGCTTTCCTTTGACTCCTTGAATTCCTCGCCGACCTCTCTATTTCTTGCTTTGAATTTCTAGATTTTCTCCCTTAGCTTTGAGATACAAGCATTTGCTTCCTTGAGGTTTTCTTTCAATTCTTCATTTTTCAAATTCCATGCTTTCTATATCATCTAACATTATCTTTAGTTCTTCCTCAAAGTGATAAGCTCCTACCATTTATTCAAACTATCAAGATCTCCCTCGAGTCGTTAAGCTCTATCTCCAAGGGACCAGGCTTTGATACCAATTGTTGAACAGTCTAGATAACTAAGAGGGGGGGTGAATCAATCATCATAAAAAAAAATTATTTTCTTTAATTAATCCAAAGTAGGCATATATCAATTATAAAATAATCAAACAAATATGAACATGAATGTAGACAGCAACACAATGTGCAATGAACACCAAAATTTACGTGGAAACCCAAGAAGGGAAAAACCAAGGAGAATGTTAATTCTCAATTATAGAACACTGGTTAAGGTGATACCGGTCGATTAAGGTGATTTTTACAAAAGCTCACTACCAAATTGCTCACTATAGGTAAGGCTCACTATCGGTGGGCTCACTGTATGATTAATACATCCGATTACAAAATAGTCTCACTAAAAAATGTGAACTGATGAAGTTGCATCTACATATGCATGAATTCAATTTTGATTAAGAGAATATTTACTGGTTGCAATAGACCTGGTCAAGAATCTTCCTCGCACAACCTCTGCAAAATAGATTACTTCTTCCTTCACACCCTTTTATCTGCTTGCACACATCATACACCACACTTCTTATTTCATTGAACAAAAACAACTTTTACTTATACCATTTCATGCCTTCATAATCTCCTAGGTCAACCAGACACAATGTCTCCATAGTCTTTTGATTCAGCCAAGCACAATTTGAATTACAACCTTGAAATATTCAATAAGGCCTTGCACGCTAGCACCAAACCCAAAAGATAGGCCGCACATAAAAGATCTTACCATGTTACCAAGGGACCCATAAATAGGTCATTTATAAGATAGGTACATTACATAACATAATTATCAAAAGATAGCAACCTTTGAATTACATGAAATATATTCTGAAGCCAATGGGAATTCCACAACCAAGACCAAATCTTGATTATCATCAATTTTAGTATCAATCAAAGAAACACAGTTTGACATACCAAAACTTGTAACATGCTACATGAATTTCTAGATAGCAAGGTTACCCAGAGTAGGCTTTGAGCATATCAGCCAACATCAAAAGATTAGACTTCATTATTATACATTAACTATCTTCCACAAATGTCCCAAAAATAAGTACTACCATATCTAGATCAAAGATAACATCCACACTACACAACATCAAAGCATACGATAGGATAGATCACTTCTGTATATTATCTAGAGCTCAACCTTTCGGATCTAGGTTTTGACATCAATGACAACAATGCTAAATCATCTCAACAACTTCTCAACAAATACAAGGAATAACCTAATCACAAAATATAATAAAATTAAAATTTTATCCAAAATAAATAAATAAATAAAAATTAAAGAGGAAAATTATCCTTTGATTAAAACCACTCCTTGTGGTGCCTTGGACAAGTATCATGGTGAAAACTTGCGTGCATGTACTATGTGTAGTAAAAAACTTTGTTATCTTCATTTCCTCATCTTCATCCATCCATATCCACAACCTGACTTTTATAGGTTTTTCATTATCTTGTTCATTTTTAAAACTATCTCCTTCCATTCATCTCCATCCATAAGTATCTTTTCATACCCTAACCTTTTTGTAATCCCTTTACTAATTTTAATCATCAAGCTATTATCTCTATCCATTATGTGATCCCTTCAATACCTTGAAACATTAAGCTAACCTTTCTATAATATTTATCCCACGCCACCATCTAAATTTAATATTGGTAGTTTTCCCACATTAGTGTTATGCTATTTGCCGCTCCTTGATCTACTGTCTTGCCTCAATAATTTATAAATAACATTTAGACAATACTAACCTTATTGAAGTATCCATACAATCTATGACATCCACAACCTCTCATATCCTATTAATCTGTCCTAAAACCAAATTCATGTGATACTCTTCATATCAATCACATCTTGCATACCTTGCATGTGACCTTATTCTATGTTGGGGTAGGCAATTACAACTGACTTTATAAATTTTTTTTATGCATGCTCAATTTTTTGATTAGTACCTAGAATAGATTCCCTAATACTGAGCTTTGTAAATTTTACATTATCCCTAATACTAAGATTATAACCTATCCAAAAACTAATTTTTATACTATTCCAATTCTTGAACTTCAAACACTTGCATGAACATTGGCATCACTCATCGCCAACCCACAAATAAAACACTTAAACATCAACCTATTTAAAATTAAAACTAATACTTTCTAAATCAATATTGATAACATGTGGAAATCATGTCCTTTTCCACTATAATACTCCCACCACATCCTTTTCCTTTGTAGGATCTATTGTAGCCTATAAAGTATCATTATCTTAATATTTTCCCAACACTTTGGTAAGAGATAACACTCTATATGTTGAGTGAATGTTTATTTTTACTTTTATTTATATTTTGACACATAATAAAACTACTCAATCTCACCATAATCATTATATATCATGGTATATATTGATCAATACATATTGGGCATGGTCCATTATTTATGTTTTTCATGTTTCTTCATTGTCCCAACAAAAGACCCAAAAAGGTTGTCAATCACCTTTTTATGTGCTTAAGAATCCTTTTTTTGTTGTATGCTCACAATTTAGTCCTTTATGTATTTGATACACTCACAACTCAGTCTTTATAACCTTGTGCATAATATCCATTGCTATATCCAATTAGGTTTCTCACCACATGTCAACATAATACCTACATTAAAATATCCATCCACTCATTAATCCAAATATTATATCCCTTATCCATATCCATGATTACCTTCTATATCATGACACAAACTAATAAAATTATTAGTTAGATTGTTTTATTGAATCGTTAGTTTGTTAATTCATCCATCTATTATGTACTCATAATTTTCTTCTCAATTATGCCATGAATGAAAACAACCATCATCATATACATCATATTCCATCATATTATGCATATATCATTTACATAATCATTTTTAACTCACCTATACATCATATATTTGTCATATAGATATGCATATCATATCATGCATCATCATTGTTAATTTATATATCACACATTTATCATTTATTGATCACGTATGTATCCTACATCATCTCCTTGTATCATAATAAAACAATTATTCATCATAGCATCTCATAATAACATATATATCATGATCTAAGGATTTGTTGAATTGGTAGTTTGTTGAAGTTGGTTTGTTGAGTTGGTTGCAGGTGCTTGATCCATCTAAGCTGTAGAGAGAGTGTTTGGTGGTGTGTGTTTGTGAGTTTTTGTAGGTTAAGAGAAAACCTGGTTGTTGGTTACAAAGAGACTAGGGAGAGAAAAGCGGAGACACCTAGGTGAGGCAAAGAAGTTTGTTGAGTTTGTGTGGTGAGGCAGTAAAGAAAGATGGATACATGTCTAAATAAGTAGTTGATGTTGTAGCTTGAAGAGTAATCCATTGATGGGAGTATATGAGAAGATGAAAAGAAGATTGGTCAGAGAAAGTCAAGGATGAATTGTTGAAAAGAGGAAAGATTGCTTGGAAAAAGGCAATGAGAAAGGACAATCCTATGTCCTTTGGTTGATAAAGTGTTAGTGGCAAGTTGAGAGTTGTGAAAGGGAAGTCATGTGTCCTTTTGGAAGTGAAGATGAAAGTGGCAGGGCATAAGAGACTACAAGGAGGAGAATATGATCCAAGAGGACTTGGAATTCTTTTTGGCTTGAGAGAATGGTGCAGGTGCACCCTTACAAATTCATGCCTCCATGAGGCAACTTTAAGTTTTGATTTAGGAATGCTAATATCTTGGTGTAATAAGGTTTGAATGACCACAATAAGCATGTAATAAGTCCTAGTTGGTCATTTTAAAGTCATTTCGGCATAAAATGTTAAGGTTGCAAAAATTGACAAAATGTTGTCAAGACAATTTTGTAAAAATGCAAAAAAATGTAAAATCATGGAATGCCAAGGGTTAGGAAGTTGTAGAGTTAGTTTTAGGTGGTGGGTATGTTTATTTAAATAATTTTTTAGCCTCATTAATCATGAGGAATATTGAGGTGTGATGTAGGAGTGTGGAAATTAATGCAAAGTTCAGTTTTTCTATTACTTTCCTATAATTTCTGGTTTTCAGGCCATTGTACGGCCATATTATGAGCATTAATCCTATCCTCCTCCATTATTGATAATATCCATGTGAATCATCTTTAATTTACTATTTATTTCATTTTAATCTATTAAGTATGGTGAAAGTTGTATGAAAATTTCTACAAGCGGGTTAAACCCTAATCTAGGGTATGCAGAGTGTATTCAAAATTATGTTTCTCAATTTTTAATTGGTGAAATCTCCTTAAAATTGGTGTGTATTTAGTTTAAGATGTGATCTAACATATTCCAAAGTTTCAGAGACTGATGGATTGGTTTGGGGCAGTTTCAAGCGATCCCTATGTCTATAAATAAAGAAAAAGACTTGTAAAACTAGTGCACAATGATGTCTCACAGGGTTTGATTGTGGTTTTCGAGTTGTTCATTTATGTTATTGATTTTTAAGGATGTTTAAGTGTATTTTGAATCATTTTTAGAAATCCTTTGATGAGATGTTTGATGATGAACCTATTCTTGTGACTAGCCTATTAGAATAGTTTTATGACAATCTTAGTTTGATGAAGTAAATGGTGACCATCTTGAATAATAGTGCTTTCAAAATGTGTTTAAATGTATTGTAAGTCATTTCTTGTTAGGTTTTGGTGAAACTTCAATTTTGAGTCCATTCTTTTAAGACTGTCCTGTTAAGACAGTTTGGGGACAATCTTATTATGAAGTCAGAAATAAAGATTTAGGAATGGATTTTGATAAGATGGCATGAGTAAAATGTGGGAGATGGTTTATTTGATTTGTTCAGATGTATTGGAACATTTTTGAAGCATATACAAATTATAATGGGCTTGGGAATTTTTGTTGTTGTTGTTGATGTGGCCTAAATGGCCTAAGTGCTGATTAGGACAGCTTACCTTTGAAAGTTTACATGTTTGAGTTGTATGAGTTGATGAAAGTGTTTGAGTCTATCAAATTGAGTTTGTTAATGGTATTTTGAAGATTCAATGAGAAGTTTCATGCCTAATCTCTATATTGGTGGGTTGAAATCAAGAATTTTGTGAAGGCTAGTTGAGTCCTAGTTACAAGGACAAGTGAAAATTTGTTTGAGTTGAGATTGTTTGGTTAGTTGTTGCTCCTTCATTGCATCATCAAACAAAATATAACCATACATAATCATGATCAAGCATAATTGAGCATAAATATGAGTAACCATCCATAAGTATAAATTTATACATTACATCCATAAATAAACATATTTAATCATAAATCATAAACATGTATACATCCATAAAATCATGCTCATCATAGAAGAAAATTTATGGTATAACTATCCCATTTATAGATATGTATATATGTATGTATATATCATCGAAAAGAGTACATTAGGTCTCACAGAGTCTAAGAATTAATATATATATATATATATATATATATATTTAAAAATGGATATAGTTCATAATAGTACATAAAATGGAGCACAATCCCTATTAATTGTGACTAGAACTATCATAATTTTGAATTATACCCTATATGACCTATTCCTCTCAATCAACCAATGGTTATTTTCTACTGATATAATAGGGTGTCTACAAAAACTCACGATAAGATCTATGGAAGAGCCACTCCTCACATCCTACCCACAACCTCCAAACCACTACACGTATATCATCCACGACCTACTTCTAGTAATACAAGTATCCAAAATGCTTGTACTATTTTTTTTGCTATAATAAAACACATATAACTCTTCCTATGCTAAATCTCTTTTGTCATAGATAGGCCTTAGCATGACTATGTTCTCTCAATCCCAAACCTATAGTAGTATCACCGAACCAATGCTCCACCTAACCTAATATGTAGCAATGTGCATATTCCTATAGAGTTGGGCTAAGACACATGGACCCCATGCAAACTATCTGTCACTCTCCCTCATATTGGCACAATAATGTAATATGTCCTCTTCAATAAATTCATGTGGAAAACTTGAATTTTATTTCCTTTATTTTTGGTGAGATAATCATGGTTGATCTCACTCCCCTTAGTCTCAATTTCTTTAAGTGTAGACAGTTTTGTTTTTGAGATTTTATGTGCATGTTTTTTGAGTTTTTTAGCAAGATCCCTTAGTTGTCATCAATTTCAAGGATATATGAAGAGAGACACATTCAAATACAATATCATTCTATTCTACTGTGAAAACACTAATTTAAACTTCTTAGAGAATGTGTTGTTCAAGATTGTAGACCTAAGGAGAAAACCTTCAAATTGACACTGAACTAGATGACAAAAACCCTTTGGTCTTCAAGCCCAAGGATGAAACCCACTTGAAGTGGTGATATGACTTCATCCAAAGGTCAAAAAATGACTCCATGGTTATGGATTGTATCCACATCATTTCAATTATATTGAAAAACTAATATAAGAAAATTGTAGGGTATTTTAGTCATATTTGTTGTTATTGCCACAATTGTACTAGTTATTATCACAATTGATCATTTAATTGAGAATTTGTTAGCTTGGGTAAATTACTAAATCTAATAGCTGATGATTAAATTTAGTCATTAAGGTTTTTGTGAAGAATTTTTTTTAGGTTTATTAAATATAATTAAAATAAATGAACCCACCACTCATTTGTTCAAAATAAATGTTAGGGTTATTATAGTTTAACAATTAACATTTTAAAATTTTCTATTTTTAGGTTAAATATTTAAATAAAAAAATTATAACCCTCAAAATAATTGGGTAGCATACCATAGTGGTATTAGTACTAAAGATTATGCCATCCTATAGGGTATTTAAATTATTTATGTTTCCTTGTGCTAGATAGGATATATACCTAAGATGGAAACAAAATAAATCATAGGTTAAAGGATCCAACAATTAAGGTTTGAAAATAGGAGAAGTTATGGTTGAAGGAGGTAAGAGAAAAAAAAAGAAAATGATAGATGAGGATAAATATGAGCTCTTCCAGAGGACTTTCTAGACTCTAGATCAAGGCCAAAAATAATTGAATAAACAAATGAAGAAGCTAGTTGAATATTTGAGAATAAGTAATCTCTATGGAAGAGGAAACCCCAAATTTGATCATAGAACGATAGGTGATACCATCTTAAAATCCTCAAGCCACACATTTCTATAGGAAGAAGAAGAAGCTCAAATAATTCCCCTCACCTCCAATGAAGAATATTATAGGGAATAAATAAATGGATTAATGGAGAAATGTAAAATTCAATCAAAATTCTAAAGGGAAACCCTTTTATTTGAAAAATATGTTGACATCGTAAGAAAATTTCCATTCTACAAGAAAGCACCATTAAACATTGAAAAAATGGAAAACATGAAGTTGAAGAATAATTTGAATAAAAATTTTGCACCTAAATTTTATATAAGTGATAAGATTTCATCATAGGCTTAGTTGTAGAAATTACAAACCTACTTCACCCTCAACCCCATGAAGGAAAAATATACAATTACATTTTACTCATTATATTTTAAGGTGTCATATATGATTGGTGATACCATATACACATCACACAAGGACATAATAAAATACTAACATTTGGGAAATTCTACCAAATGGTAATTGATATAATTGAGCTTAAAGATGGAGAAGAATACTTTAGTGAACTCTCCAAGATCAAGCTAAAAACAATAGTAAGTTCCTATGTAGCCAACTTATAGAAGATTTTTGTTATGGTGACAAATATTTTGTAAAAGAGAATCATATGTTTTTTGTTGAAGGACTCTTGGAGCCCCTAAAAGGTCTTGTCAAGGATTTTATTCCCTCAAAATTATAGGACACTATCAAAAGAGATATGACTCTAGAGCTATCTATCTTGAAGAATAAATTTTCTTATCATTCCAAGACACCTACCTTTAGATAACTTGAGACTAACTTCCATATAAAGGGATCCCATACACCTTATAAAAATACCACTCCTCAAGTTACCCAAAATAAATTAGAGGAAGACAAAAAAATTGAGTTCAAGACAAATATAATATATTTTCTTATAGAGAACCTTGGACTCTAGGTCATAGATGCCTTGGCAAGGGTCAAGTGAACTAAATTGAGGTAGTGTCAAATAAGGACTCAAATTTATATGAGCTTGAGGATTTTATGGATTTAAAAGATCATGTAACTAAGGAATAAAAAAAGGAAGAATGGAGTGAAGAAAAACTTTCAACTCTTTCAAGAGCACCCAAATAGCACACATTCAAAGTATGTGGAATGTTATCTAGGTAGTGGATTTTAGTTCTCATAGATAGTGGGGCAACCTACAATTTTATTGTTGTAGGATTGGTGGTCAAATAAGGATTGAAGGTATAATATTTTGAGAGATTCAATATTATTGTTGTGAATAGATTCACCTTTCCTTATAACAAGGCAATTTGGAAACTCCCTCTATCCATAGGAGATCATAAGGTGTATGATGATTTTTTATATTTTTATCTTGGGAGAAATAAATATAGTAATGGGTAGACATTGGTTACATTCATAAGGTGAATTTAATTAAAACTATAAATCTATTAAACTCAAGTTCAAATAAAATGAGTTATCCTCTGTTGGTTAATTGATTTGTCACTTCAATTTTATACTCTCTTGCCCATGTCAATGACAATCTGACCAACAATTCAGTCACTTGCAATGGTATTCACAAGTGCTCTCTGCTTATTTTACAAGGCACAACTACCTTCGAATGATATGCAATAAATGTAAACATAGGGTATGCTTTTCACCAGAAAGTAGAAAAGGAAAACTACCATCTACCCATAGCCATGAAATAGATGTGAAAGATTGATTTAAAATTAAATGGATGAGAAAAAATGACTCAAAGTCCACTTATCCACACCCATGAATTATGTTCAGGAAAAGAATGAACAAAAGACTCTCTCTCAATAGATGAGTTAATCTGAATTCAAAGCTTCAAGAATAAACACATGCACAATCCGGTATAACAGATAAAACATTGAAGAATAATTACAAAGACTCAAAGTTCATTTGTAATAAAAGAAAAAATTAACAAATGCATAGATCATAAATATCTCCTTTATCTCTCCAATGCCAAAATGTGAGTTCAAAGACTCAACACCCCTATACAAAAAACTATGACTGAGAAAAAAAACTAACTGCGCCTACTTCTCCCATTCTCGAATAGTTGTAAAAGATCTATTTTGTTGTAAGCCTTCAATGAGTTTATATAGGATTTTCCCCTTTTCATCACAACTGATTCTTGAAAAATAAGTTACAAAAGAAATCTTCTTTTCATTCTTGTAACATTTTCTTAATGGCCTTTGGTATTCTCATAGTCCTTTCTAATGACTTTTCACTTTCTTGACTTTAATGTGGCCCACTTTCCACATACTTACTCAATTTATCATAAAGCATATATTCACATAGATTGGAGGGCATTAAGTTACTCATTTAATACACTTAGCTTGCCTTTAGATGAATCAAATATTAGAGTAACAATAATATTTGACACAATACAAAGCTTAAGAGAACTGGCTAGTGTGCAACTTTGCATTCTCTCAGACTACTAAAACTGTTGTACAATCCCCAACTCAAATTCTGAGCTATCTATGTACTCACACTACCATAAAATACCTCATGCACTAGATTTAAGCTTTGGCTTGTTTAGTATTTTCTTGAAGTCCTTCATAGAACTTTCAAGTAAACATTGTCATCTAAGCTATGTATGAAAAATATGTGAGAGAACCTTCAGATTGTATTACAACTAGCTTTTCGAGATGGGAACACCAATTCACCACTGCTACGACCACAAACAACCAACAAGATTCCATCTTCAATACAAGAGAAGATTGATTTATTTTCCAAACATTCACATGTACTAGAATCATATGTAGATGCAATACCATCTGCACTCTGTCTCCCACTCATGGGTAGTGACATGTTAGTTTTAGTAACTTCTGAAGTAGTTGAAATCATATGAAATTTACCTAGTCTGTCAGACATTTCAACAGCCTGTATAGAACGCCCAATATTCTTCTTCTATTGATCTTCAGATGAACATGTAATCCTAGTGATTTCATTAGAATCGTTTTGAACAAAAATACTTTTTTTTTTTGCCAATCTTGAACAACAATCATATTATCGGTTGCCATTATCAAATGTGTGCTTTCGAGTAGACCCCTCTTTCCTATCAGAAGATCGGGTGATCAAAATTTTTGAAGGATGGAACCATTTAGGTGTGTGCAATATTATCCTAAAAGTGTGATCAACCGATATTATGGAGTTGTGAGGACCCCCTTTTATAGAATCTAAAGGACTGACTGGTATTAGAAGTTAGACTATTGAGTGATTTGAAAATCATGTTTAAATTAGGTTCAGATCCCACAAGATATTATGGGCCAAAACTTTGACTAAGGCGGCTTTCAAATAACACAAAGGATGGGGCCCTTTTTATGAAACAAATACTTTGACACTAAAAGCCATCAGGGATCGGCCGATCGGATGTGCCATATGCTATGGGACCTAAACTAAGTTTTGATAATGAGTTGAAACCTGAAAAAATGATACTCATGAAGTTTCAAAAATTAAAGGGGTAACAACAGGCTCCAACTAGATACAAGGACTACAAGGATGAAGCAAGGGACCCAAAATCTCAGGCATGGAATAGTGCATAAATCCATTGGGCAATAGAGTCAGGCAACACAGGGGACAAAGGAGCCAAAGCAAACTAAAATATGACAAAACAAGAAAGAAAACTAACTACTAGCACAACAAAAACTCCTAATATGTACATGACAGGAAGACCCTACCTCAGATGGATCTAGGATGGTCATGAAAATCCATTAAAAGGTTGGGAGAAATAGATGCCTGTGCAAAATAATGTCGGATGAATGAGAAGCAAGTACACAATCAACTACCAATTGTCAACCATCCTGATCAAATTGATAAGACTACCATCAAATAAAAGCTCTATGGATATGAATTGATTCCCAAGAAGCCATTCTTCACTGTATACTTATACCATCGAATGACTCATGTCAATATTTCCCATCATATAATCACTAGTATCTATCTGAATAGCACCAGGTGTGACATCATGATGCAATTGATTTAGCCAACTAGGAGAAAACAACCCTTGAATCAAACATCCCACACACAAATCATCAGATAAAGACCCCTCTTTGGTGCTACATGTGTAGATGATTGCATCATTTTAAAATTTTGAATCTTGACTTGCGACATATGCCTCACCATGTTCCTGCATACAATCAACTCTTTTGGCAGCAAATAAAGAAATATCCCCTATATGAAAAGAATCATTCGAATCATCAGAAGACCCATCATCAACCCTACACAAAATTGGAAGTGTGTTAGGCTGTAAATTTGTATTGCAAATCATATTTTCATGTGACTTAGAATCACCCCAATTTGGAATAATTTCCTCTTTTTCCATAGGATTTGACTCAATATTTTCATGATTCCCTTCGTTATCCTTGTCTATATTTTGCAGATCATTCACAACAACCTCTTCTCCACGCAAAAAATAATCCTTCGATGGATTTAGACACCAGTTCAAAATATAAACAATATGAGGCTCATCACATACATTCATTTGATCACTTTCATCAAGACTATTACGGTTGTTCATAGCATTATCTTCCAAATTTTGTTTAAAATTTTTGGCATCCAAACTTTCAAAACAAAAAGATTCAAGGGTAAAATCATTCTTGACCTCTTCTTGCAGTCGTATCTTATGTCATTTTTATCAAGGAACGTGAAGGCATCATATTCAGCTTGCTTGCAATCAAGAGAGAAGACATTCAAGATTTCATCTTTATGTTGTGTATCTTCAAATTCGTCTTCATTGCTAGTAAAAGTGAATGAGTTCATTTCTATAGCAGATAAGGAGGCCAATACAGTACCATCTGCACTATCACCTTTATAATTTGTATCACAGGAATATTTTTCATTTTCTAACCCATATGAGAAACTTACAGATTTATCATTGCCTTCATCATAATGCAAGTAAAAAGCTTCAACTCTCCTATCCATATGAGGTTTCACTTCTATATTGCTTAATTCATCTCCAAAAAAGTGTTTCAAATTAAAAAACTGTGAGATTAGAGCATTCAAGAGAAGGAGGTTGTGTATTATGGAAACTTATAGGATGAAACTCTTGTTTGTGTATGACAAGCTTCCTCATATTTTCAATACTCAAATTATTCATAACCTGGCTTATTTTCCATAAACCACTTGTAATCATATCATCCTCAATTTTGACAACCTCTTGTTGAGAAATTTTAGTGTCATTTACTTTACTCCTTTTCAAAGAAAACTAAACATCTAGATGCAAAGAGGAAATAAAGGTGCAAAGCTCAAGTTGCTTACTTGGTTGAATAGAAGCTGGAATCTTTTTTAGCATCCTATTGAACCTACCCACAAAGTCTCTAATTGATTCACCTTCTTGCTTTCAAATGTTGAAAAATTGACTTAGTAAAGCAGCTTCATCAATAGGGCCTTTGTATCTTCCCAAGAACCTAGTCTTTAATGAATCCCAATCGGTAATACACTTATTTTTCAAATAACAAAACCAATCTAATGCATGTCCAATGAGAGATTCAATAAATAATTGCACAAAAACATTTTCTTCACTTACCCCCAAAATTCCACACGCAACTGTGAATACTAGAATGTGATCTTTTGCATCTTGAGAGCCTTGTCCACTAAACTTTGGAAAATTCTTTCTTGATCCTTCAGGTAGACGAGAATAGAGTGGCAAAGAAAGAGGCCCAAAATGATTCCCCCATGGCTGGGAAGAAATCAATGCCATAATGTAATTCTGAAAAATAAACCAGACAAATTTTTTTGCTAGAATATAATGCTTCTAGGTAGATTTCACTTCATAGAGCCGCTAGCCTCCGTCCTTGGGGAGGCACTTTTAAATTTTTGAGAAAAGAAGACACCAGTACTTTGATTCTTTTCCAAAATAGAGTCACCAAAATTGTGTTGGTTAACAGATCTGTCACTTCAATTTTATACTCTTTCGCCCATGTCAATGTCAATCTGACCAACAATTGAGTCACTTGCAATGGTATTCACAAGTGTTCTCTACTTATTTTACAAGGCGTAGCTACCTTCAAATGATATGCAATGAATGAAAACATAGGGTATGCTTTTCACCAGAAAGTAGAAAAGGAAAACTACTATCTACCCATAGCCATGAAATAGACATGAAAGATTGATTTAAAATGAAATGGATGAGAACAAATGACTCAAAGTCCACTTGTCCACACCCACAAATTATGTTCAGGAAAAGAATGAACAATAGACCCTCTCTCAACAGATGAGTTAATCTAAATTCAAAGCTTCAAGAATAAACGCATGTACAATCTAATATAACAGATAAAAATTTGAAGAATAATTACAAAGACTCAAATTTCATTTGTAATAAAAGAAAACATTAACAAATGCACAGATCATAAATATCTCCTTTATTTCTCCAATGCCAAAATGTGAATTCAAAGACTCAACACCCATGTACAACAAATTGTGACTGAGAAGAAAAACTAACTACCCCTGCTTCTCCCATTCTTGAATAGCTGAAAAAGATCCATTTTGTTGTAAGCCTTCAATGAGTTTATATAGTCATTTGCCCTTTCCATCGCAATTGATTCTTCAAAAATCAATTACAAAAGAAATCTTATTTTCATTCCCGTAACATTTTCTTGATGGCCTTTGGTATTCTCCTAATCATTTCTAATGACTTTTCATTTTCTTGACTTTAACGTGGCCCACTTTCCACATACTTACTCAATTTATCATAAAGCATATATTCACATAGATTAAAGTACATTAAGTTACTTGTTTAATACACTTAGCTTGCCTTCAGAGGAATCAGATATTAGAGTAACAATAATAGTTGACACAATACAAATATTAAGAGAACTAGCTAGTGTGCAACTCTGCCTTCTCTTAGGCTACCAAAACTATTGTACAGTCCCCAACTCTAATTCTGAGCTATCTATATACTCACACTACCACAAAATACCTCAGGCACTAGATTTAAGCTTTGGCTTGTTTAGTCTTTTCTTGAAGTCCTTCTTCATAGAAATTTCAAGTAAACACCGTCATTTGAGCTATGTATGACAAATATGTGAGAGAACCTTCAGATTGTATTACAACTAGATTTTTGAGATGGGAACACCAATTCACCACTGCTGCGACCACAAACAACCAACATGCTTCCATCTTCAATATGAGAGAAAATTGATTTATTTTCCAAACATTCACATGTACTAGAATAATCTGTAGATGCAATACCATCTGCACTCTGCCTCCCACTCATGGGTAGTGACATGTTAGTTTTAGTGACATCTGAAGTAGTTGAAATCATGTGAAATTTACCTAATCTGTCAGACATTTCAACAACCTGTATATAACTCCCGATATTCTTCTTCTGTTGATCTTCATATGAATGTGTAATCCCAATGATTTCATTAGAATCATTTTGAACAGAAACACAATTTTTTTTTTCCAATCTTGAACAACAATTAGTTTTTTGGCTGCCATCATCAAATGTGTGCTTTGGAGTAGACCCCTCTTTCCTATCAGAAGATTGGGTGATCAAAAATTTTGAAGGATGGAACCATTTAGGTGTGTGCAATATTATCCTAAAAGTGTGATCGACCGATATTATGGACTTGTGAGGACCCCCTTTGATGGACTCCAAGGAACTAACTTGTTGGAAAAACAAGGACATACAACTGAGAAGGGGGGTGAATCAGTTGTCACAGAATAATAAACTTTTCAAACTTTACTTAGCTTAATCTTAGATCTAATGAATAAGCAATTAACCATAATCAATTAACACATCAAAGAGACAGAGAACACCAAGATTTTTTACGTGGAAACCCTATTAGGGGAAAAACCATGGTGGATGTTAGTCCACAAGATTATACCCTGTTAAAAGTATAATGAAATCAATAAAGGGGAATGCACATGCATTTAGGCACACTGCCTAGAGCTCACTGCTTAATTACAGAAGTGGCTCACTACCCAACAATACATAATAGGATGAAAATCCAGAGGGTATGAAATGAGAAAATAGCTTCTCCACAAGCCTGATTACAGTTTTGATTAAGCACAGAAAACTCCTTCACACTTCTCTCGATCTTCTTCACACTCTGCTCTGTAATCGAATGATATTCGCATATGCACACATAAGAGCACACTCAACACCTTTCCCACACACACTTACCCACATTACACCGATGAAACAATCACTCTTATATATTCGCTACATGAGATTTCATCAATAACTTAGTCGACCAGGAAAATAAAACTTATTTTCAATGTCGGCCAAAATTTAAAAATAATTTTTTAAAAGAAAATCCACCAAGGTCAGCCACAACATAGTGGAGACCCAAATTAATAATTCCAACACAAAAATACTTCAATTAATTTCACCTCGAAGATCCACAACACACTACCAACAACATGTTGTCCAAGAACAAGAAAAACCAAACATATGCAGGAAAAATTTCCAACCACGAGTACACCGATCAATGTGGATGTACCACAAAGATAGAGCATGATCTAGAAACATCCAAGAGCACCAAGAAACAACAGAGAAACATCCGCAGCAACTGAGATTTACAGAATCACACAAACTTTGCTTAGGAACACTAACAAAGACCACAAAAACACTGCCAGACCATAACATGATCAAATCTATACGCAGACCTCTGTAACTTCTGGTAGATGATCTAGATACACTCAGCAGAAAACCTTTTAATCCACAAGAACTGGTCTTCAATATACAGAATAAGACACCTTCATGGCATGCATAGTTCCACTGGGAACTTGGAACACTTTCTTTTACAATTTTCTCAATATCCTTGACATATACAACGTCTAATACACCAAATGCTAATAGTGTTGACATCAAGACAACCACATATCAGCAACACATCCAACAAGTATCAGAGGTTGGACTATCGGGTGATCGAGGAATCAGGTTAAAATTAGGTTCAGATCCCACAAGATATTATAGGCTAAAACTCCAACTAAGGCGACTTTTTGATAACACAAAGGATGGGGCCCTTTTTATGAAACAAAGACTTTGATGCTAAAAACCATCAAGGATTAGCTGATCGGATGTCCCATATGCTACGAGACCTAGACTAAGTTCCGATAATGAGTTGAAACCTGACAAAATGATACTCATGAAGTTTCAAAAATTAAAGGGGTAACATCCTCAAAGGGATATCTAATTGTAGACAACTTTTGTTCAGTCAATTTACCCATAATTTGATCAAATTCCATATCCTCTTTATTAATTAAATAATACTCTATTATTTAATTAATATTCAATTATCTCAACCTTCATCTTAATATATTTCTTCTGTTATCCCTAAATCCTAGCCTAAAGCAAATAATTACCTTTAATTATTTAGTTCCATCACATTCATCTATTAATTGAATAAATACCCTTATTTATTTAATTTCAAGAGTTAAATCTAATTATTTAATTCCTATATTTCTCTCTCCAAATGTCACTTCCTCCATCACCCCCACTTACACTAATTCTAATCTTAATCCCCACCTAACCTATCCACTAAGCATTTGCACATACTTAATCCATGATTAATTGGGTCAAATATCCCCATCACATCAAGCACATGGTTCTTTGTACATGTGACATATAACCTTTGTACCAAGTCACATGGGCCTTGTCCCATCATAGTACCCTTATCCCTCTCAACTCATCTCATTGTGCCACTTGGCACTATCTCATGAGTTGAGAGATCACCTCTCATCTCAACCCTTGATCCCAAGATCAAATCTCAAACCTTCCTCCATTTTCCTCCTATCCTATATATCCAATCCTTAACCATTTATCAAAGATACCTCGCTTATTCTTACTTGGAGCGTTGTTATACTGCTGAAATTTCTAGTGAGCATACATCCAATAGACTATCATGGCCAAATCTACTCAACGAGAGGCTTATCATGTTGGTTTGAGATTTCTTAGCCTTATCTTGAGTTTTTCCTTGATTCTTATGTTTTGATTGGTTTTTAATAATTAAATCATTCACTTTGAATGCAAAGTTCACTGCACACACTATGGCACAATGGGACCCATATCATGGGTCTGCTAATAGTATTTCAATATTTTTTGGTTAGTGTTATTTGTTGGTTTCACACAGGGGCGATTCTATTCTAAAAAGGTGGATCCACTCTATAAATGGGTGATTATTCTCTTATAGAGGTGGTTGCACTTTGTCTCCTCATCGTCAAGATAAGTGTTCCAAAGAATAGGTAGACCCACCTTTGCAAAGGTGATTTTTCTCTAGACAGGCGAATCTTTTCGTACAAAGGCAACTTTTTTCTTGACTGAATCCACACCAAAAGGGTGAATCCACTTGCATAGGGCAATCTTGCTCTTGGGTGAAATTGCTATAGAAGGGAAGACCTGTTATAAATAGGGGAATTCATTTTCATAGAGGCAGATCCTCTCTTGGGTGATCGTACTCTACATAGGCGGATCCACTCTTGGGTGATCCTGCTCTACATAGGAAAATACACCACTACTTGGGAAGATATGCTATGTTCTTTGGTGACTACGTAGTTGGATGGATTCATGACTTCTTGGGCGATTTCACTTTGTACATCACTAACAACATAAGGTATACAAAAATTAGCTTTAGGTGAATTGTTTTACATCTCTTGATCGTTGGGGTGGGTTTCCCAATCCCCTTTGAGATAAAATTCACTTTCTTTTGACCAATTTGGGCATCTAATCATCTTCTTGTGCAACTTGATATCACTTCCCAAAGATTAAAAATCATAAAATACTAATTTACATCTTTTGTAGCTTTGTAGTCAAAGACTTTTTTTATTACTAATCTAGGCACACTTCAATTTCTAAAGGGTCAATTTATTATGTTCTTTGTTTGGGATTCTTTGTTGGCATATGCTCTCCCCTTGCATCATTCAATGAGCTTGGGGATCAAAAACCAAAAAGTATTCTACTTGTCTTGTAGTATATCCTAAGAGTGCCACTTTATGCATATTCTCTCTCCTTGTGCTTCATGTGAGCCTAGAGATCAAAAAATCCTAGTATATCCTTCCCTTTAGGAGGCCTTCTTGGAGATTTCATCACCCCAAGGGACGAAATTAACCATGTGAACTAGCAGGGTATATAAAGGGGAGAACAAAAGTTGTACCCCAATCTAGTCACGTCGTGTTTAGCAAAGCTTTGATGTTTGGGTATACCAAATTAGGAGTGCATGGTTGGTCTAAATGACTTACCTAGAATTCTCAACCCACACTTGTGATGGGCTAGTGTCCACAGATGTGTCTCATACACCCTCCTGATATTTAGAGAACTCACTATATCTCCTATTTTAGCCTAGCTTAATACCTTTTTGTTGTCGCTTAGTGTAGTGCAGGGTACAATATCATGCACAAAGCTACTTACCATATATTTTTTGAACACCCAAAATATTGAGAGGGGGGTGAATTAGTATTCTATTAAACCATTTAATCATAATCCATCCAATAATCAAATAATATCTAACCACAACTATGAATGAAAGCATGAAAGGAATCACAAGATCACATAACACATGAACACCAAGATTTTTAAGTGGAAAACCCAAAAAGGGAAAATCACAACGAAGATTAGCTAACAATATATTATAATTGGTTATAAGATATTATAGGGGCTCACTACTAGGACACACTCTCCTTTTAAGGCTAACAACCATAAATAGATACAAAAAAAAAATGGCTATACAACCAAATGTGAACTTATACAAAGTGTACCTTCCTTGTGCTGAATTCAATTCCTTTGAAGCTATGAATACAAAACTCTGCTCTGTTTAGTAGTCGCTCAATAATTCTTCCATTATTTTGATCTCACACATCTAAATTCGCTTGTTCACACAATATCATATCTTTCGCACATCTCATTATATGTCATATGTCATCCTACATATTAACAATGTCCTAAATATATACCCTATTACATCTAGACATACATCAATTAGGTTAGCCTAATTAAATGTAGCTCTATTTTAATTCAAAGTTACCTTGTTGGCTTCATACTTGATTCAAATACTTCTTCACACTCAAATCAACCATGCAACACTTAGTTTAGGTTGGCATGGACCTAAGATAGATCTCAATAGCATTCACAATACATATTTAATTTTCTCAACACATATCAAGGATCAGGTCGACCATGAATTAGACCTAATCACAAAATAAGCCAACTGATCACACACCAATGATCCATCTGATCACCTAATCACTCACCATCTGGAATAAGTAGAGTATTGAAATATTGAGCATAGGTGCATTTAGTAGTCTTGAATAACATACTATAACCTCATAAGTCGATCTCATTACATGAGAAATTCTAGACCAAATTATCAGATTAAGATGCTGTAAGGAGCCTTGCTTAGGCTGACTCAAACTCTTCACTGGCTTCCCTTGTAATTTTGTCAAACAGTTTGAATTTGAATGTTGTACTTGTTGCTTTATGTTTTTCAGTTTGTTTGAACTGGTCTCAATGATTATAAATGCTTGTAACTTGTCACAAATGAGTCTATTGATTCTTGATAACAAGACCTTGCCTTCTAGACATCCAATGGTGCTTTATGATTTTTTTTAGATTTTATTTGCCTCCTTTTAAAATCGCCCCCTTAAAGAGAGCCGCCCCTACTCTGGAATAAATCTTAAGATAACAATTTATTGGTAGCTTCAAACAATGAACAATGTCTTCAAAAATCAATGCCTCTTATCATGGATTACAACACCTCAATCTCCAAGCAAAATCGAATGAGGATGGAGGTCCTATATGCAAAATCGAACCTTCTATGTGCTAGTAATACTAACTGAAATAAAATATCAGACCTGAAGATGATGTAAATCAACCCTCTAATGATGTGGTTGTAATGCATAAACTATCTCTAGCAATCCTCCAAATTGTATCATGCAAAATTGGCCCTTGGCCACTAATTTTTCCCAATTGAAATGATTGAAATGCCACCTCCAACAAATGCACCAATATCAGCTGATAGTTTCATTGCCTCGTAGTTGCCAATCAAAGAAAGCTTTTGGTCTCAATGATCGAATGAAGAAACTGCATAAAGCATAGGCTTCCCCAATGAAATCAACCAAAACAATATTCAACAACTGGATGATTAGAAGCCCAACCAACCCCTCTATTTATTCTTTTTCTCCAATTCTTCAAGAACCTTCTAGAATATTATTTTATTTTTATTTAGTGACTTTATGATATAATATTTTATTCAAGTCACTTTATTAAATTAATTAAATATAAGGTCACCTTATAATATTGATTTATTTGATAAACAGGTTATAAATAATTAACTTAATACCACTTTTTAATTTAATTAAAATAATCAATTAGTCATCCTCATGAAATATCATTATTTTGGACAACTTAAATAATTAATTAAATTAAATTAATCTACCTCCAAAGAGGGTACATTGTATTCCGCTCCTCTTGAAATTGCTTGTCCTAAAGCAATTCAATCACTCCACCTGGATCCCACAAGAAGAACTGCATAATGTGCTTGTTACCTCCAAATAATTCTTGTAACACCATCACAAGAACAACTAACTAAACCAGCTAAAGCAATTCCATCCCACCATCAAGTGTCGCAGGAATAGGAGTTTCAGAAGGGAGCTACTCAAGGGACTAATCATATTTGCTTCCAATCTCTGCACAAGATAAGCTATCACCCAAACTGTCCAACACATGTGCCACTGAATCGTGCATTTGAAATAATTCATGTACATGAGGATCAAAAGTGAAGCTGTACATGCTCCTCACAAATGCTACCATCAATGCTTATCTCAAAATTGGAATCAAGTGAATGATCAACATCGATCTTGAAAAGCAGATTGTCATATGACCATGCAACATCAAGCTCGAATAATGGATTGTCAATCATCACATGCTCCTCCTGAACCACCTCTGCCTTTCTCTTATTGTCCATGCTCCCACAAGAAGAGATACAATGCAAGCTCCCCTTTGTGATTCCCCTCAACATATATTTCTTGCCATCAATCTCAAATTTCATCTCCATCTTAGGTACATTGAGGGTAAATACTCCTAAGTCCTAGAGCCATTTCATGCCCAACACTATGTCCATCTCACCCATGTTGACCACATAGAATTCAGTCTGTAACTCATAACCACTCATCAACAAGGTGAGATTATTTACCCGTCTGGTGCATGGGAGGGTATAACCATCAGCAACTCGAACTTTGAATCCATCAAAATCCTTAGTTTGAATTCTATATCTAGCCACAAATCCTTCATCAATACATTTATTTGTTTCTCCCGTATCAAGCATGGAAACGCAACTATGTCCCCCAAATAATCCTCTAAATCTGAATGTGGTCTCATCCTATAAATTAGCAAGAAATGCTAAAGGAGCTGAATCACCAATCTCTGAAGATGTCCTCACGTCCTGATGATCCTATGAACTTGGATGATCTAAATTTGAATCCTCATAATATGCCCACATGATATGATTTGCTTTACCCTTAGGTCTCAAGGGGAAATCATGATCCTTGTTATGTCGTTCCTTACATCAATAGCACAATTTCTTTTTTCTTAAATCCTCACGTGACTCCTCCACCATGGTTGCTGATTTCTTTTTCTTATCAGCAATTTGTTGAGAATACTCATTGCTGGTTGAAGGAACATCCTTATGTGAGCTCTTGCTTTTTGGTGTTGTGAACTCCATACTCCTAGCCTTCTTGTTAGCCTCCTGAAGTGAAGGGGGATCAAAGGATTTTATCCATCCTCTCATAGGCTCCAATAAGCCCTTAATGAATAGCACCACCAATTGTCTCATTGAAATATTAGGAACCATCACTGACAATTTTTTAAAATATCCAATGTAATTCTCCAAACTACCAACTTGCTTAAGTTGGGCCAAATCTTTGAAGTAAGATTTTGGGTCCTTCCTATCAAAGCGCTCAACTAGCCTGTCAACAAACTCCTGATATGAAGTAATGTGACTATGCTGCAGTGTGACCAATCCATGATACCACCATTCATTTGCTACTCCCTCCAAATACAAGGTGGCATACTTGATTGCATCTTCTTCTATCATGGGTCAAAGTTTCAATAATGTGTCTAACTTGTGTACCCATGATTGAGCTATCATCTTCCCACTGCCATCAAAGGTAGGCAATGTGAATTTGCTGGTCACCTGCTTAAGTTCCTTGTTTTGGCCCCTTGGTCTTCAATTTTGTCTTTCCTTGTAGTGTTCTCTTCTTTGGCTTAAAAATCTATCAAAAGTGATGCGTTCTCTAACTTATAGTGTCAACAATTCCCACTCATCGTTTGCTACCATGAGATTATCAACAAACGTTGGTTCACCTTCTTCTTCCACATTTTCCTCTTCCCCTTCATTTCTTAAGAAAGTCAGGCGTGTAGGTCTATCTACAGTACAAGAATGTGTTCATTGGTCTCTAGGTGTTCTAACTACACTCTTGTTATCATCAAGGTCATGGTTTTGTCTCCCTTGATTGTTCATTTGTTGTAACTGTGTCATAAGTTCCTATATAGCCATTGCTACTTGCTACTACCCTGTAGCCATTTGTCTGTATACCTCCTGTGTTTCTTGTTCCTCATCATTTCTTCCTCTATTTCTGAGGGGACTCCCTTCACCTCTTTCCCCCATAGTGCTGGATGAACCAATCTCTCACTGCCTTACTACTATAACAACTGATAAAGTGTCTTGTTCAGGATGTTGTGGCCACTATTTTTGTTTCCTTTCTTCTCTAGTTGTATACCTCTTGTACCGGTCACTTTGATGCATCAATGGAGCTGATTTCTAACCCAAAGGATGGCAAGAAACTGCTCTGATACCAATGTAATATCCCTTGTTGATATATGTGTGAAAAAGATGGAATTGAACTCAAGGAATATTGTCAAACACTTTGTATGCAAACTAATTTCAAATATAAACTGATTGTAATTGATATAGAAGATATTTTCAAGCAATGACATATCATTAAAGCATCAAAATACATCTTAAATTTTAATTGGAAATTTCATCAAACATTTGTCATGCATGCTTCAGAATGTGCAAGTCTGAAACTTATTTATTGTTGATATGAAATATTGTCCTCAAAATCATAATTACAACCTTCAATGATAACTGATTCATGTATTACAAAATGATCTCATTTATACTCTAAACGCTGCCATGAATTTTTAGAATTATGTACTCATAAATAAAAATGCAAACATGAGAAGTATTGCTCAAAACTTGGTTAGGATGATAGAAAATGTAAGGCCAATGATCTCTGAATTTTTATAGAATTTTTGAAGCCCTTTGCACAAGAAATCACCCTCCTTGAAGAAGACCGTCCCTGCTTTCTTGGCAATATTTTAGAAAAATAAATACAACCTCTAAGCTCCTCGAATTTTTCCTTGAAATGGGGGTGATCCCACAAAGCTGGTTTACAATTTATGGGAGATTCTATTTTTTGCTGAAATCACATATTTATTAGAAAATATAATGATTTAAGCCTTAAAAACTTTCATTTAAAGCATTCAAATTGAAGAGGGTTTGATCAAACTACCTTAGATCAAACCCCCTTGGATAGTACCCCTCTAGTTTTAAACCATACCTGTAACAAAGTCTCCTTTACAGCTATCAAAATGCTGATAAAAAACCACCTTTGATTTACCTTTTGGGGGATCAAATGAATTCATTTAAAATTTATTTTTTGTAATTATGTAGTCCTTATTATAAGCTTCCCAAAAGGTATAATTTTAAATAAATTTAATTTAATTATTATATTTATTTTTTTATTTCTGTGGAATGCAGGTTTTCACCTAAAACTGCTTCCCCATAAGTTTCTGCACATGTGGAAAATATTTATCAATTTTTTTTGAAAAAATATGAGTGCACCAGATATTGAAGTCCTTGATCCAACTATAAAAAAAATTGAATTTTGATACATACAAAAAAATTTGTGTTATATAGTCCGCTAATGTCTGAATTGTAATTGGTTTGAATTCAAAACTTGATTAAGGAATTTTTTTTCAATAAAACACTATGAAACCAATTGAAAGCACTAGATATTATAGTTACAAATCTAAATTCAAAAAACTTATCTTTTTATCCTTCATGGAAAAAATATTGTGTTATATGGTGAGCGTCACTCCTTAAAAATGGTGTTTACTGAAAAAAACTAGTTTTCTAAGGAGATGGAAAAAGAAGTGCAATCTGATTCCAATTTTTTTGAAAAAAATATATTTAGAATCTATAGAAAAAATGCCACAAATCACTAGTTTGCATCATCTTCAAATTCCTCACGGTTTAGCCGCTATAGGTGCCCGAAAGTGAAGATTTAGTTAGAAAAAAATAGTTCAATGTTCAGTTTGGCCAAAAATTGTAAACCAGTATTGTGGGATCACCCATGGTTGTCTTGTCAATAGCAGCTGATTGCTCAAGAACCCACAACCAAGGGATGCCTCTAAGTGAAGATATGAACAAAAATATGTTTCTAATAATGCCCTAGCAACAGTATGTCAAACCTCTGGAATTAATTATCAACAAGCTAATAGCTCCTCCAAGAGACTCCAAAATGATTTCTAAGTCCTCCCAAGATGAATGCTCAAATACCCACAAAGAAACAACACCCAAATGAGGCCACATGAACAATAATCTGAATATAGTCGACCTCCATGAAAGCTAATATGAAGCTCAATGAGAAAGACTGAAAATATCTTCCCCTCTCAATGCTGCAATGAAAGCACAAGTTGAACTCCTGCAATGAAGTCCGCAACTGGCAACAATATTAGCTGATAGTTTTACAGCCTCAAAGTTGCACAATCAATGGGAGTGATCGTTCCTAATGACCAATGGAATAATCTGTAGAAACCCTAGGCTTCTCCACAACATAACAAGTCAAGTATCAAATATCTTGGATATCTAAAAATGAGCCCTTAAGATTCTTTTATACTTTTCCTACGAGAGCTCACACACTTTTCTTGCCAATGTGGGATAAAAGATATATTTCCCACTTTAATTTTATTTTATTTGCACTTTATAATAATATTAAAATATAACTTTATAATTCATAAAGTGCAAATATGTTGGCAAAACATTATGTTTTCAAACATCCTGATAACACGTGTTTTCCAACATCTTGATAACACGTTATGTTTTCCAACATCTTGATGACACATTATGTTTTCCAACAATATGTTTTCCAACATAGGAAACCTCCTTATAACTACTGAATCCAGGAGAAGAAACTAACAACCGACTAAGTAACTGCCTGAAGAAGACCCTCTAACCAAGCTCCTTAACCTGTGAGAGTTAGGAATAGGCTAAACCCTCTGAAACGGATGCTCACGAAATTGGGGACATTATAGATGAATACACTCTATTCATCAAATTTGAGAAAACTATCAACAATCAATGTTGGCATCAATGACAACACATCAAAGGGTTTCTTCTTCATTGTTTCAACAGTATCTCCTTGAGTAGAGATAGGAACTCTTTGGGTAAGGTCTCAAGACCTCCAAGAAAGGGAAAAGGTGATCCCTTGTGCTACTGGATCACTATCTATTGACTCTTGAAAGAGAGTTGCCTTAGATCGATCTTGAGATATTAGCCTTTTGGCTAGTGGGTCTACACTAAGTTAACACACCTACTTGAGTAAGAGGTTTGTGTTTTTTTGCATGTCTTCTTGTGCTTACTAGTGCATATCTTCAATCCATCTCGTCATCGTCTATCTTATCTTTATGGTTGTAGTCTTCGAGGTCATTTTTTCGTATTTGTTCAGTCATCCTTGGGCGACTTTAATTTTCTCTGAGGAAGATCCACTCTCTCTTGGGTGAGTCTGCTTTGTTCTTGGGTGGCTTCGCCTAGGTTGTCATCCCTAATCTAACCCATCAGTCTTTCTTGGGTGAATCCACTCTATTCTTGGGCAGATCCCCAAGCAGTCACATCTCATCTTTGTTTAGTCACCCTTGGGCGAATTCACTTTGTTCTTGGGTGGACTTGCCTAGGACATCATCCTATCATTATAAATCCTTGATGGGAAATTTCACCTCTACTTGAGTAGATCCACCTTGTTCTTGCATGATTCTATTTTTTTTGGGCGATTTCATACTATTCTTGGGCGGACCTATTTCCCATACAAAATCCAGAGAGAAAATCCTTCCTATCATGGATAGCCAGTGTCCTCCCAAGCCTAAAACCACAATCCAATCTTTTTTCTAGTCTATATCTAGCCCAAAGCAATCACTTTCATTTCATTGACCACCACCAATATATCCAAAACATCATCCCCTTTTGAACAAGAATTCAACTAAACTCATCCTATGGACATCCAAATCATCCTCAATCCAAAATCCAACCTTAGATACTTAATTAAGATCCTAAATCCTAAATCAATCATCCATCGTAACACTTTCTTGGGAACTTAGCCTATCCCAAGTTAGTAATACATCATTCAAGCTATTTCACCTCGAACTAGTGGTATAGTTTGCATTGGTATCTTCTCTTGCTTGAGAACTTAGCCTATCTCAAGTAGGAAATCCATCTAATTGAGCTTTGACGTAGGATCTTGACCACACTTGAGAGGATACTATCAATTGCCCATCCAACAATCACCTCATCAATCTAACTGCATCCTTGAACATTAAGAGTCCCTCCCACGATACCTTCCAAATCATCCTAATATGTGCTTAAATCGAATCCTAATTTGAGCTTAATCTAAATCCTAATTTTAGCTTTAGTAACATCCATATCCAAAATCTTTTGATATTAAAACATATCTTAAGATCCCTCCTTCCACATTCTTCTAATCCATTCCAAAAATGCGTAAAAAAATGTTAGACCCAAAGTTGTGTTAAGTCATGTTTTATTAGTGCGGCGATATGGCATCACATGATTTGTTGCTTTTTAGATCTAAAGAATACATTTCATTCAACCATGAATACTCATCATCAACACTAACAACTCTAAAGTCACAACTATTGATACAATGTTGTTAAAAATATTAAATATTAAATCAACAAATACAATAACAACTATTAGAACATGCTCAACTCCTAGATCCTTTCCCCTAATACTTCGCACTTTTGAACTTCTCTTAACTTTAAAGTTTGGTTTTTATGTAACGTCATTCTTACCTACAATTAGGTAATATAGGTAAATTGTACAAGCGTGGTCCAGGGAAGAATGGAAATGATCGCCCACTGTATATCTCTATTAAAGATTTGGAAATTGTACAAGCGTGGTCCAGGAAGAATTGAAATGATCGCCAACTCAAATTAAATCCTGTAGCTATCATTCACGAATTCGTTGATGGCCAGAGACGACCGTCAAATATAATCTCTGACTTGTCCGCAGGTTCCGGTTCTGTAGAGTAATAGCCGCGCTCACAGAGTTAAAACAAAAAGCTGGAGCTCCGTAAGATCCTACCAAACTCTTGTACGGTTGTTATACGAGTGGACTATCTTAACCTCGTGGGCATGCTATTCGTGAATGCCATGGAACCATAAGCACAATGAATGAATAAATGGTTTTTAATGACGTCCACGAGACCATCAGTCTATGGGATCAAGCACTGAAACTTTAACCATTTTCAAGTTCTTTTCCATGTCAGCCCTTCAATTATAAATCTTGATCAGGTTTAAAGGAATTGCTGTTTCTACGAATAGAAAAGAATGGTGAGGGGAAAGGTGCATCTGAAAAAGATACAAAACCCTGTACATCGTCGGGTTACATTCTCCAAACGCAAGGGGGGGCTGCAGAAGAAGGCTGAGGAGCTTTCTGTTCTGTGCGAGGCTGAAGTTGGGCTTATCATTTTCTCGCAGACGGGGAAGCTGTACGAGTTTGCAAGCCCCAAGTAAGAACCTCCTTTTTCCCTCTGGATTATAGTCTGCAAGCTATGGCAAATTACATGCTATTTCTTTTTCGAAAGTTC
>VDFB02358134.1:37664690-37848342 GCA_007258455.2 Sequoia sempervirens | reverse complement strand
GGAAGACCTGTTATAAATAGGGGAATTCATTTTCATAGAGGCAGATCCTCTCTTGGGTGATCGTACTCTACATAGGCGGATCCACTCTTGGGTGATCCTGCTCTACATAGGAAAATACACCACTACTTGGGAAGATATGCTATGTTCTTTGGTGACTACGTAGTTGGATGGATTCATGACTTCTTGGGCGATTTCACTTTGTACATCACTAACAACATAAGGTATACAAAAATTAGCTTTAGGTGAATTGTTTTACATCTCTTGATCGTTGGGGTGGGTTTCCCAATCCCCTTTGAGATAAAATTCACTTTCTTTTGACCAATTTGGGCATCTAATCATCTTCTTGTGCAACTTGATATCACTTCCCAAAGATTAAAAATCATAAAATACTAATTTACATCTTTTGTAGCTTTGTAGTCAAAGACTTTTTTTATTACTAATCTAGGCACACTTCAATTTCTAAAGGGTCAATTTATTATGTTCTTTGTTTGGGATTCTTTGTTGGCATATGCTCTCCCCTTGCATCATTCAATGAGCTTGGGGATCAAAAACCAAAAAGTATTCTACTTGTCTTGTAGTATATCCTAAGAGTGCCACTTTATGCATATTCTCTCTCCTTGTGCTTCATGTGAGCCTAGAGATCAAAAAATCCTAGTATATCCTTCCCTTTAGGAGGCCTTCTTGGAGATTTCATCACCCCAAGGGACGAAATTAACCATGTGAACTAGCAGGGTATATAAAGGGGAGAACAAAAGTTGTACCCCAATCTAGTCACGTCGTGTTTAGCAAAGCTTTGATGTTTGGGTATACCAAATTAGGAGTGCATGGTTGGTCTAAATGACTTACCTAGAATTCTCAACCCACACTTGTGATGGGCTAGTGTCCACAGATGTGTCTCATACACCCTCCTGATATTTAGAGAACTCACTATATCTCCTATTTTAGCCTAGCTTAATACCTTTTTGTTGTCGCTTAGTGTAGTGCAGGGTACAATATCATGCACAAAGCTACTTACCATATATTTTTTGAACACCCAAAATATTGAGAGGGGGGTGAATTAGTATTCTATTAAACCATTTAATCATAATCCATCCAATAATCAAATAATATCTAACCACAACTATGAATGAAAGCATGAAAGGAATCACAAGATCACATAACACATGAACACCAAGATTTTTAAGTGGAAAACCCAAAAAGGGAAAATCACAACGAAGATTAGCTAACAATATATTATAATTGGTTATAAGATATTATAGGGGCTCACTACTAGGACACACTCTCCTTTTAAGGCTAACAACCATAAATAGATACAAAAAAAAAATGGCTATACAACCAAATGTGAACTTATACAAAGTGTACCTTCCTTGTGCTGAATTCAATTCCTTTGAAGCTATGAATACAAAACTCTGCTCTGTTTAGTAGTCGCTCAATAATTCTTCCATTATTTTGATCTCACACATCTAAATTCGCTTGTTCACACAATATCATATCTTTCGCACATCTCATTATATGTCATATGTCATCCTACATATTAACAATGTCCTAAATATATACCCTATTACATCTAGACATACATCAATTAGGTTAGCCTAATTAAATGTAGCTCTATTTTAATTCAAAGTTACCTTGTTGGCTTCATACTTGATTCAAATACTTCTTCACACTCAAATCAACCATGCAACACTTAGTTTAGGTTGGCATGGACCTAAGATAGATCTCAATAGCATTCACAATACATATTTAATTTTCTCAACACATATCAAGGATCAGGTCGACCATGAATTAGACCTAATCACAAAATAAGCCAACTGATCACACACCAATGATCCATCTGATCACCTAATCACTCACCATCTGGAATAAGTAGAGTATTGAAATATTGAGCATAGGTGAATTTAGTAGTCTTGAATAACATACTATAACCTCATAAGTCGATCTCATTACATGAGAAATTCTAGACCAAATTATCAGATTAAGATGCTGTAAGGAGCCTTGCTTAGGCTGACTCAAACTCTTCACTGGCTTCCCTTGTAATTTTTTCAAACAGTTTGAATTTGAATGTTGTACTTGTTGCTTTATGTTTTTCAGTTTGTTTGAACTGGTCTCAATGATTATAAATGCTTGTAACTTGTCACAAATGAGTCTAACAATTTAAGTTCTACAATGCAACTCCTTGCCTTCTAGACATCCAACGGTGCTTTATGAATTTTCTTAGATTTTATTTGCCTCCTTTTAAAATCGCCCCCTTCAAGAGAGCCGCCCCTACTCTGGAATAAATCTTAAGATAACAATTTATTGGTAGCTTCAAACAATGAACAATGTCTTCAAAAATCAATGCCTCTTATCATGGATTACAACACCTCAATCTCCAAGCAAAATCGAATGAGGATGGAGGTCCTATATGCAAAATCGAACCTTCTATGTGCTAGTAATACTAACTGAAATAAAATATCAGACCTGAAGATGATGTAAATCAACCCTCTAATGATGTGGTTGTAATGCATAAACTATCTCTAGCAATCCTCCAAATTGTATCATGCAAAATTGGCCCTTGGCCACTAATTTTTCCCAATTGAAATGATTGAAATGCCACCTCCAACAAATGCACCAATATCAGCTGATAGTTTCATTGCCTCGTAGTTGCCAATCAAAGAAAGCTTTTGGTCTCAATGATCGAATGAAGAAACTGCATAAAGCATAGGCTTCCCCAATGAAATCAACCAAAACAATATTCAACAACTGGATGATTAGAAGCCCAACCAACCCCTCTATTTATTCTTTTTCTCCAATTCTTCAAGAACCTTCTAGAATATTATTTTATTTTTATTTAGTGACTTTATGATATAATATTTTATTCAAGTCACTTTATTAAATTAATTAAATATAAGGTCACCTTATAATATTGATTTATTTGATAAACAGGTTATAAATAATTAACTTAATACCACTTTTTAATTTAATTAAAATAATCAATTAGTCATCCTCATGAAATATCATTATTTTGGACAACTTAAATAATTAATTAAATTAAATTAATCTACCTCCAAAGAGGGTACATTGTATTCCGCTCCTCTTGAAATTGCTTGTCCTAAAGCAATTCAATCACTCCACCTGGATCCCACAAGAAGAACTGCATAATGTGCTTGTTACCTCCAAATAATTCTTGTAACACCATCACAAGAACAACTAACTAAACCAGCTAAAGCAATTCCATCCCACCATCAAGTGTCGCAGGAATAGGAGTTTCAGAAGGGAGCTACTCAAGGGACTAATCATATTTGCTTCCAATCTCTGCACAAGATAAGCTATCACCCAAACTGTCCAACACATGTGCCACTGAATCGTGCATTTGAAATAATTCATGTACATGAGGATCAAAAGTGAAGCTGTACATGCTCCTCACAAATGCTACCATCAATGCTTATCTCAAAATTGGAATCAAGTGAATGATCAACATCGATCTTGAAAAGCAGATTGTCATATGACCATGCAACATCAAGCTCGAATAATGGATTGTCAATCATCACATGCTCCTCCTGAACCACCTCTGCCTTTCTCTTATTGTCCATGCTCCCACAAGAAGAGATACAATGCAAGCTCCCCTTTGTGATTCCCCTCAACATATATTTCTTGCCATCAATCTCAAATTTCATCTCCATCTTAGGTACATTGAGGGTAAATACTCCTAAGTCCTAGAGCCATTTCATGCCCAACACTATGTCCATCTCACCCATGTTGACCACATAGAATTCAGTCTGTAACTCATAACCACTCATCAACAAGGTGAGATTATTTACCCGTCTGGTGCATGGGAGGGTATAACCATCAGCAACTCGAACTTTGAATCCATCAAAATCCTTAGTTTGAATTCTATATCTAGCCACAAATCCTTCATCAATACATTTATTTGTTTCTCCCGTATCAAGCATGGAAACGCAACTATGTCCCCCAAATAATCCTCTAAATCTGAATGTGGTCTCATCCTATAAATTAGCAAGAAATGCTAAAGGAGCTGAATCACCAATCTCTGAAGATGTCCTCACGTCCTGATGATCCTATGAACTTGGATGATCTAAATTTGAATCCTCATAATATGCCCACATGATATGATTTGCTTTACCCTTAGGTCTCAAGGGGAAATCATGATCCTTGTTATGTCGTTCCTTACATCAATAGCACAATTTCTTTTTTCTTAAATCCTCACGTGACTCCTCCACCATGGTTGCTGATTTCTTTTTCTTATCAGCAATTTGTTGAGAATACTCATTGCTGGTTGAAGGAACATCCTTATGTGAGCTCTTGCTTTTTGGTGTTGTGAACTCCATACTCCTAGCCTTCTTGTTAGCCTCCTGAAGTGAAGGGGGATCAAAGGATTTTATCCATCCTCTCATAGGCTCCAATAAGCCCTTAATGAATAGCACCACCAATTGTCTCATTGAAATATTAGGAACCATCACTGACAATTTTTTAAAATATCCAATGTAATTCTCCAAACTACCAACTTGCTTAAGTTGGGCCAAATCTTTGAAGTAAGATTTTGGGTCCTTCCTATCAAAGCGCTCAACTAGCCTGTCAACAAACTCCTGATATGAAGTAATGTGACTATGCTGCAGTGTGACCAATCCATGATACCACCATTCATTTGCTACTCCCTCCAAATACAAGGTGGCATACTTGATTGCATCTTCTTCTATCATGGGTCAAAGTTTCAATAATGTGTCTAACTTGTGTACCCATGATTGAGCTATCATCTTCCCACTGCCATCAAAGGTAGGCAATGTGAATTTGCTGGTCACCTGCTTAAGTTCCTTGTTTTGGCCCCTTGGTCTTCAATTTTGTCTTTCCTTGTAGTGTTCTCTTCTTTGGCTTAAAAATCTATCAAAAGTGATGCGTTCTCTAACTTATAGTGTCAACAATTCCCACTCATCGTTTGCTACCATGAGATTATCAACAAACGTTGGTTCACCTTCTTCTTCCACATTTTCCTCTTCCCCTTCATTTCTTAAGAAAGTCAGGCGTGTAGGTCTATCTACAGTACAAGAATGTGTTCATTGGTCTCTAGGTGTTCTAACTACACTCTTGTTATCATCAAGGTCATGGTTTTGTCTCCCTTGATTGTTCATTTGTTGTAACTGTGTCATAAGTTCCTATATAGCCATTGCTACTTGCTACTACCCTGTAGCCATTTGTCTGTATACCTCCTGTGTTTCTTGTTCCTCATCATTTCTTCCTCTATTTCTGAGGGGACTCCCTTCACCTCTTTCCCCCATAGTGCTGGATGAACCAATCTCTCACTGCCTTACTACTATAACAACTGATAAAGTGTCTTGTTCAGGATGTTGTGGCCACTATTTTTGTTTCCTTTCTTCTCTAGTTGTATACCTCTTGTACCGGTCACTTTGATGCATCAATGGAGCTGATTTCTAACCCAAAGGATGGCAAGAAACTGCTCTGATACCAATGTAATATCCCTTGTTGATATATGTGTGAAAAAGATGGAATTGAACTCAAGGAATATTGTCAAACACTTTGTATGCAAACTAATTTCAAATATAAACTGATTGTAATTGATATAGAAGATATTTTCAAGCAATGACATATCATTAAAGCATCAAAATACATCTTAAATTTTAATTGGAAATTTCATCAAACATTTGTCATGCATGCTTCAGAATGTGCAAGTCTGAAACTTATTTATTGTTGATATGAAATATTGTCCTCAAAATCATAATTACAACCTTCAATGATAACTGATTCATGTATTACAAAATGATCTCATTTATACTCTAAACGCTGCCATGAATTTTTAGAATTATGTACTCATAAATAAAAATGCAAACATGAGAAGTATTGCTCAAAACTTGGTTAGGATGATAGAAAATGTAAGGCCAATGATCTCTGAATTTTTATAGAATTTTTGAAGCCCTTTGCACAAGAAATCACCCTCCTTGAAGAAGACCGTCCCTGCTTTCTTGGCAATATTTTAGAAAAATAAATACAACCTCTAAGCTCCTCGAATTTTTCCTTGAAATGGGGGTGATCCCACAAAGCTGGTTTACAATTTATGGGAGATTCTATTTTTTGCTGAAATCCACATATTTATTAGAAAATATAATGATTTAAGCCTTAAAAACTTTCATTTAAAGCATTCAAATTGAGAGGGTTTGATCAAACTACCTTAGATCAAACCCCCTTGGATAAATACCCCTCTAGTTTTAAACCATACCTGTAACAAAGTCTCCTTTACAGCTATCAAAATCTGATAAAAAACCACCTTTGATTTACCTTTTGGGGGATCAAATGAATTCATTTAAAATTTATTTTTGTAATTATGTAGTCCTTATTATAAGCTTCCCAAAAGGTATAATTTTAAATAAATTTAATTTAATTATTATATTTATTTTTTATTTCTTGTGAATGGTTTTCACCTAAAAAATCCAAGCTCTATGTTTTGCACGTGGAAAAATAGAAGATTATCAATTTTTTTTTTTTGAAAAATATGAGTGCACCAGATATTGAAGTCCTTGATCCAACTATAAAAAAAATTGAATTTTGATACATACAAAAAAATTTGTGTTATATAGTCCGCTAATGTCTGAATTGTAATTGGTTTGAATTCAAAACTTGATTAAGGAATTTTTTTTCAATAAAACACTATGAAACCAATTGAAAGCACTAGATATTATAGTTACAAATCTAAATTCAAAAAACTTATCTTTTTATCCTTCATGGAAAAAATATTGTGTTATATGGTGAGCGTCACTCCTTAAAAATGGTGTTTACTGAAAAAAACTAGTTTTCTAAGGAGATGGAAAAAGAAGTGCAATCTGATTCCAATTTTTTTGAAAAAAATATATTTAGAATCTATAGAAAAAATGCCACAAATCACTAGTTTGCATCATCTTCAAATTCCTCACGGTTTAGCCGCTATAGGTGCCCGAAAGTGAAGATTTAGTTAGAAAAAAATAGTTCAATGTTCAGTTTGGCCAAAAATTGTAAACCAGTATTGTGGGATCACCCATGGTTGTCTTGTCAATAGCAGCTGATTGCTCAAGAACCCACAACCAAGGGATGCCTCTAAGTGAAGATATGAACAAAAATATGTTTCTAATAATGCCCTAGCAACAGTATGTCAAACCTCTGGAATTAATTATCAACAAGCTAATAGCTCCTCCAAGAGACTCCAAAATGATTTCTAAGTCCTCCCAAGATGAATGCTCAAATACCCACAAAGAAACAACACCCAAATGAGGCCACATGAACAATAATCTGAATATAGTCGACCTCCATGAAAGCTAATATGAAGCTCAATGAGAAAGACTGAAAATATCTTCCCCTCTCAATGCTGCAATGAAAGCACAAGTTGAACTCCTGCAATGAAGTCCGCAACTGGCAACAATATTAGCTGATAGTTTTACAGCCTCAAAGTTGCACAATCAATGGGAGTGATCGTTCCTAATGACCAATGGAATAATCTGTAGAAACCCTAGGCTTCTCCACAACATAACAAGTCAAGTATCAAATATCTTGGATATCTAAAAATGAGCCCTTAAGATTCTTTTATACTTTTCCTACGAGAGCTCACACACTTTTCTTGCCAATGTGGGATAAAAGATATATTTCCCACTTTAATTTTATTTTATTTGCACTTTATAATAATATTAAAATATAACTTTATAATTCATAAAGTGCAAATATGTTGGCAAAACATTATGTTTTCAAACATCCTGATAACACGTGTTTTCCAACATCTTGATAACACGTTATGTTTTCCAACATCTTGATGACACATTATGTTTTCCAACAATATGTTTTCCAACATAGGAAACCTCCTTATAACTACTGAATCCAGGAGAAGAAACTAACAACCGACTAAGTAACTGCCTGAAGAAGACCCTCTAACCAAGCTCCTTAACCTGTGAGAGTTAGGAATAGGCTAAACCCTCTGAAACGGATGCTCACGAAATTGGGGACATTATAGATGAATACACTCTATTCATCAAATTTGAGAAAACTATCAACAATCAATGTTGGCATCAATGACAACACATCAAAGGGTTTCTTCTTCATTGTTTCAACAGTATCTCCTTGAGTAGAGATAGGAACTCTTTGGGTAAGGTCTCAAGACCTCCAAGAAAGGGAAAAGGTGATCCCTTGTGCTACTGGATCACTATCTATTGACTCTTGAAAGAGAGTTGCCTTAGATCGATCTTGAGATATTAGCCTTTTGGCTAGTGGGTCTACACTAAGTTAACACACCTACTTGAGTAAGAGGTTTGTGTTTTTTTGCATGTCTTCTTGTGCTTACTAGTGCATATCTTCAATCCATCTCGTCATCGTCTATCTTATCTTTATGGTTGTAGTCTTCGAGGTCATTTTTTCGTATTTGTTCAGTCATCCTTGGGCGACTTTAATTTTCTCTGAGGAAGATCCACTCTCTCTTGGGTGAGTCTGCTTTGTTCTTGGGTGGCTTCGCCTAGGTTGTCATCCCTAATCTAACCCATCAGTCTTTCTTGGGTGAATCCACTCTATTCTTGGGCAGATCCCCAAGCAGTCACATCTCATCTTTGTTTAGTCACCCTTGGGCGAATTCACTTTGTTCTTGGGTGGACTTGCCTAGGACATCATCCTATCATTATAAATCCTTGATGGGAAATTTCACCTCTACTTGAGTAGATCCACCTTGTTCTTGCATGATTCTATTTTTTTTGGGCGATTTCATACTATTCTTGGGCGGACCTATTTCCCATACAAAATCCAGAGAGAAAATCCTTCCTATCATGGATAGCCAGTGTCCTCCCAAGCCTAAAACCACAATCCAATCTTTTTTCTAGTCTATATCTAGCCCAAAGCAATCACTTTCATTTCATTGACCACCACCAATATATCCAAAACATCATCCCCTTTTGAACAAGAATTCAACTAAACTCATCCTATGGACATCCAAATCATCCTCAATCCAAAATCCAACCTTAGATACTTAATTAAGATCCTAAATCCTAAATCAATCATCCATCGTAACACTTTCTTGGGAACTTAGCCTATCCCAAGTTAGTAATACATCATTCAAGCTATTTCACCTCGAACTAGTGGTATAGTTTGCATTGGTATCTTCTCTTGCTTGAGAACTTAGCCTATCTCAAGTAGGAAATCCATCTAATTGAGCTTTGACGTAGGATCTTGACCACACTTGAGAGGATACTATCAATTGCCCATCCAACAATCACCTCATCAATCTAACTGCATCCTTGAACATTAAGAGTCCCTCCCACGATACCTTCCAAATCATCCTAATATGTGCTTAAATCGAATCCTAATTTGAGCTTAATCTAAATCCTAATTTTAGCTTTAGTAACATCCATATCCAAAATCTTTTGATATTAAAACATATCTTAAGATCCCTCCTTCCACATTCTTCTAATCCATTCCAAAAATGCGTAAAAAAATGTTAGACCCAAAGTTGTGTTAAGTCATGTTTTATTAGTGCGGCGATATGGCATCACATGATTTGTTGCTTTTTAGATCTAAAGAATACATTTCATTCAACCATGAATACTCATCATCAACACTAACAACTCTAAAGTCACAACTATTGATACAATGTTGTTAAAAATATTAAATATTAAATCAACAAATACAATAACAACTATTAGAACATGCTCAACTCCTAGATCCTTTCCCCTAATACTTCGCACTTTTGAACTTCTCTTAACTTTAAAGTTTGGTTTTTATGTAACGTCATTCTTACCTACAATTAGGTAATATAGGTAAATTGTACAAGCGTGGTCCAGGGAAGAATGGAAATGATCGCCCACTGTATATCTCTATTAAAGATTTGGAAATTGTACAAGCGTGGTCCAGGAAGAATTGAAATGATCGCCAACTCAAATTAAATCCTGTAGCTATCATTCACGAATTCGTTGATGGCCAGAGACGACCGTCAAATATAATCTCTGACTTGTCCGCAGGTTCCGGTTCTGTAGAGTAATAGCCGCGCTCACAGAGTTAAAACAAAAAGCTGGAGCTCCGTAAGATCCTACCAAACTCTTGTACGGTTGTTATACGAGTGGACTATCTTAACCTCGTGGGCATGCTATTCGTGAATGCCATGGAACCATAAGCACAATGAATGAATAAATGGTTTTTAATGACGTCCACGAGACCATCAGTCTATGGGATCAAGCACTGAAACTTTAACCATTTTCAAGTTCTTTTCCATGTCAGCCCTTCAATTATAAATCTTGATCAGGTTTAAAGGAATTGCTGTTTCTACGAATAGAAAAGAATGGTGAGGGGAAAGGTGCATCTGAAAAAGATACAAAACCCTGTACATCGTCGGGTTACATTCTCCAAACGCAAGGGGGGGCTGCAGAAGAAGGCTGAGGAGCTTTCTGTTCTGTGCGAGGCTGAAGTTGGGCTTATCATTTTCTCGCAGACGGGGAAGCTGTACGAGTTTGCAAGCCCCAAGTAAGAACCTCCTTTTTCCCTCTGGATTATAGTCTGCAAGCTATGGCAAATTACATGCTATTTCTTTTTCGAAAGTTCGTTTTTTTTTTTTTGAGATTTAAAAACTCGTCCAAACAAATAGACACATTTCACGTGTCTAATAAAATTAAGTCCAAAGAACCAGTAAAAAAATATTTATATTGTGGCTATGAGTTCTGCAAAAATAAAGGAGCAGACATTCCTTGTAGAAGGTAGAAGCGTGGAAGGCACGGCATCGATCAAGTGCATGTCGCGTTTAGCCATTTTGTTTGTACCGCCATTCACAAGGCTTGCTATACTCTAACTCATTTATAATTTAGATCTGCATGCCATCATTGCGCAAATGCAGAGAGGGTTCTGTTACGCGGCCTTCAATAAAACTTTCAAGTAGGTACCTCATACCCGCTCAGAATGAGCAAATTTTAAAATCAGGCGGGAAAAGCGCAAGTTTTTCGGAGCGAAAATATTATTTCAAAAACTCGTTAGGTGGAGGGAATCATGTTTTCACTATAAAGGATTGTTTGATTGATTGGTGAAAGTTTTTTCAGAATTCCAGATAGAATATAGAATGCCACAAGGTCAAAGATTGTTTATAAGATGGTAGATGGTGTTTTTTTAAAAAAATTTGAAGTGTTAGTTTTCTGACAATTTGATAATAAATTTTTTCATTCTTTTAATCATCTCTTTGTTTAATAAATATTGAAATGAATTGATTTTTAAATTATTTGTGTACTTGATCCATATGCCAGTGTAAGAAGCTTTACATTCCAAAACAAAGTGATTATATGTTTCCACTTCCCTAGCTATGCAAAAGTTACAAACTTTGTCTTCCCATGCCTCTTTGGGTCTTTTCCATATATATGTTTCACACCAAAGACGATGTGAGTTAGTTCTTAATTGAGCTTTGAGAATCTTTGCTCTCAAAGGGATATTGGCCTCTAAATAGGCTATTTGTTAATGGTTGGAAGTGGGGTTAAATTTTTAAAGGTAATATTTCTTCTTTCTTCCTAATGCTTTTTCCTACATAGAGTTTTTAAACTTATCTAGAATAGATATGTTTATTTCCTTGTCATAACTGGTGCAAGTGTTCAAGTCAATATACCATTTGCTCATCCACTTGTATTTTTGCTTCATACATGACTTATTTCTTTCAGTCAAGACAACTGTAAAGACAACATTGAACCATCAATTTGCCTCCATTTGTTCAATGTTTTAAATATCTTTAATGGTATGTTGGTTCTCCAACCTACTTTTAGTGCTTCCTAAGAGGTTACAAATCTCTATGATTACAATCACTAAGAGGATGGGTCAATGAACAAGAGATAACTGGATCTCTCCTACACTTTAGGCTTTGCAAGACCTAAGTGTTAGCCCTATCAATATTCACTACAATACATTTATGGTAGAGGAATTCAACACATTGACTATTAGATCAATTGTTCATAAATACAAGGCAAGTGTTCTTGAAATATGGTGCATTCATATTCTCCCCGTGTACCCTTAACGGTCAAGCATGAACAAGAAGAAAATAAAATAAAAAAGAGTTTATTCATTAAATATTTTTTTCATTCATGGGTTTGGATTTGGCCAACCTTCAACTACCAAACCAATGGCTATTCTTGTTATAACATAATCAAATCTAGATAAAACCTCAATGACCAAGCAAACACTAAATTTCAAGTAAGTCTATTTTTCATGGCTTTATCTTGTAGAGCTTACACTCTCAAACACCCTTCTACCCAAGAGATACAACTCTACTTAATAATCCATAGCTGATTCAAATGCTTCACATATTGGTCAAGAAATATTTCTTACCCTTGCACAAACCACACAAAGTAAAACAATTTCATTGCACCCTTTAGATGCAAACTAACTAACAACAAGATTGAACCAAGGAACTCCTTGAATTCCCTGAGTCACTTAAACAACAATGGAGACAATAATTAATGACATTGAAGATGTCTTATATTGATTTACTAAATGAATCTTGCAAAGTAACTTAAACTTTGAATGAAAATAAAATAGATTATATTCGTAGAACATTGGTATATAGAAAATATGCAACTTGTCCTAGATGAGCTTGCTCAATTTGAATGAATTCCAACCCTTATACATGAAAAATATAAGTCCATATATGAATTTACAATTAGGGTATGTTCGGTAAAAGAACTGGTAATTGCATAAAATATTACCTCTATTAACTAAAGGAAAAGTTACAATATATAAAGTAGAAAATACTACTGTAGACATTTATGATGTCTATCTACCTACAGACTATTGTAGAAACAGTAGAAAACTAAGCTAACTTAATACAAAATAACATTGACCATTAACAATAGAAGAATTTAATATTCTAACACCCTCCCTTAATGGTCAATCCGTCAACAACACCAAGTTGCCCCCTGCATTTTACAAACTTATCTGGGCTCAGAGACTTGGCGAGAATATCTGCAGTCTGATCCGCTGTCGGAACATATTGCAGCTGAACTGATCCGTTTTCTACTAGCTTGCGAATGTAGTGACAATGAATCTCGACATGCTTGGTATGTTCATGGAAGACTAGATTTTTGGCCAGTTTGAGCACCCCTTGATTATCAGTGTACAAGGAAGAAGGTCCTGCTTGTGACATGTGCATGTCAGAAAGCATCTTGTGGAGCCAAACTGTCTCACATGCTGCTTTAACAGTTCCTCGATATTCAGTTTCAGTCGAGGAAAGAGCCACTGCTTGTTGCTTCGTGTTGGTCCATGTTACAACACCTGCACCCAAACTGAATACATACCTAGAAGTGGATTTTCTGTCATCCATTGAACCTAGCCAATCTGAATTTGTATAACCAATCAGATTTGGATCCTTGCATCTGCCATACAGAATTCCATAATCTGAAGTGCCCTTAACATATCTCAGCACTCGCTTCGCTGCAATCCAATGATTAGCTTTGGGAGCTGTCATGAAGCGAGAAATGTAGCTCACTGAAAAACTGATGTCAGGTCTAGTGGCAGTGAGGTAGATGAGACTACCCACTAGTTGCTTGAATGTCGTTTCATCAACCGGAGGTGAATCAGAGTTGGCTGACAACTTCAGCCCCTTCTCCATAGGTGTGGAGGCAGGTTTGCAATCCTGCATCCGAAATTTGTCAAGCAGACTTCTAGCATATTTAGATTGAGAGATGAAAATGCTACTAGCGGTTTGCCAAACCTCAATACCCAAACAATAATGGAGAAGCCCCAAATCTATCATGTCAAAAGCTTGACACAAATCTTGTTTGATTACTGCAATCAAATGTGCTGAACTGCCAGTAATGATCAAGTCATCAACATAGACAACAAGAAACAAAATATCATCACCAGAGTGCTTGACATACAGATTACTGTTAGAAGGGCTGCGCTGAAAACCATGATCAACCAAGTACTGATCAATTTTGATGTACCATGCATGGGGAGCCTGTTTCAGTCCATAGAGTGCTTTCACGAGCCGATATACCTGATGCTCTTTGCCATCAACCTTGAAACCAGGAGGCTGCGTCATGTATACTTCTTCCTGCAATTCACCATTGAGGAAGGCACTCTTGACATCCATCTGATGAATTTCCCATCCAAATTGGGTTGCAATAGCGAGAAGAAAATGAATTGTGCTCATCTTGGCAATAGGAGCAAAGGTCTCCTCATAATCAATGCCCTCCCGCTATGTGAATCCCCGAGCAACCAATCTGGCCTTGTATTTATCCAGAGTACCATCGGCATGATACTTGACCTTATAAACTCATTTGCAGCTGATAGGTTTCTTCCCAGGAGGAAGATCAGAAAGAACCCAAGTGCGATTCTTCAGAAGACTATGATATTATTATGCAGAAGATTTTTGGAAAAAACTGTGTGTATGTGTGTGTGTGTGTGTGTGCGCGTTTGCATTGCTCTTTTTTTCATTATTTATTATTTATCTCTTATTTACTTTTCAAACATCTTACTCTTATCATCTTTTCCTTTTTTACTTTCATTTTGTTTCGTTTTCTTTGGTCAATTTTTTCATCATTTGATTGCTTTCGCTTTCTTCTTGACTCCTTTCCTCTTTTATATTTTTTGGATTATTCTTATTAGTCCTTTCTCCTTTATTTCCCCTTTTCAATTTATTATCGTAATTGGCCTTTTAGTGGTTATTTGTTTCTTTTTACCCATTATTATAATTGTATCTTATTTTGTTAATTTCTATTTTTATTTATTTATATAAGAAATAACAAATTTTGGTGGTAATTTGTTTTCTTTTTTCCCATTATTATATTTGTATCTTATTTAGCTAATTTTTAATTTTTAATGTATTTATCTATCTGCATTTGGTTCTGGCATTTCTTATTTTTTGTTTCTTCCTTCCCCTTTTCATTTTGCCTTTGTATATAGATTCCAGATTTATGCTTATGTTTTGTTATTTCTTATATATATAATTTTTTATATTAGTTATGTTTTGTTTACTTTTCATTCTTTCCCATTATTATAATTGTATCTTATTTAGTCAATTTTTAATTTTTTATTTATCTATCTGCGTTGGTTCTGCCTTTCCTTATTTTTGGTTTTGTTTCGTCCTTTTCTTCTTCATTTCTCTTTTGTATATTTATTTCAGATATTTACTTATGTTTTGTTATTTCTTATATACTTAATTTTATATATTTGTTGGTGGTAATTTGTTCCTTTTTGACCCATTATTATATTTGTATCTTAATTAGTTAATTTTTAATTTTTTATCTATTTTTCTATCCTTGTTGGTCCTGTCATTTCTTATTTTTTGTTTTGCTTCTTCCTTATCTTTTTCTTTTTTCCTTTGTATATATATTTCAGATATATACTTATGTTTCGTTATTTCTTATATATATAATTTTATATCTTCCCCCATTTTACTTTCATTTTGTTTCATTTTCTTTTGTCAATTTATTTTTCATATTGTTTCGTTTTCTTTTGTCAATTATCTTGTTATCTATCTTCGGTCCTGTCATTTTTTTGTTTTGTTTTGCTTCTTCCTCATTTTTTTCATTTTTCATTTGTATATATTTTTCAGATATATACTTATGTTTTGTTATTTCTTATATATATAATTTTATATTTCCCCTTTCTTACTTTCATTTTGTTTTGTTTTCTTTTGTCAATTTATTCCTCTTCATTTGAATGCTTTCGCTTTCTTCTTGATTTCTTTACGCTTTTATATTTTTTGGATTATTCTTATTAGTCTTTTCTCTTTTATTTCCCCTTCACAATTTATTATCCTAATTGGCCCTTTGGTGGTAATTTGGTTTCTTTAACACATTATTTTAATTGTATCTTATTTAGTTAATTTCTAATTTCTTATTCATCTATCTATCTTTGTTGGTCCTATCTTTTCTTATTTTTTGTTTTGTTTCTTCTTTTTCATTTTCCTTCGTATATATATTTCAGATGTATACTTATGTTTTGTTATTTCTTATATTTATAATTTTATATATTTGCTATGTTTTTTGGGGAGTGTACCTCTCAACCTTCCCAAACCCCTCTTCCCTCCCCCTTTATATCCAAGTCTGCTTGATCTTTTTCATTCTCTCTCTTCTGCTGATCATCCTGATGATGGATCATGGAGTATGATCCGAAACGTTTAATTTGATGATATAAAAATTACACACAGTTTTTTCCAAAAATCTTCTGCATAATAACATCATGGACTGTGGAAACAAAATGTTATTAGACTATGATATTCTGTCGCCATAGCCTTTTCCCACTCTGGAATTCCTTTAGCCTTTGAATACGTCTGAGGCTCATAGATGCTGTGGATGTTGGCCATAAGAGAAAACTTGACTGTGTGTTGTTGCTTGCTCTTTCTACGAGTTGATCTGCCCTTAATGAGTTCATCATTATGAAGATCCCTGATAGTCTTGAGACACCACTTAGGCCGTCGAGTAGAAATACCAATATCTGAAATAGGAGAAACAACATCTCCTGGGATTTCTGGAACAAGGTCATCTGGATGTGAGTCTTGAGGAAAATCAGGTGGTGCTATATCATGACTGGTAGACTCCTCATCTTCAGAGTCAAAATGTTCTAAAGCCCTCCCATCATGGGAACCAAGAGGAAGACGAACACCCTCATCAGAAGCCTTCATAGGATGATCTGCAGGATTGGTAGTAGGAACAAATGGACTAGTAGTCTCATCAATCACAATGTCACGACTAAATATGAGATGATCTGTCTCCACATCAATCAATATGTATTCCTTGTGATTGTCGCTGTAACCAGTAAACATAAGTGTCTGGTTCTTGGAGTCCAACTTGGCACGTTTGGCTTCTGCAAAAAAACATGAGCTGTAGAACCGAGGACTTTCAGATGGCCCACCTTAGGCTTACGTCTTGACCAGACTTCTTCTGGAGTCATCTTCTTAACGACCTGTGTAGGTGACCGATTCAGGAGGTAGGCTGTAGTATAAACTGCTTTAGCCCAGTATTTCTTAGGTACATTTCTGTATTCCAGCATAGAACGGGCCATTTCAGTAATGGTGCGATTCCTACGTTCAACTACACCATTTTGCTGAGGGGTGTATGGTGTGGTAAGTTGACGCTTAATGTCGTGTGCAACACAAAAGTAGAGAAGTCAGCTAAACAAAACTCCCCCCCATTATCTGACCTTAGAGTGACAATCTGAGAACCTGATTCTTTCTCAACTAAGGCCTTATACTGCTGAAATGTACTGAACACATCTGATTTATGTTTCAAAGAATACACCCACATTTTTTGATTGAAATCATCAACAAATAATAAAAAGTACCTGGACCCAGTAACAAAAGGAGTATTCATTGGCCCACATACATCGGCATGAACCAGTTGAAGTACCTTGGTGGCTCGCCAAGAATCACCATCGGAAAACGGTGTTTGATGCTGCTTCCTGTTGATGTGATTTTCATGACCGCACCAACAAAGAATAAAGTCGCCAACGGCTACCCTATTCTCTCTTGATCAAAGTATCCAACACGCTAAGATTGCGAGAGAGTTCGTGCGTTCAACTCCAAGGTTCCTTCAGTGCAATAGAATACCCTCAGTTGGCTTGATGTGTTTTTGCTGGTATTTCAAGGGGACTTACGCAATTGTTCGACAACTGATAGTAGACAACAGATTAAGGGTTTCACGTGGTTCGAATGATTTGGCAGGTGAGCACAAGTTTCCTAACACTAACCAGAAATGAACTGAATTTAAATGAGTGCAGGGCCTAAGAAGTTTCTAAATTCTACTCTAAGACAGGATGTGGGATTAATCTCAACAGACTTCAACCAAACTCTGCTTCGCCTCGCGTTGGATAGCTTACACAAAGTTGGTGCAATCTTCAAGGGAGTGGCAAGAGGTTTTCAAGTCGCAATTCGGCATCAAGACACCATCAAGATGATGCATGCCAAGACGTAAATCACCACTGAAGTTAATCTTGTAAAATTTTCCAGTTGACCACACAAGGCAAACTTGCTGTCAACAAACTGCTAGTGGTATGGACTAAAACGAAGTTGCCTTGATTAACACTACAAATCCACAACTAACATCTACTTGCATGAAAGTGAAATTACGCTACTTTATGCTACTTGAAGTAGAAGGGATGAAGAAACCTTGCTAGCTACTTATAACAAAGATGAATTCACCATTCAATGAAAGATCTTTTATTATAATAGTTTTCACAACATCTCTTACAAAGTTTTTGAGGGAAAATTTTCCTTTTCCTTCAAACTATGCTATGCTAAGCTATTACAACTAAAGTCTCTCTGCTCTACTTTCTAGTCTGATCTAGTGTCTAATTGAATTACAAATGAGGGGGGATGCCCCTTTATATAGCTGGCCAAGTCCAACGGACGGCTCAGATTACAATTGGCTGGATGGCCCAGATTGTGCCACCTTAGCCCTAAACAAGATTCACCCTAAAAACTGCCACCAAGAGAAGTGGGGTACTAAATGAGCGATTAATGGCCACATCCTCTAGAAGATTCTTGTCTAGAAACGCGTCTCCACTGTTCTTATCCTTGACTGTAGACTTGATCAAACAGCTTCAACTTCTGGCATGGCAGGCATGTTCTCCTTTTGAAATTCCAAGACTGCAACCTCTTTCTCCTGCTTGACGATGATTTTCCTCTTTGATGTTGTTCTTCAACTTTGAAGTACTTGATGGTGACCATTAACGCTTGGGTTTCCATCTTTCCCTCCATCCCGAGCTTTGAAAACATTTCTTCTTTGCCACTCGCCTGACTGCGTCGGGTGCAACACTTAGCCATTTCTTCCAACATGCAACTTTTCTTCTTTCGAGGTTGTAACGTTGTCTTGGAGTATCTGTTCCATCTCTTTAAGTCATCATCGTTTGGTCTCAACGTTCCTCTTGCAAAACAAGCAAGGAGAAGAGCATCAGAACACTTCATAATCTAAATTCACTTCACTCACCCGATTTTCATGCTTTGACTCCCGAGGTCTGAGTGATCTATGGATCTGATGGGGTCTTTCACTTTTCCTCTAACAAACTTTCTTTCTTCATGATTTTTTTTAACATTTGTAGGCTGGGGCATATAACACTTGTGCATCATATTTCAATGCCTTAGACAAATTTCATCATCCCCAAGGGCGTATTTAAGAGATGCATTTTAAAATCATCTCTTGAAAGTGTAAACTTCAACTGCATCTTCTTCAAGAAATTTATTTCACTAGCTGAGGTGTTGACAACCTTGATTTTATTCATTTCTGGCTCAAGAAGACTATCCTCATGAAGAATTTGAGCAAATTCACCTAGGCAATAAACTTCGAATTCATCAGCCAAGGCATTTCATTTTCACAAACATTTCTTTCTTTGCCTTAGAAAATTTCTTAAATTTTCCTTAGGAAATTCATCAATCTGGTGCCCATAAAAAATCTGCACCTCGGAATCCTTGGCGAGCTGTGGAAGACTTTAAAATCAATTCCTCATTGAATACATCCAGTACCCAGAAGAAAATTCCCTTCAAAAAGCATCAAATCCATGGGTCTACAAACGAAGGGGTACATTTAATTTTTTTGAATTTTAACCTTAGAAAAATATTTGCCAACAATTTTATTCTTCATCTTCATCTCTAGGCGTATTTCCTTGCTTTGCCTTGAAAACTTTATCATCTTCGTGAAGCTGGCACCTTCTAACTTATCCACTTAAAAATTTTCAAGCTACCTCTTGGCATTTGGGCACATTTAACCCTCTTCACTTTCATTTTGCCATACTTGAATAATTTCCAATCACTTGCTCAAGTTGGGTGCATTTAGCCCTTCGAGCCTCTAGCTTTTCCTACTTAGAAAATTTTTAGACTTCCTTTTCCAATCAAGGGCGCATTTTGAATAGTAAGCTTTCAGTTTATAATACTTAGAAAATTCTCCACTCCCCTCTTGAGTTAAGGTGCATTTGCTGGGTGTTATTTTCAATTTTCAACTCTCCTCCTTCAAGGCTAGGCGCACTTAGGGGTGGCTATTCCAAGTTTCAACACTTTGAACATTTTCCAACTCTTCCTACAGGCTGGGCGCATATCAAGGGTGTAGCTTTTAGTTTCCAACACTTAATCAAATCACCAACCACTCCTCTTAGCTAAGGTGCATCAAAGGGGTATCTTCTTCAAGTTTGCATGCCTTAGAAAAACTCCAAGCATCTCCATGCAAGTTGGGCGCATTTAGCTAGGTCTACTTTCAGCTTTCACACTTAGAAAAAAATTCAAACTTCTTCTCCGAAAGGCTGGGCGCATCTAGTAGCTTGAGCTTTCAATTTGCAACACTTGGTGAGATTTCCAACCATCTTCAGCTTCCTAAGGCGCATATGGCAGGGCGAGCTTCAAGTTTTCAATACTTAGTAAAATTTCCATCCTCCTCTCACTTCAAGGGCGCATTTTGAGGTCTGAGCTTCTGATTTCAATGCCTTAGTAGAATTTCAAGCCTCCTTCTTCAAGGCTAAGGTGCATCTGGGGTCTTCTACTTCCACTTTAGCAAACTTAAACAAATTTCAAGGCTCCCTCCAAGTTAAGGCACATATAAGGGGGCAAGATTTCAATTTATAACACTTAAAAAAATTTCAAGCTCTCCATGCAAGGCAAGGCGCATTCAAGGGGGGGAGCTTCAAATTTTGAACACTTAGATTATTTTCAAGCTCTCCATGCAAGGCAAGGTGCATTCAAGGGGGGGAGCTTCAAATTTTGAACACTTAGACAAATTTCAATCACTTCCTCCTCTCCTTGGGCGCATTTTGACCCTAGAGCTTCTAATTTTGAGGATTTAGAATATTTTTCCACTCACTTTAAGCTTGCAAGGGCGCATTTTAGAGGGTGAGCTTTCAATTTGCAATACTTAGTGGATTTTCCATCAATCTTCAGCTCCTTAAGGTGCATTTGCAGGTGTGAGCTTCAAGTTTACCAGACTTAGTGAATTTTTTTATGGCCCTTCAAGCTTCTAGGGCGGATTTTGATGCTGGAACTTCATTTTATCAAACTTGGATGAATTTCAAAGTTCTCGTCCGATTTGAAGTGGTTTGTTCACGTTGCCCCTAGCTTGCCCTAGCTTTCTATTTTTAGAAAGTTTCTCAAATTTTGCATTTTAAGATGATTTCAAGCTCTAGAAGGCTTGATTTTCACTTTATCTTGAACCTCGTGATGTGATTGAGCTACTGGCGCCTGGTGCCTGCCTATACCTGCTATTTTTAGCAACTTACTAAAAATAGTAATTGCTCAGAATGTGCTCAAACTTTGCGTGCTGATTGCGTGAAGGATGTCGATCGTGGCTGGATATTGTCTCTGTGTGAATGTCATGTTTCACCCTAGATTTTAGGAAACCCTAATTCTTCTGCACAGGCATGCTAAAAATAGTAAGTGCTTGATTTTCGAACCTCTGCAACTCCGTTTGATTTGAAATTCGTGCCATAGGGTCTTCATCACTTGCTTGACCTGCTCACACTGGTGCCTCATGCTAGCCTGCTATTTATAGCATGTTTCAGAAGGCGGTTTACTATTTATAGCAACTGCTTGATTTTGATACTTCCCTCACTCCGTTTGACTTGAAAATTGAATGTCATGCTCCTCATTGGCAGACTTGCCCATTCACATTGGCACCTGATGCTGATTTACTATTTATAGCCTGTTTCAAACGTGGCTTACTCTAAATAGTAAGTGCTCTGATTGCCTTCAAAATTTACCAGTGGACTCCTTGAAAGATGCTAATCACGATGGGATACCTTGGTTTTTGGAAATTTTGGCATTTGACCCCTCATTTTGGGTCCTGAAGTTCGAAACCCTAATTTGTCTTGCATGTGCCTCAAATGACCTCCGTTTAACTTTGTTTTTGTTGCATGTCATCGGGTTCGTGATTCTGAAGTGTTGGGCAGCTACCGAAATGAACCTGCTAAAAATAGTAAGTGGTTGAAAAAGTGATCAACTAGCTGCCGGATGAGTCTGCATGTCACATTGTCCAAGAGATCTTGAAAAACCCAGAAAAACCCAAAAAAATCATCAACATGCGAGCATTGGCTAAAAATAGCGAGTTCCGGAAATGTGATCAACTTGGCTTACATGTCACATCATTACGTAGCTCTTGAAAAATCCATAAAGAATCACTTGACATGCGCTGAAAACTTTGACATGCAAACCCTAAAAATAGCCTCTGAAGGCTGAATACTAAAAGTCATCGTCTCATTTTGCATGTTATATCACTGCATAGGTTTTGAAAAACCCAAAAAGAATCTCCAGACATGCATTGAAATTTTTTGCATATAAACCCTAAAATCTGCTCCTGAAGTTGTATTGCTAAAAATAGCAAGTTGTATGTTCTAGCTCAAAATTTGCAGACAAGCAGCTTGACATGTTATGGATGCAGTGTAGCGATCGAAACTTCAAAAGTGCTGAGAAAACATCCCAAATTAGGCACTTACTAAAAATAGTAAGTTGTCGGAATTCGATGAAAATTCAGAGGGAGCCTACTCGAAGTATCTTAATAGCAGTGCTAAGCTCAGAAATTGACTAGCCAACTTAATTTGACCTCAAAGTTGTCTGAAGATTGTAAACCCTAATTCATGAGAAAGCCCTCTGGACTTAGCCAAAATTCAAATCTAGGTCAAATGTTAAGTACATCACCAGACGAAAAGAATAGACAGAGAGAGACAGACCGAAAGACCCAAGCCAAAAGACCCGAATGGAGCAAAAATTAGGGGGTCCCCATTTTGAATGGGGCGATTTGTGAAAAGGTCACAACACTTCCCAGCTTGGCAAGCTCCACAAACTCCATGATTTTGAGTTTGGATCTCAGGTAGACTAGCAACCAAACCCTCCTGAGACAGTTGAGAGAGATAGTGCACATTCAAGTGCCCATAATGCTAATGCCAAAGTTTGTTGATGGTTGTACTCCTAGCTGCCAGAGCGTGCTCCTGGGAATCACCGGAATCAACAAGTCTATACAGACCATGATCCTCAAGTCCCATAACATTGCATTAACTCCATTCTTTTAGCTGATTTACATGAACTTGTAACACTTACATTATTTCTATCTTTCTCACCATATCCCAGGCCTTCATTTCTTGGCCTCACAATTGGCTGTATGGGCTCTCTCATTCCTTGCCCATGTTTTCCCAAACCTTTACCTTTATAACCCATTTTTTTCATAATTTTAAAACCAACATTTCTCTCATTACCATTTACATTGTCATCTTTATGTTTACATTCCTCATTTATAAGGACTTCAACTTTATCACATAAATCATTTGATTTATCAACTGAACAATACAAATCCTTTGTACTGTAAGAAACATCACTTACCAAGTGTTTTTTCTTTAAACATTCATTTTCTTCTTTCAACTTACATATTTCTTCCTTCTGCAAACAATTTTCTTCTTCTAACAATTTCAACTTTTCTTGAAAATCTTCTTTCATTTTTTTAACCTCATCAAACAATTTTAATTTTTCTTCTAATTATTCATTCTTTCTTTAAACATTACCCAATTCTTTTCCACGATTCTCAATTTCGCATAAACACTCATATTTCTCCTTTATCAACTCATTTATTTTTCTTGCAAATTGAGAATTATCATTTTTAACTTTCATCAATTCTTCCTCCAAAACTTCATTTTCTTTCTTAACAAGTTTATCAGCTTTACCCATTGAAACGAATGATTAACTACACCTTACCTTTGCACTTAACTGTGATTCTGCTACCAATTTACCTTTCAACCAACTTCAAATAATTTCTTTTTCCTTCGCTGAAACTGTGATTTTCAATTGAAACAACTAGATCTTCCCCTCAAGAACATCAAAATAAAACACTGCAACTTACTTTTTATCTTACCCTTTCAGTGACTTTAAACGGTATCTCTCCTTGGCTAGTGGCTTCTATGCCTTTCTTTCAACGGCTACCAGCTCTTCACATAATCTCCTTAACTCTTCCATACATTAAACAACGATCTACCAATATTTCTTATGGCAGTGAACCTTCATTGGGCAGTTTTTCTCTCGTTGCAAACTTTTTCCTTGTGGACAACACTTTTCTCCTTCAAGTGGCTTCATATCGACAACTTTTTCTATAGCTGAGATTAACAGCGAATGATTTCCTTTGAAAACTTTTGGCACTCAAGTATAATCTGCAATAAAACAAAACATAATCTCTCTCTTTTTTTTTATAATATATAATTTGCAACATATGCATATCTCCTTTTATTCACCCCTTACAATCCTTTTTGCATCATCTCTGTTGGAGATTATAATCCCAACTACCCCAGCTCCGTATGCTAAGCAGAAGTTTCCAACCGACATTCTGGATGTATCTCCTTGTTGACACTTTGGATGTTTCCAATATTTATTATTTCCTTATCTTCACAACTACCGTGTAAACCAAGACATTAATACTAATCCCCTCACTATGGTTATAAAGAAAATGTAATGCAAATTGCTACTTACTCTCTTCTGGGAGTCCAACTCCGTAGAGCTGTTAGAGATAAGAAGATGAGTCTGTATGTAGTTTTGAGTTTGTAAGATGATATGAAGAATGTAATCATGTCTGAAGGGCATCTCAATCAATAGATGTAGTGTTTAATTTTGTTTAATATAAATTTGTTTTTGTTTTGCTGCTCCCTTATTTTCTACAAGTGGTATTAGAGCCAGCGTTGATCACGATGAATTCAAGGAGAGCAAGACTGGTTTATGTTATAGAAGGTGTTCGTGTGAGGGAAGCTTGAAGTCTGTAGTTGTGTGTCCATAGTGGTACAAGGTGTCCTAGTATAAGCTGTAGCTTTTAGTGAAGCCTGCCCAAGATAAACCCACAATTTGTTGTGATCAGATCATTGCCAACAAAGAGGTGATTCGAAAGCTTGCTGTCACAAATGAGATCAAAGTTTTTTGTGTATGTTGATGTTGCTAAATTGTATGCCACTAAGGGAGATTGTGCCCAACCGTTAAAGCAAATGTTAAAGCTGTTGCTGCCAAGGAGGTGGAGTCGTCACTACAACCAGAAGAGACTGCAGATCGTGAGGAAAGGTGCTGATCAGAGGAAGAAAAAGCTGCATAGACATCTCTGGAGGTCGCATGAATTGTTTGAAGCAGCTCCAATAGGAGGATTGTAGAGCCCGCAAGTGATCACAGTTTGCTGAGGAATCTAAGCTGTTGCAGATTGCATAATTGGCCACGTTGGAGATTCTTGTTTCCACGTTTGGCATCACCGAAGGGAGAATTCGACCGCAGAGATTTTGATCAAGCCCACAGGCATAAAGAAATCATAGTTTATTACAACAATGATAATGAGAAGTAGCTGCTAGAGGAGATCATTGGTTTGGAACCACACAAAATAAAAAGGAGATTAATAAGGCATGTGAAGCTGTCGATTTCTATAATCAAAGGTGAATTTGGGGAGGAAATCTTGTCACCATTTGTGACAGACGTCAAAAGGAAAAGGAGGAGATCCTGTCACCATTTGTGACAGACGTCAAAAGGAAAAGGAGGAGATCTTGTCACCATTTGTGACAAACGTCAGGAGAAAGTTAAGCAAGATTTGGGAGGTGATCCTGTAACCATTTGTGACAGATGTCAAGAGCTAAGTTAAGGAGGAAATCATGTCACCATTGGTGACAGACGAAAGGTTTTAAGAGGTTTTGTTGAATAAGGTGGGTATTGCGTAAGGAATTGGCAGTTTGAAACATCATCGAATTAGCATCAGTGAAAAAGATTGAGAATGTAATGAGAATTCGTGGTAGTTGTGATTAGGGGGGAGTGTTGGAGATTATAATTCCAACTACCCCAGCTCTGTATGCTGAGCAGAAGTTTCCAACCGACATTCTGGATGTATCTCCTTGCTGACACTCTGGATGTTTCCAATATTTATTATTTCCTTATCTTCACAACTCCCGTGTAGACCAAGACATTAATACTAATCCCCTCACTATGGTTATAAAGAGAATGTAATGCAAATTGCTACTTACTCTCTTCTGGGAGTCCAGCTCTGTAGAGCGGTTAGAGATAAAAAGATGAGTTTGTATGTAGTTTTGAGTTTGTAAGATGATATGAAGAATGTAATCATGTCTGAAGGGCATCTTAATCAATAGATGTAATGTTTTATTTTGTTTAATATAAATCTGTTTTTGTTCTGCTGCTCCCCTGTTTTCTACAATCTCTTGCTACTGCAAATTTTCAAACTTAGATAATTTTTTTCGAACCTGCTCTGATACCACATGTTAGATTTAATGGAGATAAACAAAAAACAAATACATAGAAACACAATAACTTACTCAACACATCAATTCAGATAAACACAATAATTTAGAATGTGTTGTTGCACACAAAATATATTTTTATTGCTTTATCAGATTTGATTGCTACATAAAAATCATTACATCATGCCTCTTTTATTGAAGAGTTTACAACTTACAAGAAAAATCTAGAACATGCAAACTCTAGAAAAACCTAATTAAATTTTAGTTTATTTCTAATTACAATAGATATTGCTCATGCAAAACTATAATTTCTATTTCCGCAAACAATAGGAAAAATTACTTTCTAACAGATTCTTAGAATCCTCACGTCTGCAAAATTGAATAAATTAAGTTGGGATATTCGAGGAGTTGTGGGCCGAGAAGCCATACCGACTAGAGGAAGCCATAAGCCAGTTGTAGATGCCAACAAAATGAAAAATTGATTAGTTGAGGTTGAACCATTTTATTCTTGACCGTCATTCTTTGCTTGCTAAACCCGCTCAGTTGATATTTGTCTAAACTTAACATGCCAGGTTCGGAATAACTTGACAGCCTGCCACTAAGGCAAGGATGAGCTCGGCAATTGTGATAAGATCTTGGTGATTGTTCTAGCTTATATTTGTGTTATGTTTAGCCAGCTGGAGACTTACGTAGTAAACTAGTGTCAAAAAAAAAGTTTGATTTCTGGCAGTCCATTTGCGTTGTTACGCATGCCTAGTATATCTGTTGAATCGATGTCCTATTAAAGTGTAAAAGACAAGATTTTGTATGAACCATGGAGTAAGAAGAAGGATAGAGTTTCATATGTTTTGGTAAGATAAGTAAATTTTTTTGAAAGGGTCCAGACTCAGACTTAAACTTTTATATAAGGAGAAAAATTCAGTAACAAGAATAGCAAGACACCAAAGGATAATCAGAAAACAACAAAGACATTACAAAAGATAGAATGTCATAATTGAGAGTAGTTTTGTTTTTTTTGTTTTTTAATTGCTTATGCACATGTTTTTATTAGAAGAGGAAGAAATTAGACGATAAAAAGAGATCTATTTTTTTGTTGACTATAATAAACAATAAAAACTATACAAGTTATATATTCAAATAATCAGTAGAGATGTAAAATTCGATGATGAAGAAGAATGAGATTTGATTAACACAACACCACCACCTGGTTGAAATAAAAAAATAAAAGACTCAAGTGGAAGTAAATTGAATCTACCTCTTGTTACCAATACCAGTTCAAGTGTTTCAAAGTAGCCCTGCTCTATCTTATTCGACAATACCTAGTATAAGAAGTGCCATTTGAATGCCTGCAACTCTTAAAAGGATGAGAAGTTTGAAGGAGATTTATGACATAAAACAAAATGAACAAGACGCTGATTTAATTTCTGATTTTTCTTTATTTGTTGAAGTTGATCCAATTTCTTATAACGATGCTATTAAGAATGAGAATTGGTTGAGAGATATGGATGACAAGATTGAAGCAATTTAGAAAAATTGGACTTGGAATTTCCTACTCACTTTAGTAGGAATAGACACCATAAGTTCTATTTTGGTAATTCTCAACTATCAAATTGATGTGAAATTAAATGTAGTGTTCGAAGAAAAAGTTTATGTGCAACGGCCATCTGATTATGAGATCCCAGTCATGAGAACAAAGTGTATAAACTAAAAAAAACTTTAATGGAATCAAGGAAATGCTTTGGGTTCAGTACCACTATATTGATTCACATTTGTTGAGCAATGGTTTAATTAAGTGCTATGGCGAACCTACTCTTTCTATCAAGATGAACAAACTAGGTGAGATACTAATATTCTGTTTATATGTTGACTTAATTTTACTGAAAATTTGTCAATTGAGATGTTTAAGTCACCAACAAAGGAGTTTGAGATGATGGACGGGTTTGATGAAATACTTTCTTGACATATAAGAAAATTAAACAAATGATAGGATTTCATATGTCAAATCAAGTATGCAAACTTGAATATATTCATAATGATGAATTATAAACTTGTATCAACAAGTATTCTTACAGGCGTGAAACTGATCAAAGTTGACAACAGTAATATGGAGCCAACATTCTATAAAAGATTGGTTGCAGTTTGTTGTATGTGATGGTTAGTATGCTTAACATTACGTTTGTAGTAAGTTTGATTTCAAAGTTCATGGAGACTCCAAACAGCACTCACTTGCAAATTATAAAAGAATTCTTGATGCAGGAGCATCCAGTGGTGTGAGGGCAATCTTGGATCACCCAAAAAGAATTCCATTTTTGTTCTTGTTGTTTGCTTTTGTAGATGTTTTTGCATTTCTGGATACCCTTTTCGTCGAATAAGAGTTTCCAACTTTCAGAACTGCTTTTCTGTTTTTTCTGCTTTTTCTACTCAACTGCTATTTTTAGCAGGTGTGAATTTGAAGGCGTGGGAAGACAGAAATTTATGGGAAGGTTCAAGACAGAAAAATAAACACTTTGGCGAAAGAATTAGGTCAAGATCATTCACAGTTTGAAAGCTATTCAAGTTCCAGTTTCAGCATTTTGCCCTGAAAAACCTTTCGAGCTCAGTTTGAGGCACTAAACGGTCTCGGATGGGCCTGAAAATTTGCGAAAATGCTAAAATAGTCAACCATATAATTATTTTATGGAGCATCATCTTTTCAAGAGCTTTCTGAAAAGGTATTATCATTGAAGATCCGACGGTTGGATTAAAAGTTATGGCTTCCGGAAGTTGTGCATATTTTAGAAATGTGCTAATTTTCGAATGTGAATTTAAATTTGAATTTCAAATTGTAATTTTGGCACCAAACCGCCAAAAATTTTATCTTGAATGTTGTCTTTGGTTCCAAACCGAAATGGGTCTATTTATGGGCTACTTTTTGATTTTTGAGTAATTTTTTTGGGGAAAGAAGTTTGCATGCTGCGAAAGGGGAATTTGGGTAATTTTCTGTATGTCTGTAATTTGCATGTATTATAGAGCTCGAAGATTTGAGATCCTCTGCATGTAAGAGTTCCATATTTTTGAATAAAATACTATTCTGTGAGTGTTATTCTGTGTCTCGGGTTTGCTCCCTCGTCAATTCTCAAATATGTTAATTGCATGGAAGATCATAGTATTTTATATACTCCACCTGATGACTTTGGTTTAGCTGATTATATGGATAGTGAATGGGGAGTAAGTGTTAGATGATTAAAAAACACATTTGGTTATGTTTTCCACCTTGAAAGTTTTGAAGCAATGTTATGTGCACCAAGGAAAATACTCATTGTCTTTCTTCCTACGGTGGAAATAAAATATGTGGCTTCTACATTAGTAGCATGTTAAACAGTATGGATGGGAAGAATGTCATAAGAATGAGCAACAAAAATTATTTGTAACAACAATTTTGCTATAGATTTGTATAAAATATGTGTTTCATAGGAGTAAACATATTGATTAGGTGATATCACTCCATAGGAGAACTGGTCAATAATGAAAAAATATAAACTTAAACAAACTTAAACTATATAGATCTAAAAAAAAAATTAAGATGTTTTCACCAAACCCTTGTCTGAGCAGTAATAATAAATCTGAGCATGATCAATCTGAAATCAGGCTTAAGACAAGGTATAAGAATTAAGTTTGTTATTCACTGTTTCGAAAATATCCACTAACTTAAATTTTTCAAAAATCCATTAAAAAGGTTTTAATAAATGTTAGAAAAAACTAAAAGAAACAAATGCCGAAAGATTACAGTACACGGTTAACAGCAAAATAACAAGAAATAACATAATCACAACAACTACCGAATTAAACTGTAAACGGAGAGGCAGAGAATATCAAAATGTTATATTCACACAGAAAATGCACCAAATGTCATCAAACTTTATTGGCAAAATTGGGAAATATATACATAAAACAGTTACAACTGAGTAGTTACCAGCAGTTACGTTGGGAAGCCGCCCCAACCAAAACAGTTACGAACAGATACATTCGGAAATTGTCCCAACCAAAAAAAGGTTAAAAACAGATTTTACTTTATTTTAACATCCTCCCTAAAATATGATTTGTGGGATAGTTTTTCATTCATAAAGGATTCTTCAATCTATTGAAAGTTTCTTCCTTCTGAGGTTTTGTCAAAATGTCAGCAATTTGATCTTTGGACCTGCAATAAGAAAGTTTGATTTATTTATTTTTAACTAGTTTTTTGATGAAGTGAAATTTGATGTCTATGTGCTTGCTTCTACCATGGAAGACTGAATTTATAGAAAGTGCAACGGCTGATTTATTATCGCAAAATATAATTGTTTCTTCCATTTGCGGCCGCAACAATGCTTCAAGCATCCTTCGTAACCAAACTGTTTGACAACCTGCTGAAGTATATTCTGCTTCTGTTGAGGACAATGTAACAATGGGTTGTTAACACCATGAAATGACGCCTGAACCAAGAGTAAAAGAATACCTTGAAGTACTTTTCCTATCATCTCGGTTTCTAGCCCAATCACTATTTCTATAACCAGTTAACTTCAAAACATCCTTCTTTTCATAAAAAATTGCATAATTTGTAGTCCCTTTAACATACCTGAGTATTCTTTCACTTGCTTGTAGAAGAGTATCATGTGGATCCTCCATGAACCTGCTTATCAAGCTTACTATATTTGGTCTTGTTGTAGTTAAGTACATTAAGCTTCCAACTAAACTTTTATACAAAGTAGAATCTACATTTTTGCTTTCATCTTTTTGGCTCAACTTCACACTCATGGCATTAAGCGTAATTTTTGGTTTGTTATTTTCTATCCTGAGCCTTTTCAAAATATCATTTGCATACTTTTCTTGTGAAATGAAAATCCCACCACTATTTTGAGTTACTTCAAGACCAAGATAATAGTGCAACAAACCAAGATTAGTCATCCCAAATTCACTCTTCATTGCCACTAAAAATTCTCTAAAGCATGTTTTCATTATTCCCAGTATAAAGCAAATCATCAACGTAAATGCAGACTATCATAACATCACCTTGTTGATTTTGTTTTATGAATAAGGTAGGCTCATAAGGACATTTTTCAAAACCATATTTAAAATAATATGATTCAATCATTTCATACCAAACTCGAGGTGCTTGTTTTAAACCATACAAAGCTTTCTTTAGTTTGAGCACTTTACTTTTATGACCTTTAATCTCAAAACCAGGTGGTTGCTCGATGTAGATTTCTTCCTCCAATACACCATTCAAAAATGCTGATTTTACATCCATATGAAAGAGTTTCCAACCCTTTTGTGCTGAGAAAGCTAAAATCATGCGAATAGTATTCATTCTAGCAACAGGTGAAAAAAATTCATTATAATCAATACCTGATCTTTGCTTGTAGCCCTTCACTACCAACCTAGCCTTGTATTTATTTTTAATTTTTTTACTAAAAAGAGGGGTAAAAATTTATTCAAATAGGAAAGAGGAACAAAAGAGTAGAGTGCCCAACACAGAGAGCACTACATAACTTTATTAGTATCCACTAGCTGATCTAACATATGAGACATGTTAGGAGGTAATTGCCCTTTATTAATAATATGCCAATCCTGAATGTGATCCAAAGCCCATTTTTCCAAACAATCAGCAACCCCATTCCACTCCTGAGGAATTTGAGTAAAAGTAACATATTCCAAGGAGCTACACAAATGTAGAATCTGCCGAATTACCAAAGTTAAGTGCTAACTAACACCCTCAAGCTGATGTCGAGTTAACAGAGACACCACCACCTGAGTCAGACTCACAAATAATCCTCTACCAGCCAAGAGCACAACAACGCTTGACAACATATAAAATAGCAAGAGCCTCCACTAAATTATTAGTATGAAAGCCCTTATAAACAGAAAAAATAAACTGAATATCACCAGAGCTATCATGACCTACACCTCCAATGCCAACATGTCCAAGATTCCCCCAAGAAGAACCATCAGTGTTAATCTTGAGAACACCATGAGGAGGGGGAGTCCAACGACCCTCCCGGTTAATCTTCCGCAAAGAATGTCTGCATGTACTACTTCTGACCTAATCAACCCACCCCAAAATAGTTCCTTGAAGAGGAAAGTCAAGACGAGAGCAAATACCAACATCCTCAGGATCCACACCACCAGTCATTGTACTTTGTTTTATACAACCACTTTAGTCCAATTGGCTTCTTACGCTCAGGGACATCTATAATTTCCCAAGTTTGATTCTTTTCTATGGCTGCAATTTCTTCATTCACAGCTTTAACCCATTTATCATCTTTTATTGCTTCTTCAAATGTAATAGGATCACAATCAACAAAAATTGCAAAATGACAAATATCTTCATGTACCTTTGTTGTTTCTTGATATATGTCAGACAAGCTCCTTGTTTTTTGCTGTCTTTTTGGAGATTCTAAGGTGGATGATAAAGAACTACTTGATGATGAAGTAACATGTCTACTACTTGGTGGAGAAAAACTACTTTTTGATGAAAAAGAGCTTCTTCTTGGTGCAGATTGTTGAATGCTACAACTATTGGCTCATGCTAACAATTGAATTTTGTTGTTGATTTGCAGCTTCATGTTCAATATTAACTTGTTGATATTTCTCTTTCAGTTTCCAACACCACTCCTGATCTTCAAGAAACTTTGCATCTCTAATTGTCACCAACTTTTTTGTCTTTGGATTTGTGCCGTAAAAAAAGGGACCCTTTGCTTGACATGAGATTTATTTGTGATAAATTGGCTTAATGAGGCCTTGATTCAAGTGTTGTGAGGCATTTTATGCATCCACACTAGGTCTTGGACCCTTGCAAATTAAGTAAAATGCTTCCAATGATGTCTTGTGAAGGTTTTGTGAAGTGTTGCAAGATATTTCTACACTTTTCTAGACCCTATTTATTATAATTCACCTAAAAATCACCTTTTCATCACTGATCAAGTCCTATTTTGAAGTGTTGTAAAGTCTTGTAACAAGATTTCATGCTTTTCTAGGCATAACTTCACTATTTATCCCTTTCTCATGCTTTATTTGTTACCTTTATGCCCTCATATGCTTTAATTAAGTGTATTTTTGAATGTTAGCCCGATAAACAACATTAAATATAACTTAATTCTCGACACCCATTTTCAGGTCCTAGGTGGGACCCATTTGCCATGGGTGGCGAATGAGTCCCCCTTGGCTTCAAATTCAAAATATTTTAAAATTTCTTTTCGGGTTTTTATTCAAAAACACTTGATGTCGGCTTGTGATGAGGTATGAACGGGTTACTAAGGCACAAGATTGTATAAATAAGTGTTTTTCTCCTCATTTTACATTTCCCCCATTCAATTTCATAATCATTCTTCATTTTCTTATCCACCAATCTTCGATTTCAAGTCAAGCAAGTTAGGGCTTTCACATTGCAAGTCATTAATTTAGCTTCCTAAGACATCCAAGGGCAGATTCTACATGTTTTGTTGCAGACTTTCAAGATCATGGCAAGGTAATCTATTCTATTATTGCATATTTCATTCCATTCTTCCATCATTTTGGTTTAATTACCTAAACAGGGTTTGACCAAGGCAAACCCCAATGCCCTAACATTCAACTTTTCTCTCTCTTGTCTTGTGTGTTTGCGGATTTAGGTCATTTGGAAGCTTGGAAATTATTGAAGATCAAGTTGCAAGGTTGTTAAAGTCCTGTCTTCATTCAACAAGTCAAAACATCAACAAGCACTCATTTTCAGATCTGTAAATCAGAGTTTCAGAAGCGAACACTTGTAGAACATCAAAGTGCAGATCAAAAACTCCGACAACCACTTTTAGAAATTCAGTAGGGAAACTCTAGGACGCGCCCCCCCCCAAATGTCCCGTCCTTGTCCCTGAGACGTCCCGCGTACCAGGGGATGGCAGCGGACCATCCCCATTTTTTGAAATTTTTTTGGAAATGTTCCCAGAACAGGGGGACGACGTTGACCCAATGGGGGACGACTGGTCGGTCCCGGGGATGGTTGACCAGTCCCGGGGATGACAGGGGGACGGTTGAGCCATCCCTCGACCGTCCTGGGAACGACCAACCGTCCCCCGCGTGTTGCAAGTGTAAAACATAAAAAAAAAAACATAAAATAAAAAAATAACACCCCTGCCTACGTGGCATGTGTGGGCCCAAGTGATTTTAACTCCTTTATGAAGGAGAAAGGGCCTCTCTAACCTCATTTTATGCATTTTCTTTGTTTGAGCAGCCAAAGGTTTGAGAGAAAAAGAAGTTGCAGCCATTGAAGGAGAAGGAGCAGCTGTTTGAAGGAGGAGAGGAGGCTAAAATAGTGTTGTTGGGAGTGCAAATCCACCAAAGAGGTATGCATTTCCTTTCCCTATTTTTTTTTTTCATTTTTTTGCAAAATGTGAAGCATACATTTTCTGATTTTTTTTATATTTTTGCATTTTCAATTTAAACTTGCATTCTATAAACAAAAAACATGAGCAACAGTGAGGGTGGAAGTGATAGTGATGTTGAAATGCAAGCTAGAAGGGAAGTGGTGGGGGTGGTAGTAGAACTAGAGAGCAAAGAAACCCTACCCAATGCCCTCCTTCATCAACCAATACCAAAACCATGAAAGACTATGCAAGACACCCATTAGACAAAAAAGAAACCATTCCTTCAATATGTGACAACCATGGGTGAAAAACAAAAAAATTCAGGGGGGAGTAGGGTTTGGTTTTTCCATGTTTGTGAAAAGGAGTTTAGGGGCAGCTACACTAGAGTTAGGTCTCATTTTTTGGGTGAGGTGGGCCATGGAGTTAGAGTGTGCCCTACATTGACAGATGAGCTATTTTTAGAGTGCCAAAAAATTCAAATGGAGTGTGGTGGTGGGGTTCAAAGTGGGTCTCCTTCTTTCCCAAGTTCACAATCATCTATACCTACTCCTAGTCCTTCCACAGTTGGTAGTAGTGTTGTCTTAAGAGGAAAGAGGAAGGTGATTGGTAGTGATAAGGTAGCCTTAGTTGAGTCCATGTTTCAAAACCAAGCACGAGAAACCATTGAATCCTCCATTGCCAAATTCTTTTTTGCCCATGCCATTCCATTTCATGTCGCTTGTTCCTCTTATTTCAAACAAATGGTGAAAGACATAGCCACTGTTGGTCCTTCATTCATAACCCCTAGAGATCATAAGCTACGCACCACCCTCCTAGACAAAGAGTACTCCAAAGTTAATGTGTTAATGGAGGAGATGAGGCAAACGTGGATGAGGATGGGGTGCTCTATAGTGATGGATGGGTGGACTGATTGTAGACGTCGGCCACTCATCAATGTCATAGTTGCATGCCCTGCTGGTTCTTATTTTCTTAGAACCATAGATTGTTTGGGGAGATGTAAGGATGCAAACTTCCAATTTTCCATTTTGAGAGATGCCATAGAGGTTGGGGCTGCAAATGTGGTGCAGGTGATCACCGATTCAGCACGTGTGTGCAAATCGGCTGGGTTGATGGTGGAGGGTACTTATAGGAACATATTTTGGACCCCATGTTGTGTTCATGCATTGAACAATGCATTGAAAGACATAGGGAAGTTGGATTGGGTGAAGAAAATGGTGGTAGAAGCTAGAGATATTCAGACGTTCATTTGCAATCACCACACCTAACTTGCTCTCTTCAGAACATTTTCAAAGAAGGAGTTTCTCAAACCTATTGAGACAAGGTATGCCATTTACTTCATTTTGTTTCACTTTCAATTTGTATTCATAATCTGATTTTGTTTTAAATTTTTATTTTTTAATGAATCATTGAATTAATGAATGTAGATATGCCACATACTTCATCCTGTTGGAGAAGATGGTTGAGGTGCATGAGCCTCTACAACTGATGATGGTCAATGCAGAGTGGACTAGATGGCCTAATGCAAGTTCTACTCAAGGAAAGACCATCAAACAAAAGATCCTCGATGACGATTGGTGGGCCAATGTGAGGTAGGACATATTAGATGGCTGATTTTCATATTAAATTTCTGATTTTAATATTTTAATTTTATTGTCCAATGTTCCAACTTTTGAAGTTTCTAACATGTCAATTAACTTGTCAACTAATTATTTTGAACTGCATTTTGCAGATATATTTGCTCTTTCATCTCACCTATTGTAGATGTCATCGGATATGCTAATACATACTCTCCTAGTCTTGGAGAGATATATGAGACATTTGATAGTATGCTTGAGAAGATCAGGCAAGTTATTTTGGCAAAGGACCCCACTTTGGATTTATATGAGCAACACATTAGGTCCATTGTGACGCGGAGGTGGAATACAATGAACACCCTGCTTCATATGGCTGCCTTTGCTCTAAATCCAAAATGGTATGCACCAAGGGATGGTAGGGTGCCTCCATGTGATGATGCTGAGGTTTTAGATGGGTTCATATGGGCCATTGAAAAGATTTATCCAACAGAGCAGGCTTCACTACGTCGGTCACAATTTCTAGACTTTGCAAATCTTAATGGCCCAAACTTGAGTAAACCACAAGCGAGGTTGGATAGAGCTATATTAGCTCAATCGAACCCTATAGGATGGTGGACCTATCATGGGAGGGATACACCGCAGTTGAAGACACTTGCTACTCACCTTCTTGCACATGTTGCCAGTTCCTCTGTTGGAGAGAGGAATTGGTCCACGTATAGCTTTATCCACTCCCTCAAGAGGAATAGACTTACCTCTAGACGAGCGGAGAAGCTATTGGCCATTCATAGTGCTCTTCGGATTCAGGATCGACAGACTCCAAAGTATCAAAAGACTCCAACTCTACGGTGGGATATTGATCCTGAGGACGTAGCCCAGGTAGATGAGGAGGAGACAGCTGACGGTTTGGTTGGGGTTCCATTGGCTGAGGAGGAGCATCACAATGGCAGTGACTCAGAGGATGACTTTGATTTTGATGCGCTTATGAGAGATGATTAGGGGCAACAATGCTCTTTGTTTATTTTGTATTCATTATTGACATATGATATTGTATTTTGCTTTTCATAGCAAACTTTAAAACTATATGGCAGCAATGTAGCCTTTCGGCATTTTGATATAAGTTTATAAATTATAACTTGGAGGTTGTTTCATGATTCGTGTATGTTAATTTTGAATGTGTATTGAGTATTGGCATAATGTTGAACACAAATGTTATATGTTAATATTCTATAATGTATATTATGCATGCCTTATTCATGTTATGTATTGAATATTTAAAATTTCCCTATATTTTTAAATTTTCCCTATATTTTTATATAGCCATCCCTTGTCGTTCTTAATTTGGCCTCAAAAATCAAAAACTTGGGGACCCGTCCCGCCGTCCCCGTCTCAGAAACTTGGGGTAACCTTGAAATTCAGAAATTCAAAAGTGGACTCATTCACCATGGGTGGCGAATGAGTCCCACCCCAAGGTCAGTTTTTGGATTTTTACATTTTTAGATACCCTTTTGATAGAAACAGATTCTGGTACAGTTTACCAGAATTGGGACTGATTCACCCAGGATGGTGAATGAGTCCCTTCAGGCCTGAAAATTAGCATTAGCAACATTTCACGTGTCATTTCCAGTCTTCATCCACATTCCAGGTGCACACTTTCAGTTTGCTCTTTTTCTGTTACAGTTTTCTATTCATTTCCAAATGTTCTTGCATTACACAATGTGTTTTCAGACAAGTTGTTTTCCTTTAGTTTTTATTCATTAGTTAAGTAATCTTGTTAGTTTCTTGCATCTAAACATTAAATCTAGGCATTTTGCATCCTCTTTCCATCCACATCATGCTGATCTTTGAATGTAAACATAAGCATTTTTGAACCCATCTTTCTCCTTTTAGGTGAAAAATCCTAGAAGTGCTAGAAAGAATATAGGGTCCCAAAAATCTATGTTTCAGGATTGTGCAACCTATATGCCTTGGATTCTTCACTATATCCGACAAAGATACATTTTTCTGCCTTATCATCCAATTTCTTTCTGAGTGCATTTGGCACATGAGAATAAGCAATACAACCAAAAATTCTTAGATGATCTACACGGGGTTTGTATCCTCCCCATGCTTCTTTTGGTGTCATGCCCCAAATTATCTTCGTAGGACATCTATTCAAAATATAACCTACACAACAAACTGCTTCTACCCATAAAACTTTGGGTGAATTCTTATCATTAAGCATACTCCTTACCATATCTAAAATTATTCTGTTTTTCCTCTCAACTACACCATTTTGCTGAGGTGTATACCTTGTTGTTAGCTACCTTTTTATGCCATTTTTAATACAAAAGTTATAAAAGTCACGTGAAATATACTCTCCACCCCTATCAGTCCTTAAAATTCTAAGAAAATAGCCACTTTTCTTTTCAACTAATTCTTTAAATTCTTTGGATTTCATGAAAGTATTTGATTTTTTTTTCAAAGGGTACACCTAGAGTTTCCTACTGTAGTCATCAATAAATCTCAAAAAATATCTCATACCAGATAATGAAGCAACTTCAATTGGTCCACATAGATCCGAGTGTACTAGCTCGAATGGCTCTAAAGCTCTCCAAGAATCCCTTACTACAAAGGGTTGTTTGTAGTGCTTTCCAATAATGCATCCTTCACATTCTTTATGTGGTCTTTAGATAAACAGTGAACCTGTTACCATGTTTTTTTTGTACAAAATATTTAGTCCACCAAAATTCAAATGACCAAATCTAAGATGCCATAGCCACTGTGTCTTTTACAAGAGCACTGAAACTTAAATGCATATTGTTTCTGGTGCTAAGAGAAAACATCTTATTAGCAGTCATGGGTATTTTGGTTATCATCTTGTTTTTACCATCAACAATACTGCATGTACCATTTTCAAATTTGACAGTGTAGCCTTTTTGCACAAGTTGACCTACACTTAACAAGCTATGCTTTAAGCTTGGTACATAAAATACATCACCAATATATTTTTTTTCACTTTGTCTTGTGATTAATATCCTCCCTTTCCCCATGATTGGTGCAGTTGTATTATTTCCTAGTTTGACTCCTAACTTGATGGACTCATCCAAATTTTGGAATATTTCTTTGCGTCCTGTCATATGATTACTACACCCACTATCAACATACTGTTTGTCTTCATTTATTTCGTCTTTTGTGCTACATGTTACCAATACACATTCTTCCTGCCTTTCACCTTCATTGTATATTGGGCTTCCTGTTTACTTTCATTTGCAATCCTTTTTCTACATTTAGATGCAAAATGTCCATACTTTTGACAGTAATAACATTGAGTAAATGATTTATCATACCTCTGAAAACCTCTACCTCTTTGCTGAAAATTTCTTTGTCTTTGCCTCTTGTTTGAGTGTAACTACAATTTTCTTCATCACTTCTAATGCCTCTTTGACCTCTGCCTCTTTGTATAAAACGTCCTCCTCTTCCTCTTGGATTTCTACATCTTCCTCTTTGTGTAGAAGATGCTTCTGATGCTGCTTCTTTTTCTTTCATGGATACGTTGCTCTTGAAGGCTTGCTCCAACAGCTCCTTTGTAGATTTATTTATTTTATGCTCATGTGTGTACAATGAATCCATAAGCTTATCTATAGATAAAGTCATTAGCTTTTGACTCTTCAATGGCTATAATTGCAGGATCATATTTTGAAGGAAAACTTCTTAAAATCTTTTCTACAATATTTTGGTTAGTCATAACCTCACCATTTGATTTCATCTGATTAATTATCCCCATTGTACGAGTAAATAAATCTCCTAAACTTTCCGAATCTAAGATTTGTAAAATTTCAAAATATTTTCTAAAGATTTGTAAGTGAACTGTTCTTACTCTTTTTGTACCTTGAAATGATTGTGCAAGGAGATCCCACACTTCGTTTGCCTTCAATGTGGCTATAACTCTTGGAAGGAGAGTTTTATCAAGACCTTGCACTATCAACAATAATGCTTTCTGATCTTTTTTCCAAATTTCCCGTAGTAAATCCTCCTCATTTTGTGTGAGTGCTGCTAATGTTGATGTATCGCCGGTTCTGAATACCCATTCTGCACAAGATCCCATTGCTACTGTGATTTGAACAAAATCTTCATTTGAAAACTCCAAAAATCATAGTTTTTTCCATTAAATTTAGAAATTTACAACTGCGTACTGTTAGCATTCGTTGTCATTTTGAACCTGCTCTAATACCATATATTAGAAAAAACTAAAAAAAACAAATGCCAAAAGATTACAGTACTAGCAAAATAACCAAAAATAATATAATCACCACAACCATCGAATTAAACTGTAAACAGAAAGGCAGAGAATATGAAACTGTTATATTCACATAGAAAATGCAGCAAATGTCATCAAACTTTATTGACAAAATTGGTAAATATATACACAAAACAGTTACAACCGATTAGTTACCAACAGTCACGTTGGGAAACTGCCCCAACCAAAACAGTTACAAACAGATACGTTGGGAAACTGTCCCAACCAACAAACGGTTGAAAAACAGATTTTAGTTTATTTTAACAATAGATACAACTAATCCATATATCAGAACAATGTAAAATGTGTTGAGATTACTGAAGAAGTCGTCAAACTATTTTAATTGCTCTAAAATAATATAGTTTCATGTGGAAGAATTCCACTATATATACATAGAACTATATACAGCGTCAAAGGATTAATAAAAGAAGATTTGCAACAACATTTTGGAAATTTCTGTGTGAATTATTCTGTCCACGAACAGCAGTTTGTTTACTTGTGTGAATGCATTTTAGTTTATGATCTTTATTTTTGAGAGAAATCGCAGAATAATTATTCTAAAAACAGAGATTTATTAAAACAAACTACCCAATTCTCTTTCAAAGTGGTAACAGTGCTAATTAAGCCTTTCACTCAATCCAAATGGAAATTTTAAATTTAGGCTTGTCTGGGACAATAATCATGGTTCCACGGAAAAAAAGGAGATCTTGATAAACCAAAAACTATTCTTAACGACAGGTGACAAAGATTCAGAATTTGAAAAATAAAATAGCAAAAACCATTAGTCATATTTAAAGAATTTGAGCTTGACACTTGGCTGGCCAAGTATACTTAACTCCTAAGCACTTTTTTGGATCTATTGGAGGTGAGAGCAGTCATCGAAGCTTTGAACGCATGCTGGATGATTTGAAATAGGGTTTCATAGTCGAAGAGGTTAGGAAACAAGTATCTAAAATAAAGATTACAATATAATTTTTTTTTTAACAACGTTTTGGTCCACATTTTGCGATCTACAATAATGATAAGAAGTATTTGTATGGATCCTTTGCTCTAGAGTTTTTTTTAGATTGAATGTATTTTATTAGGGTTATTATATAAGTAGATTTAGTAATAACGAGGAACTTGCCTACATATCAATTAAAGATTATTATCATTTCACATTATCCTTCACCATGTTGCCACCTTCATTCTCTTTCTTAGGTATAATTCATCCCTTATTTCAGGTTATATGTGCACATCTTGTAGCTACTTGAAGTTTTGTGGTTGCCTCCACCAATTTGAGTTATTCTATATTGAGTGTCCTCTTTTGAATTCGTTTTTGTTATTCTCTTTGACCTGTTTACCATTAGAGCTATCTATTTTATTTACTTCCTTTTTTATAATAAATGGATGAGATTTTGATGACGTCCATGAGACCAAACAATCTAAGGGATTGGGAACCCACAAAACTAAGATATCTCCAAATTCTTTTCGATGTTAGAACTCTTACTATGGATTTTGACCAACAAGCTAGTAGTCTTGTTGATCTTTGCTTCCTCAAATAGCTCGTGCAAGTTGTCAACTTTCAAGTTGCTTTCATACTGAGTACGGATATGCTCATAAGTTGTGCACTCCATGATAAAGTGTCATTCTATCTCCACCACCTCCTTACTACAAAATATGCAAGTTTTGTCTTCCCAAACTTTCTTAGATATAGTCCATCTTCCGGTGTCACACCTAACATGGTGTGATTTCATCCTCAACTATGCAATTAACAACCTTGCTTTTCCTTTAATAGCTGCTCCTAAATTTGTTTTTTCACCGTGTTCGCAAGTTGGGTTGAACCCTTTGACATATTAAGCTTTATTTTGTCCAATTTGCTTTGTCCACATGGCAGTCTTGAATTTTGTTGTCACATAATTTTTTATTTCCTCATTAGTGTTAGGACACTAATGCAAATTGATGTCCCATTTGCTCAACCATTTGTTATTCTTCTTCATCCATGTTTTATTCCTATGGCCTAATTCCTCTTCGACAAGTATTTTGGGCCAACGTTGATTATCCATGTTTTCAACCTTCTTTAAATAGTTTAGTAACCCTGTTATGGCCGATGCCTCCAACGGTAAGGTTCCCGATTCAACCAAAATAATCTCATAAGGGACCATGGTTTTGACATTGAGATTGCATGTGATTAAATGTTTTTGGATTCTTTCTAATTGTCTCTATTTGTGATTTGACATGCTACTTCCCCACACTTCATAGCCATAGAGAACCATTAGTGTGACCAACAAATCAAAGAGGGTTTGCTTGGTTTTCCAGTCCCAAAGTTCAACCTTCTTGCACCTATTTTGGAGTAAGTAAGGAGCTTTCCATCCTCCTTGTATCCCTTTCTCCCTACTAGTCTCCCAATTAAGCTTGTAGTGAAAATAAATTCCAAGATATTTGTATTCTTTCACTATTTCCAATGGGCTACCTTCAAAAAGAAATTTATCTTGTTTCCCTTTCCTTTTTAATGAAAAATCATGACATTGGTCTTGGTGTTGTTCACTTGCATTCTGACCTCTTCACAAAAGAGTTCTAAGGCCTTCAAATGTTCTCTCAATCCATGGGTTGCTTTTGAAATTAGGATAAGATCGTCAACATATAATAGTAGCTTCACCACATAACTTGCAAACTGGACACCCCCTCCATCTATTTTTCTTAACCATTCTTCTAGTTTAAATCAATGTATGACACAAACTGAGTGGGGGATAAAGGACAACCCTGTTTAACACTAATGTCACTGCTAAAACATTCAGACATTCCTTTGCCTGTTCTAATTTTAGCTTTGACTTGCTCATAAAGTTTATGAACTATAGCTCTATACTCATCTGGTATACTCAATTCGTCCATTTTGTTCCACAGTTTGTCTCTAGGAACGGTATCAAAGGCTTTTCTATAATCTAAAAAGCAACAAAAAGATTCCAAACCTTGAGTGTCCTATATTTTTTCAATCAAGTGTCTAATGGTGATGCAATGGTCAATGGTAGAGTATCTTGGTCTAAAGACAACTTGCCCTTTTTCTCCTTTTCCCTCTTTTTCAACCTAAATGCTGATTCTATGTTCTATCATGCTCCCAAAAAGATTTCCAAGAATAGAATTAACCATAATACAGTGGTAGTTAGATGGGTTATTGATATCTTTGCTTGTATAGAGAGAGATGACGACACTAGTTGTCCACTGTGTTGGAAAACCATCGCGAGTGATGTAATTAAACATTCTTTTGATGTGAGGAGCAAAGATCTCATCTCCCCATTTTAAAAATTCAGCTTGCAACCCATCTATGTCTTTTGCTTTACCACTTGGTAAATTCTTTATTCCTTATTTGATATCTTTTATCGAGAAGAGCTCCATTGATGTGCTAACTATGGGAGGAGAATCTTTTTCTTGGACCCTCCCATAAAGAAGCCTCGTATAATCTAACCACTAGACATTTGTTATATTTTTCTGATTTTGTTTTCTCTTTTGTTTTATTTCCCTCTAAAAGCCTTTGGGATTGTGTTTTCCAAGAGAAATTAACTCTTTCCTTCTTGTATTTGCATACCTTTCTTTTTTCTTTTGCACCAAATTCTCATATTTCTTCTTGTTTTTTTGGTTCAAGCTGTTCTCTTTCAATGATCTCTTGGCATCCTTACATTCTTCATCATACCATGGGTTAGTTGGAAAAGTGTTTGCAGTCCCCTTCTTGGGATGAGATCTTTTACAAGAACCTAAGGCCTTGTTTATTATAGGAATCAACAAATTGCTGCAAACACGACCATTTGTCCCACTGGTAACCTTGTTCCCTATGTTATTCTTTATTTCGAGAAAATGTTGCTCTAGAGCAGCACTAAAGACACCTTGATTTTCTTGATTCATGAGTATTTTACATTTGGGAAGAGTTTTCTTTTGGTTATGGTGGGCTTGCATGCCATGCTAGCTGTTTGAAACTATGCCAACTTTAACAAGTAGAAGCGTATGATCAGATTTCATCTCAAGAAGACAATCCTCGATATCAAACTCCAATAATCTAGAAATAAAACTTTGAGAGCAAGTTATGTAGTCCACCACACTTTGACCATTATAAGTTTTGCAAGTGACACTACTTGAATTTGACAAACCTTTCATGCCATTGCAAATAATCAAGTCATATAGGCTACAAAGACCTAACAACTCTGCCCCAAAGTGTGATACATTCCTATTTCCGTCTTGTGATTTTCTTTCCCAATGCTGATCTTCTTGAGAGATTGATTGTTAGTTGTTCTTGCATTGAAGTCACCTGTTAAAACTCTTTCCCCCAAGGTGCTAAATATAAAAATATCTTTTTTTAATGAAGCATATGGATGTTTACTATCTAACTTTATCCCCTTATAGATCTTTAAAATTTGCGGTGCAAAGTAGCAAGCAACTAATCTGAAAGTGACCTCATTATCTGTTATTTGTAACCATATGTATTGCTTATTTGAGTCCTTTACTTGTTTCACTTGTTTTGTTCCAAACTGTAATATTCTTGTATCCTTTAAAATCTGGGACTTTGCAACTATCATGTTCATGCATTTCGGGAAGAATAATAATGTCTTTACCTTCAGCTATGGGTCTCAACCTAGGTCCTCGTCTCCATGGATAACATCTACAATTATAACTTAATACATGTAAATATTCCCATGGGACCCTTAATCCCTATTTCTTGTTTGATAAACAGTCATTGATTTGAGCTGTCTCATTCTTCAGCCATGCCCACTTTTCTTCATTTCTTGTTGCTTTTACTTTCTCACATTCTTTCCTTTATTTTTCTTGTTGGCCAAAGATCAAATCTTCATCTACACCTAGATGTGTGTGCCTCTGAGTAACCCTCTATTGTTTAGAATTGCATTCTTGTCTTCTATATTTCTCATGATAAGTCTTACATGTCTATCCCTTCCTCCACATATAACTCTGACCCTGCTGTCTTCACACAACCCTTTTTTTCTAAAATCTCAAGCCTCTTTTTCACGCTGATGAACTCCTCCACAGATAACTCTGATGACCGCATTAAAGGTGTGGATGTGGGGCTGTACATGTCTTTATTGTCTTGACATATTTCTTCTCTAACACCTTTGTGGCGTGCCCTTCTGTTTTGTTCATTCTTGACTCGGAATTCTCTGGACTTCTTATCAGATTTTCATTTCCTTTATTCTCAGCTTGCACAATTTGGTCTCCTCCTATTTGAAATATCTTTCTAGATACCTTTGTATTATTGCTGTGTACTTTCGGAAAAATCATAGTGAAATTTTCTTTTGTGTTTGTCTCAGTTTTCGGACCTGCCTACGCCTTAAGATCCCTTTCTATTGTTCACGAAAACTAGTTTTTCCTCTATATATATATATATATATTTTTTTTTAATTTTAATTTTTCCTCTATATTCACTATGTTTGCCTGTGGGAATTCTGACATGCAAGAGCTCCAAGCTCCTGTTAAATCCCCTACTGGAGTAGTGGTAAGAAGTTGCCGGTCCATTTGTCAAATGAAAGGTATGAACCCAAGGAGATCTCAGACCCTGTGGATATAAGAAACTTAACACCTTATCAAAATTGGAATTTGAGGTTTGCCTCTGTTTCGTAAATTTTTCTAGTGTTTTCGTCTTGTTTTACTTGTCTTACCAATAGAAAGGATTAAGAAGGATTTTCTTCTTCAGAACGGACGGTTACCTTATTAGCTCCTCTGTCACTATTTTCATCTCATTTGTTACATTCCATCTTGTCTTGATCGTTAGGCTGCGAATTCATATTCCAATCTAATGCCAATTGCTTATGCTTATCAGTGTTTTTATGATCCCTTTTTCTTAACGGGGATCAAATCCCTCAGATGGTGTAAACAACCGCGAGTTTCCAACCTGGACTAGACCTCTTAATTTTCCAACAATTTACAAGTAAACTGCAGCTCAATTGTATGTACAGATGAAGATAATAATACATACTTTTTACCCTACCATTTACACCTTTCAACCATTTTATTCTCTCTCCAATGGCATCCTAAACCTGAACGTTTCGAGAGCTTATGTATGTTCCATAACAGCTTATCTTAAAATAACATCTTCATAGCAAAGGTAAGCATTAACAAAAACTTATGACTAGCATCACAGTTCCTCAACTCCACATTCAGGTACGAAATTTTTCAATTTACTAGAGCCAGGCTTCAACTTAATATTACCAACTCTATGGATCTCAGCGATATATATATAAATTCACCTTGCATTTTAGACATTTTCGCCTAGTCCACAGCATAGCTTACAATAACATTTGGAATATTTCATCTTTAATTAATGTTTCAGTGTGTTAGTATTTTAATTTGTCTCTTAAGAAGTAATATAACACAAAACAGTGTGAAAGATAATCCGTTCTTCAAATTAACAAGAGAAGCCCTCTGAAATTAAACATTACTTCTAAATTTGAAGATTTAAAGAAGATTCACAGTTATAACTTATAAATTTGCTTTGTTTAAATGAAATAATTAAAAATATATTTTAATTTTTCTTTTTGGTTCTCAAAGGATGAACCGAAGTCTCATGAAATAAGGAATTTTAATTAAATATAATAAATTAAATCATAAATATCTTTTAACTAGCAGAAAATCAGAAAATAGTAGATCCACATACATAAGAATGAATTAAACAAAAATTAATTCCAATATGAACCACAATGCAAGATTTTAAAAAGACAAACTTTTAGAAGCACATAACGATACTTAATAATATGAATGACATTCTTGATAAAAAACTTAACATTGTCTCCACTTTAACACTTTAATAAATCCTAATATAATTACGACTTAAAGCTCAGATCAAATATGTGAATAATAATTTTTTACAACATAATCTTCACTTCAACCTAAAATTTTATAGAAAAAAGCAAGAAAGACACTTAAACCCTAAAAGGAGTGATATGCCTAATTCCTAGCAACATCATCCCTCGAATTAAACCATGTCTTGTCGTCAAGACATGCTAACCTTGTCCACCAATGCTCCAAAAACTGATTGAGGTTAGTCTTTGTCAAAATTTCTCCTCAGGATTTTACCACTACCAAAGATATTAAGAAATATCTATACCTACTCTTGTATCATTGTAAAATATGCTTGTAGATACCTCATAAGTGATTACGTGCCATTTTCCATTATAGAACTACTTGTTGCAGGAGATGGATATGACCGTTTATTTTAATCAATAAATTTTCTCCATCATTGAGAGTGGTTGGAACTTCAATAGAATCTGTCATTTGTTGTGCGTCCATCACTAGTCCAATTGTTGTTACTAATATGAGACTCAAAACTTGTCATAATTATTTCATCTATAAAATGATATTTGTTTGTTGGTCCAACGATTATTCAAGTTGGGTGTGCAGGTTCTCAATTTTCACTCTAAGACCTTCGTTTAGATCTTTCCTGGCATCATATGTGTTGGATTCTTACAGTATTTGCATCTCCAAATTATTAATTTGGATTCTGAGGTCTCTTATGGAGGTTGGCCAACTCAAACAGTATCGATATAGTGTGTTTATATTGTAGAAAATACTACCATCTTAATTTATGTTACAAGTTAGTGTTGTGGCACATTTGGTCCTTATATTCTCCAATTGCTTATTCTCATGTTCTAACAATTTTTTTCCATGAGTATTGCTCTTTGATCATCCTAACTTCTAAACTCTAGTAGCCATTTACTGACTTCATGCTTAGTTGTTGTTCTAGTGATAATGATGTGCTGTAAATTGTAGCAATTTTTCATTGTAATGTGTGACAATTATTCTTGAATTCCTATTATTACTTTAGTGATGGTTTTACTAGAATTCATATGTTGTGTTGGTAACTTCATCTTTGGTATTTCTTTGTCGAATATGTATTATATCTAAATATTGAATTGGAGATATATGATAGGAATCCACTTGTGGTCCAACATGTGTAGTTGTAAGAAAGGTTGGCACCAAAGTAACTATTGGTTATAGCTACTATTTTCTAATAAACTCCTTGCTTTTGTTAATAGGGTTTAATGCTTAGGATGATAGGGGAGATATTTGTATTTTTCCAATCAAATATTGTTCCCCACTAGTTTAGACTTGAGATTAAAAGAGATGTGCAAATTTCAAGGTGACAAAATTGCATTAGAAGATCAAAGAAAATTTATAGAAGAATGATTGCATCCAACAATGTACATGTATGCCAAAGTATGCAACAATGAATATGTAAGAACTTATATGAAAATATAACATAGGTAGTGAGTTTATATATAACTAGGAAGAGGATGGAGGTGGCAAATCCAACCAATACAGAGTGCGCCAAGTATTCTAAAAAATGTAAATGCCCCTCCCGTCTAGGATGGTGACACCTCAACACCTTATCTTTTGGTTATTAATTAATTAAACTCACTTTTTAACCTAAAAAAGCTTAATAAAAGTGTGGAAAAAACTCAACTAAAGGAAAATAAATTAACTCACTATGAAAATAAAAACCTACACTAACACCTCTTTTACAAGAGTTCCATACACATTGTTTTAGATTTATTATAACATGTGATTCTCTCTCTCCCCTCTCTATCTCTCTCCTTACATTTAGTCACTTGTATCTTTTGAAGACTTTTGTCAACCCACACTATTTTTCTTTAATTCAGAATTTTCCTTATTTCACTTTAGATCATTTTTACCTTGTTAAATTTTAAGAGTATGTTGTACCCCAAAAATTAAAATTTTTGTTACACTTATACATTTTGAAGAAATGAGTAAAAGTCTTGTTAAATCTGTCAAAAAGGTCAAAATTGGGGTTTGTATGTCTTGCACGAGGGATAAAAGACTCAAAATTTCCAAAATCGGACGATTTGGGTTTGCTCAGAGCGACCAAGTCTACAAAACCTAGATCTCAGTTTTTCATCCCTACTTTTTAGGAAAACTGCTATTTTTAGAAATTTCCTCAAAATAGTAACTTTTTCTGGGTTTTTTTGGGTTTCTTTTGAAACGGATACTAGTAAAACTTTCTAAAAATAGAAAGTCGGTCCGTTAGGGTTCAAATTGATTTTGATTGGCTCAAAATACTTCCACATCAGACTAGTGCAGTTAGAATCTCAAAAAGATCAGTTTTGCCGTAGTGGGTCTATTCTGCTTTTTCAGAAGCATATCAGGAGCTCTGAGGTCATCAATGGAGGTCAGTTAGCTGCTAGGCATTAGATTCAACACTCAAACATTGAGTAGAAGGTGAGTTGGTGAGCAAGCACGAAGAACGAGAAGAGAAGGTGAAATCTGCCTAAAATTGACTAACATTGCTTGTCATGGGCGCCCCAAAGGAAGATAGGCGCCCATCTTTTTAGGGCATCTAACAATGAAATTAGGGTTTGAGCTCCCAGTCAAAGTTATTCAAAATCCTTCTAGCTCCGCAGCGAGTCCATCAGTGTAGTCATCGGATCATCCATTCGTTCAGAATTCGAGATCAAACAGGGGAGTTTCAAACAGAATGCAAAATGAAAATCTTGAAAATGTTTGAAAAATATTCTAAGTCTAGGAACTTTGGGCACCCTAGGTGCCCAGGGGTGCCTAGCTTTTAGGAAGGGAAAATCCAATTGTTAGGGTTTGTGGGTGAGCTCAATCTCTTCTGAATCCAATCAGCTTCGCAACGGGTGTCTTCGTCCGAGCATCAGACTGGCCAGTCACTGACAAATCCAGATCAAAGGTGACGGTATAAGATGAAGATTCAAAGTTTGAAGATGAAATCAAATGAAAATATTCTAAGTCTAGAGCAAATGGGCGCCGCTGAAGGAGAAAGGTGCCCAAGTTTTTAAAGGCTTAAACAGTTGAATTTACTAGTCGAGCCTCCAATGTGACTTCCTCAGAGATGATCAGGCTTTCCAACAAAACTGTCTGTTCGTCAATCCGAGTTGGCAGTTGTCAGACACAAGCTAAAAATCAAGAGTCAAAAGCAAAGGAGAAAGATTGAGAAATATTCTAACACTAGTGAAGTTGGGCACCCCAGCTTGCCAGGGGCGCCCAAGCTTTTGAGGCTCCAATTCTAACTTTTTGGTGAAGTAACTTCCAAAAGAACCCTTTCAGAATCTTCCCAGCTCCGCAATGAGTCCAACCGTTAGTCTATCCGAGCTCCGGATCATCAGAAACGATAAGATCATCTGAAGGAGAGAAATTAATGAGGAAATATTAGAAAAATTTCTAAGTCTGGTAAGGATGGGCGCCCCTGGTGAAGAAGGGCGCCCAAACTTTTGAGGTCTGAAATGATAGAATCTGCCAATGCAGCGCCTAAGATCACCTTGTTGATTTCAGTCAAGCTATCCAATGAAATAGACAGTCAGTCAATCAGATCAACGTAGCTCCCGGAACAGAGATTTCATTAGAAAATCAAAGAGAAAAGGAAGAACTTGAAAATCATAAAAAATGGTGAACTCTGGACAAAATGGGCGCCCCTGGAGGAAATAGGCTCCCATGAATTTGAAGGTCAAAACGAAGTTTTTCACTAGAGACGCCTCCAAAACGATCTTCTTAGAATCAGTTAGACTAAGCGATGAATCATCTAGCTCGCTTGTCGGATCAATCTGGAAGCCAGAGATCGAGGTCAAAGTAGGGGGTCAAAATTGTGAAAAGTTGAAAACTCAGAAAAATGGTTGTTTGAAAAAAGTAGGCGCCCCTAGCCAAGAAGGGCGCCCGACTTACAATGCCTTAGTGAAATTTTCAAAATTTTCAAAAGATTCAAAATTGCAAGAGGAAGAGAATGTCCAAGTTCATCGAACCAGCTGATTTTAGGGTTTTGAGGATAAAAGCAAAAGAAAGCAAACCTATTTCAAACCCTAAGTCTATTTAACACCTCTCTTTCATGTAATTTTCATTATTTTTGCAGGTAGCATTCAAAGGAGAAGAGTGGAGCAACAGATTTGAAGTTATATTTCATGATTCAAGAACTCAAGTTTGCTGATTCTTCATTAAATTTTTTAGACCAACAACATAAGGCCTTGCTTTTTCATGCTTTTTCATCTAGAGGATCAAATTTTTTGAAGAAGGCCAAGATTTTCAATTTTCAGCCATCTGGGTCTTATCATCTCATTCTTCTGAAGAAAATTTCAAGAAGTTCATCAAATTGCAGCAGCTGCTTTTTATTTGCATGTCAGTGAAATCCTCAGTGCATTCGATTTTTGATCATCTGGGTCTTCTGAAAACAGTCTTTTGAAGAAAACCCATATCACAACTTTTTTCAAGAAAATTTTAAATTCTAGGGTTGGTTGCTTTTTCGATCAGCCCTCAGTGTTGATCAAATCTGATCAACTGGGTCCATTTCTAATTGTATTCTGAACAAAACCTAGGGGCCAGCTTTTTTGTGAAAAATTGAAGAAATTAGGGTTTGCAGCTTTTTAGTCTAAAATCAAAATTTTCAAAAATAAACGATCTGGGTTGTCTTGCAACGAAATTCTGAGCAAAACCCATATCTCAGAAAAAATTTCAAAAATTTGTCCATTGGATGAAGAAAAATCAGCATTCTAAAAATAGTAAGTTGCTCAAAACTTGTCTGAACCTAGGCAAGTTTACAGTCATTCTTCAAGGTTTTTAGAATGGAGTACATTCCCAATGTTTTCAAGACCGAATCAACTCTCTATCACGACTACATCAAAACAGCTGAGACAGACTTGCATCACATCAAGTCGGTGTTTGATCTACGTACTTTGGAGAGCGCAGGCAACACTACAATCAGAAACTTGGGATACTCTGGACTCCTCGCAGCAGCGTCTATTCCTATATCAGTTCAGAGTCTCGAGTTTGTAATCGCTTGCATCAAGCATTACAATCCGGCTACAAGGGAGATCTAGTTAGTTGATGGCAGATTGATCTGTAGTTTGAAACCTGATAAGATTGAGAAATGCTTTTCCATTTCCCCTTGGCCTGAAAGTGTCACTATCTCAAAGGGCGAATGTGAAAGAATGTGGGAAATGCACAAAGACAAGTATAGTAAGAAGATTGCACAGAGGTGGATGAAGGAGAAACATAAGACTTTGCCTAAGAACGTCGCGCAAGGGGAGTTTAGAGATGAGATTGCGATCATAATCACCTTGCTCAACAGGGTCACTAGACAAGAAGATGCTACCAAGTTTCAACCATGGATGTTCTACGTGATTCCTCACATCATGAAGAAAACTGAGTTCTATGATTGGGCCACCTTGATCAGTGACAACCTCCATCAGCAGATAACAGAATATTTCCAGATTCACGAGTTCCACATGGTTTCCTACCTAGTCTACCTGGTGGCCTTCCAAGTTCAATTCAGAGGGTTGAACACCGAAGGATCTCTGAACATACAACATATCTACAACTATTACCCTTAGTTGGAGTTCACAAAGTCATTGCATCATTATAAGAGGGTGAATGAGGCTTTCCTGATTCACATAGTGCGAGACCTGGACAATGAGTTGCACGTTCGTATCTCATCCACTGCCAGGTAAGATTATGGCGGAGTGGGCAGATTGGTTCATACAATTTCCTACTTTTACCTATCTCAGAGTCTATGGCTTTTCAGGCGCTCCACTCATGTTACCAAGGTACCCGTTAGACGAGGTTGTCTTCATGGAGTTCTTAAGGCAGACACTAAGGTCCACACAGTGTTGAGGAACAGAAAGAAACCGACCCTCGGTTTTCCATTAGGGTTGGGAATCTATACATGTAGGACAGCAGCAAATGCTAAAACCACGAGAGATGAGTTAGACAAACTTGGTCTCAAGCCTTACAGCAAGAGACGATTGTATGATCCTCATGGCGTCTACACTGTTCGACTTGAGAGAAACTATGCTCACTTACCTGCTCTCGAAGACTTTTGGGCCAATTGCATAGATGAGTTCGAGGTGCAGAGGCGTAGTTATAGTAGGCTCACTCTTCACCAGATGAAAGACTTCCTATCAGAGGATATCGAAGGATTGTCAGATGATGATGATGATGTGTTACTCCCAATGTATGCCCGGAAGAGAATTGAAGATCAACCCCTTCCTCAAGTCAACTTTCTTTCTATTCTTGGAGAAATTCTTATCCATTCTTTGAAGAAGAGAAAGAAGATAAATGTAATAGTTGGTGTTTCCCGCTTTTTTTGCTTTCTTAGGTGTTAGATGTTATCTTATTTCTAGATTTAGAAATAAAGCTTGCTTGCTAAGCAAGCCCTAGATTGTGAAAGCAAGGAGATTTTAGGGTTCCCTACTCCTCTGCTTGCTTATAAATAAGAGCCTTTGCTCATTAGTTTTCTTTAACCATGCTAGTGATAACAAAATGCTGAGCCTAAGTGCCTTCTATTTGTTATTCAGTGTTGTTCAATTGTTTTATGATAGCGAATTGTTGAGTCTCTTTTAGCCAACAAGTAGTTATTGTAATTGCTGTTCCTATTGTGTAAGAACAAGTTTTGCAAGCCTCTTTAGCTGCAAGCTCTTGTTCCAGGCATGTGTTTAGTAATTTTGTTCCAGAAGTTTGAAAAATAAAATCACGAGCCTCCTTTGCCTTGGTATAACGTCTCAGATTTCTGTTATTTGTGTTATGCTTTTGTGATCTTAATTTCAACTTACATTGAAGTGTGTAGATGTATGTTGAGAAAGAGTTCTCTTAAGCCTTTGTCAGAGAATCAACCTTGTTCATTTCTAATTTCTCTTGCTCTGCGTATTACTTGAGAAGTTAGAAACGTCTTTAGCTTAAGTTAGTCGTAGTTGAAGTTCTTAATTAGAAAATCTTAACTGCGGCGTTTGTGTTTTATAAACCTTGTGCTCTAGCTGAATCGAAAAGATAGACAAATTAGTTTTAATTTAATTTCTTTCATACCATGAGCAAGAGGGAGCTTCGCCTCCTAATTTGAAGAGTAGTTTATCTGTGCATACCTATCCATTTCAAATATGCATTCCAGAGGTGCGAATTTAAATGCCAACAGAGTAAAGTTTCTCTTTGCATGGTTTTGTCTCTCCTAACCTTTCTTTTGTTCTGCCTTTATCTTGTTTCCATTTACCTTTTTCCATATAATCTTTGTATTTTACTTAGTTTATTTACTTGTATTTTCTGCCTATTGGATCCATTCTTGAATATCAACAATGGTAGGTGAATGAGGTGGACTCTCCTTTAGTCATTCCATTTTAGGATCTTTCTGATACATTTTTGAGTTGTAGGTGAAAGATGAAAACTATGAGGTTGTGTTGATTAGGTTGCATTTAAAACACACACATGCCAATATTTTATTATGTATTGAGATGATTAAAAATGTTTAGGCTTATAAAGATAGAAAGGACTTTGTTAACTTGAAAGAAGTGACCCCAATTATAAAGAGTATGGGTGCATTGTGGATGCCACAACAAGCTCAAATTTAGTGATGATGTTCTTCCTAGAAATCAATTTAATTATCTATGTGATTAGTAAAGTGAAATGAATTCCTAACATAGAGAACTAGTATTAACATGTTGAGCTTTAAATTGTTACAAGTGTCAACATAATTTTGAGTTTTAGTGTAACTTTTTGTCTTTATATAAAAATGTTCCTTTGATGTAAATGCGGTTGGTCATTGAACCAATTTGGTACAAGGTAGTCCATAGGGTATTTTAGGGGATCAAGTGGTGCATGTCATTCTTTTATAAAAGTGGGGTTGTTTTGCATGAATATGATGAGTGAATTGGATGCCTAGACCTCTACATAGTTAAATGTCTCCATATAAAAATTAATTAATGAATATGAATGCATTTTTTAGTTAGATTTGTTGACTTGGTGTCAGTATTGTTTAGGTGGTGTCATAGTATCGTAAAACATTTGAAATATTTTAAGAACTTCAAGTAATGACATGGATTTTTTTGAGTATGTATATTTCAATTGGAATTGGATAATATAAATCTCTTCTTTTATACTTGCATATATATGTAAGAATTGTTCCTATTTATAGATTCATGTGAATATTTGCTTCACTTTCTATCCATGGTCCTGTCCAATAAATAGGCAGTAGTCCTCTTTAGTTGTGTGACCAATCATTTATTTCAAACATATCTTTTTGCTCCCCCTAGTATTTTATGACTAGATTAGGTTCTATGCATATTTATAATGTAGTATAATAATTTTAGCCAAATAATTTGAGAGCTAATATCTAATATATATTTAGAGGTTATACTTGTGTGTATTTTAGATTGCACATGGAGTGAACAATGCTATTTGGATTTATGGGAAGGGGTTTTTAAAACTTGTTTTATTTTTTTTGCTACATGTGTAATCTATAGATTAGTTTCTTTGTTAGAGTTCTATAGGTTTATCCCATAATGACCTAGTAGATTGTGAACTTTATGAGGAATCTTTGAGATTCACTTATATATAACATATGGTTTATTAGAGGCCTATTATTTTTATTCTCCATTTAACCTTTCAAATCATCATTCTTGGGCTAGTAGAGACTAAATTAGAAAGGACTTAATTGGTCTCTTAGCTCTCATGGTCTAATTATGAGTCTTACCTCTGTATGGGTGGGCATACATCCCTAGGCATATATTGAGCGTCTACTCTAGGATTATGGGTTTGTAGTTTTAAGGACCAACAAGTAGTTGTAATGACATGAACATGTTTAAAAAATATTAGTGAATTGAATTTCAAAATCCCATAAAACTATATGCCAACAATAATTTAGGTTAATTCAAAGTGTGGAAATCATTGTCAACAAACACTTATTAGTTCTTATGTACCAATTAAACACTTATCAAATTGAATAGACTCCAAGATTTTGTTTTTTTATATGAGTGAATATAGCCAGTTTTTACATAACATAGAAACACACAAGAGACCATATGCCAAGAACTAACACTATATTTTATATCAAATTATGGAATAAATTTACATAAATGAATGATAGTTATAAATGCATGGATTATGTTTCCCATCGCTACCCCTAAGCTTACAAAGCATTCACTAGATAATAATTCATTCTTTCCTAGTAGCTATAATAAACTATATCATGAATTTAAGGACCCAATTCTAAACTATGTCTTGCACATTAGGGTCTTTAGTACTTGTAATGAAGATACTCTCTAAATTAAATGGCCTATATAACACATATATCAACAATACAAATAAAGAAATATGTCATCACAATGCTAAAGATTAGAGGTTAATTCTTTGATAAATCTCAAGAAAATTAAAATTTAATAATATTGTTTCATTGCATATAGACATATTAAATGAATCCTTTAGAACAACCCTAACTCTTAACCTTTACTTTGACATAATTTTGTCAACAATTTTTTTATGTTATGGGTTGATCTTTTTTTACTCTCTTCCATCATGGGTAGTTTGTTTCATTTCCCTTTATTTGAAATTTGCTTGATGTAGAGCTATTTATATACTGTTTAATAAACAATTAATGAGCTACTTCTCTTTATGAAAATTACTTATGAGAAAATTCAATAGAATAGACAGTCATTTTACTTTTTTAATCAATTAAATTACCTAGTAACAATCCATAAATATGAAATATCTAAAACGTTGTAATGTTAACATGTTGGTCTACCAACACAATACTTAATTCATTGACAATTTTTTCCTTTGATTTATTAGTTAAACAAATCTTTGAGTGTTATATAAATTTTATTTTTCAGTCAAGATATGACATTAGCTATTGCTTCAAAATTCTAATTTTACAATAATGATATTTTTTGTCAATGATTTCTTAATAGATAATCAATAAAAAATATTTATTATAAAAAAGATTAATATGAATTTAAAATTAAATATTCATTTATCAATATATTTCTTCAAATTCATTGTGTAATTCTTTTGGAGAAAACTATAAATGCTATTAATTTCTTATTACTTTAAAAATGAAATCTGTTAATTTAGATTACTTGAAATCTTGAAGATTTTATTAAATATTTTCTTATTTAATTTTATAATTTGCTCTATTGTTTGAAGCCTATAATTTGAGAATGATACTAAATTGATGGTAGAAATGACTAATATTTATTTGTAAATAATCTTATAACATATATACATAAAAATTTCATTAGTTTTATGAAGAATTTAAAATAGGTAACTTAAAACTATTTTAATTTTTAGTTTTATGTGTGAGTTTAGATTGAATTATCCCCTATTATAGCGATCCATTAGTCTAATGATGATTTATGCATATAGATGCATCATTCAACTTTGATATAATATTTTTTAGGATTTTTCCAAGTACATCAAACAAGATAAGGTGAGTTAGAAGATCAACTAATGTCCTTATTAATATTGGGATATTAATGTAAAGCTTGATATTAATCATAAGGTAGACTGATATAAAAATAACATGAAAACTTTACGATAATGTTTGAAAAACATATGAGACAATAAAATATTGTTTCATTTGTGCTAGAGTTTGATATATAGTATTTTTTTTAAGTATTATATTCATATTGAATTATAATTTGAGAGAATTGAAAGGGAAGTATGTGTTAATTTGTTCAAATATTTTTTAGTTTTATAAAATTTTAAGTGATTGGAGCAATTCTTTGATAAAGTATGAACAGAATAATCGGGAAGTATCAAAAGTATGCTTCTATTGAAGACAACCCAAGGTTATCAGATCATGTAGAGGTATGATTCTTTTCTTAGTAATTAAATTCATGAAATTTAATGATATCATAATTAACAAAAAATAGATAGTTAAATGACCGTTTTATTATTTAAATATGTTTCTAATTAATTTTTTACAAAACTTTATGGTATTTTGTATTTAATGTTATTGTTTTGATAAAAAGAAATTATAATTTGATTGGTTGGTTGTCTTTTATTTGGCACTAAACAAAAATAATTTGTTTTTGAAATGTATTTATTATAAAATAAATATAAAAAAATTTAGAGGAGAAAAATTTAGAATATAACATTTTATGCAAAGTTTTCTACCATCTGAGAACTATCTATGAACAACAAAACTGGTTTCTAAAGAAAAAAGAATATGCTTTTATTTTATCCAAAATCTATTTACATAATGAAATTCTCTAGAATTTAAAAAGTTAGAGGAGAAAATTTAGAACATTACGATCTATGCAAAGTTTGTCACCATTTGTCAACTAACTATAAACAACCAAAATTATTTCTAAGAAAGAGAAGAATATGCTTTAATTATTAGATTTGCATGTGAAGCCACTCATAATCAAAATGACTAAAGAAAAGAAAGAGTAATAATTCCAAGAGGAATAGAATCAACACTCTATTACAATAAACTAGCTAAAGGGAGAGGAGAGTGTTATTTATATAGAAAAATAATGGAAAATACTTCCAAGAGGAATAATAATTCTCAGTTATCAAAAAGAACTGAAAATTTTACCTACTTGATAAATTCTAGAGTACAAGGTTATACCTGCCTAGGCAAAGACATGAAAATGGTTATGAGAGGTGAAAAATAAATCCAAAAAAGGGTGTGAGACTCAACTACCCAAATGTGGGTGAGAGTGACACATATAATTGATGTATTATATCACGTGTACTCATATTAACCATGTCTAATATAACCTAAGCAAGCTTACTATTATGTGTAGGAAAAATAAATATTACTTAATATAAAAAAAGTAAAACACCTACATTAACACCCCCTATAGGTGTAGCTTAAGTGGGTGAATAGATAGAAAGATGCAAAGATTGGTCTTGGATATAAGGCCATGTTAGGTACCCACGTACAAAATAATATGTCAACAATAGAGAAAAGGAGAAGACTCATTCAAACAAAACTCCTCCCAAAAAAGAGAGAAAAATAAATATCCTCACTAGTGTTACAAGATTGAAACTTGTCTAGGACTCGACAAGCTATTTTTTGACTCGAACTCAGACTCGACACCTAGACTCGAAAAATTAAAAATACAATGCAATATAAATTTTTAAGGATTCAAAACTTTTTTCATGCACCCTTTAATAAACAAACTTTAGAGACAATAAATTAATCAAATAAAAGCTACTTTGACCATATACACAAGTATACATTGATCACATGCGTATAAAAATGAATTTTATTTTCTAGCTGAAGGAAATAACATTGGAAGATATATATTTAAAATTATAAATATTGTGAAATGTATACAAATATCATGGATTACGAAATCCATGGTATAATTTTTTTTTCAAAACTAAAAATATATCTCTATGGCTCAGAGGAGCCTGCATTACTCATCCCAACATCATGGAAAGTCATGCGTTGGTGCTAAGATAAGTCCTAGAAGATGATGTAGCCATGATATTTTCTTGTGTCTCAGTGACTGGTGTATATTTAAGTGATGGATTTATTAGTAGTGTTTTTTTCAAGCCTTCTAAACTACAGGTTTCTTGTCAAGCTCATTAACAAAGAGGAATGGTTAGGTAAAAATATAAATGTTTATGTTCTAGTTTGACCCTAGCTAAGATACTAATAGATGGGATTATTCTATGAGTTGTCTATGAAGGGAATGATTGATAAATTTTTGCATTACGAAAATGGCATATATTGCTAGCTTTGACTTAGCTTGTATTCAACAGTACAATGATTGTAGCATAGCAAGTTTTCCTATGGTGTTATTTGCAGACTATAAAGGTTGTCTAATATATGAAATAAGATAACCCTTGATTGTGGCTTTGACTATGAAGATGCAAAGATTTGCAATAGGGGATATGTATTTTGTAAATTTTATGATCATGATTCATCATTGGCCTATTACTTGGTTAGAGTTTAGAGTTATAGTTTGATGGTGGTTTGAGGGAAATATCTTGATGAAGTTTAGGGGAAATACCCCTTTGGCGGTTTGGGGAAGCATCCCCATGGGGTCAAGGAGTAGTGCCCCCATCAGGGGTTTGGGGGCAGCACCCCTAGATGGGTCAAGGGGTAATGCCCCAGTGGGATTGAGGGGTGAATCCCCTCTTACAAAGCCCAAATGAAGACCTTTAAAAACACATAGATCTTCATGGCATACACCATTTTCATATCTTTTTATAAATACTAGATAGGCATGTCATAAACCAAACAAACATTGAAAGTTGTAATTTTTTTTTAAAAAGTAACTAAATTTTTTTAGTCCACCTTGCAGGACTTGCCTAGAATTGATGAGTTTGGCAAGTCTAAAAAGATTGATAAGTTTGGTGAGTACTCCACAACCGAGTCTCCTTGACTCATTTAAGGTCACTTGAACCTTGGGACCCGCTGAGTCTAGCCGAGTCTTGGTGATTCTTGTAATATTGATCCTCACACTAGAAAGAATCCCATGAAAGGAAGAAGTCCAATAAAAAATAGAGAGGAGAAGAGAGACTATGTAGCCTCCCCCAACTGGTCAGCTACGACAATGGTTAATGCTTGAAACTTGATATAGAACATAGTTGTTGATGGTGTTTTTTGCACAACAGCAACTCATACATAATATAATATCGTATCTCTCTTGAAAGGTAAATTTCTATCAGCAAGCCTTAAGAGATAACCCTAAGGTCTCTAACTTCAGGTCTTGACAATGCATAAACAACTCAGTGATAAATGTGAAAATGCTGGTAATCACAAAGGGACCTTACTACAAGCAAATACTGAATCCTTAGATTTATCAGATCTAGCAATATGATGATACTTCCAATCCTAAATTTACCCAAATTCAAAATAAACAACAAAAGAGATAAGGTTTAGAGAGATTTCTAAATTTAACACTAAACCTAAGATTAACAATGCAAATGATGAAAGACTTGAAATGGACCAATCCCTCAGAAACTGATTTCTGCTTGACCCAGTTGGATCTGCAATCTTACAGAAATAGTGCAATCTTCTAAGGCATTAAAGATTTTCAGATCATGAACATTTATCCAAAACAACTCTATTGCAATTGCAATGAATAAATAATCACAATTGAACTAAGCACAGTGAATTTAAAGTCCAAGCTAACTTTGATATGAACTCCTGAGCCTCCTTTGATATCCTGTGATGAGTGCTTTGTTGAAGTGACCTCATTATGTGCATGGTGAAGGCATCATTGACTCTCTTGTAATGAGATGTGCTTGCCAAGTGCAGCTGCGGAGAAGCCTCATGAATCTTGAACTGCTGAGAGCCAAATCCAATCGGATCCTTGTATGATATTCTTCTGTACTTCGTCATACGAGCCAACATGTATATGATGTATGAGCCCATATATAATTTTTTCGTTCTTCTCAAACTATGGAGCTGTTCATGCAAATTATCACTGATCATCACCGCCTAGTCAATATGCTCCTTGCCTTCCAGCACAAGGTTGATGTAGTAAAACATCCAAGGTTCAAAAATGAACACCTGGGGACATCCTCCAACTCTGCTGAGCATCATAATCAAATCACAATATTCCTACTTCAGATCATGTGAGATTATCTACTTCGGCAACTTCGTGCGAGTGGGCTTGGGCTTGTTCATCCAACGAGAGTTTATCATATCAGCACATTTGTCAAATGTAGAAGCATACATTCGTTCAACTCTTTCTCTTATCTTGTAAATCATCTTCCCATAGGTGGGAATTCCAAAGGCTTCTCCAATGGTCTCAGGCATGAGGTTGCAAACAATCTGCGATCAGGTGAGACAATAGACCTTTGCTCTGAGTTGTAGCAGGTAGCACATTCCATGATTAACTCCGGGCACTGAATTGTTGGTGGAAAACCAACAGCTGCATAAAGTCCACTTCTGACAATATTATGTGAAGTGATTGATGGACGATGGCCTCCAATTCCCATCATTCAAGTTTTGAAAGCTTCCATGTTGAAAGAGCCCAAGTTTGTGTCAGCCAACTTCCCCAACCTTGAAGAGAACTTTGACTCTGGCAGGAATGACTTCCTTAGCTTCTTGATCACAGCTTGTCTGGATGCATTTGCCTTGCTGGATTCAACATTATTTTCCTTGCCAGTCGCTCTTACTTCAGCCATTCTGCAAAAACAAAAGATAGTCATTAGGAATTTAACTTAGAAAATAAAATCTCACCGGGGCTGCCAGCAGATTTTCGAAAATGAGAAGCTTCACCACTAAATTTCATCTTCAAACCTCAACACCTCCTGCAGCAACTTCGACTTCTCAACACTTAGAAAAATTTACTTGCAGCAATACAACTTCAACACTTAGAAGAAAAATTCAAACCAAGCTTGCTTCAACAACTTCTCAGCTTCAAATTTATCCCTCCTCAAAGGTCAACTTCGAATTTCTTCAATTGCAATCTTCTTTTACTTTAGAGCTCAAATCGAACTTGCTAGCTGATGGAGAAAATAACAAAACTTCACAACTGATATAGCCAAGTCGAATTCTAGAAGAGGATAAATTTAGCTGAGTTATTAAATTTCCACTACTCTACTGTTAGAATTCGAATTTACCTCCTAAGGAAACTGTAACACTTGGCATCTGGCATCTAGAATATCTTGACCTTCTAGAATTTCAAAAAGATTCACTCGTCTAGGTGTACTTCACTAGCTTTTTTAAATCATCTTTTGAAAATATTAAATTCAACTGTACCCTATTAAGAAATTCATTTCAAGAACTAAGGCATTGAAACTTTGATTTTATCCACCTCTGGCTCGAGAAGATTATTTTCATGAAAACATTTGATTAAAATCCTCTAGACAATCAATTTCAATTTCACCAGTCAAGGCATTTTTTTTGTAACAACACCTTTTTCCTTCTTGCCTTAGTAAAATTTTAATTTTCCTTAGGAAATTTCATTATTCGGGCGCCCATCAAAATCTACATCCTAAAATCCTTGGCAAGGTGTGGAATATTTTGAAAGCAACTCCTTGTCGAAGATATCCAGTACCTAGAAGATAATTCTCCTCAGAAAACATCAAATTCATGGGTCTATAGACGAAAGGGTAATTTTATTTTTTTGTAATTTATACCTTAGAAAAAAAATATTTTGTACAAGTTCATCTTCATTCTTCATCTCTGGGCATATTTCTTTCTCCTGCTTTGCCTTGGAAAAGTTTTATTCAACTTCATGAAGGTGGCTCATTTTGACTCCTCTTCTGCCAGTTTATCCATGCCTTAGTAAATTTTATCACCCCTCTCAAGGTTCGGTGTATTTCTCTAGGGGAGGAGAGATTTCAATACTTAGAAAAAATTTCATCATCACTTATGAGCATGGGCGCATATGAGAGATCTAGAAGGAATTTCAATTTTGCCTTAGATAAATTTTCTCCCATCCATCTCTAGTCATGGGCACATTTGAGGGTGTGAGGAAGAATTTCAACACCTTAGTCATTTTTCCTTAGCACTATCTCTCTCCACTTTGGGTGCATTTCAAGTATAGAGGAGGAATTTTTTGACACTTAGAAATTTTTATGCTAGCCCATCAACTTGGGCACATTTAGCTAGTGGTGGAGGAATTCAACATACTTAGCAACCTTTAAAAGCCACCCCCTTCAACAAGTTTGGGCGCATTTGAGGCATCAAGGAGGATTTTCCAACGCCACTAAACACATTTCCTAGAACCACCTCCAATGTGGGCGCATTTGACATGTTGAGGAGGAATTAACAATCCCTTAGCAAAATTTCAACTTACCCAACTCCACTTTGGGCGCATATGAGGGGTGGGGGAGGAAAATTTTATACTTAACCACCTTTTCTCACCTTGACTTGATGAGGGTGCATTTAGGGGGGCTAGGAGGACTTAACAATACTTAGAACATCTTCTAAAAAGCCACCACTTTCAATAACTTTGGGCGCATATCAAGGGGGAAGGAGGAAATTTTAACATTTAACAACTTTTTCCTTAGCCACCAGCCAACTTGGGCGCATTTGAGACCTTCTGCAGGAATTTCTACGCCTTAGACATTTTTCTAGCTCCATATCCATCAAGGGCATATCTAGAGGGTCCTGCAGGAACTTTCAACATGACCTTAGAAACTTATTTCAACGTCCTCCATAGCTAGATGACTTGGGCACATTTCAGGGGGTGAGCAGGAATTCTCAAGACTTGAAAATTTTCCATCACCTTCATCCAGTTGAGGGCGCATTTAGGGGGCTGAGCAGGAATTTTCTTAGACTTAGACATTTTTTTTAGCTTGCTTGCCCTAGTTTGCTATATTTAGTAAGCCTCTGGTTTTCACTCTTCTGAAGCTTGGATTGATCTGAAATTTTAACCATAGGATTGTCATGAGCTAATTGATCTGTTCACATTGCCATCGTGTGTCGTCTTGCTATTTATAGCTTGTTTCTGGAGGTGTTTTACTATTTATAGTAACTGCTTGGTTTCAGGACTTCTGCAACTCCGTTTAACTTGAAATTTGACTGACGTGATCCTCATGGGTTGATTGGCCTATTCACATTGGTGTCTAATGCTGACCTACTATTTATAGCCCGTTTTAGGAGTGACTTACTATAAATAGTAAGTTGTCAGATTGCCTTCAAATTTTACCTATGGAATCCTTGAAAGATACTGATCGTAGTGGGATACACCGGTTTTCGGAGATTCTGGCATTTCACCCCTCATTTTAGGTCCCGAAGCTGGAAACCCTAATCTAACTTGCATGCCGATCAAATGACCTTTGTTTGACTCCATTTTCATTGCATGTCGGTCCGTTTGTGATACTGAAGTACTAGGGGGGCTGCTGGAGTGTATGTTCTAAATATAGTAAGTTCCTGAAAAAGTGATCTTTTGACTGCCAGATGCTTTTGCATGTCATACTGCCTGAGAGATCTCACAAAACCCAGAAAAACCCAGCAAACCAGACTGCATGCAGGCATTGGCTAAAAATAGTAAGTTTCTGAAAAGTGATCATCCTACCTCACATGTTACCTCACTACGTAGCTCTTGAAAAACCCATGATGAATATGCTGACATGCACTAAAAAGCCCTACATGAAACCCTAAAAATAGCATTTGAAGACGACTCTTGAAAAAGGTCCTGATCCTGGTTTGCATGTTACACCACTATGAACCTTTCGAAAAACCCACAAAGAATATACATACATGCACCGAAGACTCCAACATGCAAAACCTAAAAATACCCTCCAAAGTCAGAATTGCTAAAAGTTAGCATCTTAGGTTGCATGTTATACCATCGTAAAGGTCTCAAAAAACCTAGAAAAATTCTCCAGACATGCATCGAAAAACTCTGCATGTAAACCCTAAAATTTGCTTCTGAAGGTGATACTTGCTAAAAATAAAAAGTTTAGATCTGGCTCAAATTTTGTAGGCAAGCAATTTGACCTGTCCGAGATGCAGTGTTGTAGTTAGAATTTCAAAAGTGCTGAGAAAATGTCTCAAATGAGGTACTTACTAAAAATAGTAAGTTGCCAGAAGTCAATGGAATTTTGCTGGGAATCTGCTGGAAGCTTATTGAATGTAGTGCCGAGCTCATATTTCATTTCGCTCACTCAAATTGACTAGAAGATCCAAACCCTAATTCCCAGGCTTAGCCAAAGTTCCAAGGTTAAGCTCAACGACGGACACATCCCCGGAAAGGCAGACAATAGAAAGAGATAGAAAGAGAGAGAGAGAGAGAGAGAGAGAGAGAGAGAGAGAGAGAGAGAGAGAGAGAGAGAGAGAGAAAACCAAAGCCAAAAGACGAGGTACAGAGCAAAAATTAGGGGGTCCCCATTTTGAATGGGGTGATGTGTGAAAAGGTCACAACAAGTCTTATCTTCACTTCCCTTATCATGTTCTTCCTCATGCACTGGTGAAGGGGTCCTGATTAGCACTTCCTCTCTCTGTGGACGTCTATTTTCTTCATTGCCTGCAGGTGAATCTTCATAAGTCACCAGAGGGGACTGCAATATCTTCTCTATTTCTGCCTCTATACTATAGAGTTCACCCTTTCATAATTCTTCTTCCCCTTGATCTCAGTGATCCTCTACATCCTTGGATTCACTTGGTACATCATGAGTTTCATGAGAAGGAGGGACATTATCATGCTCTGTGGCAAGAACAACTAATGGAACACTTTTCTTTGGAACACTATCCTTGGGAGAGGGAGTTCTTGATCTTCTTGTGTATACTTGTTTTTTTCTCTCCCAAACTTTCCACACTTACTAGTGGTCGGCCAGCTTCATCCCCTGCCTTAGAAGACTCCTTTTTCTTCTAAGACAATCTCACTATTCTTCTTCTCTTAGGGACGAAAGCACTACCCTCATTTCCCTCTTCCTCAGCTTCTTCCTTTGCAGATTTCTTTGTCTTTGAAATATGTTTTCTTTTCTTAGCAATAGGCCTTCTTTGCTTCTCTCCTTCTTCTGCTTTTTCTGCTTGAGCATGATTAATCTTTATCTTGAAAGGAGAACTCACCTTAGCCTTACCCTTAGGGTCCTACTCAATTGACTCTTCAGAAGTGGAATGAGACTCCAAGTCTACCATTAGATCATAGGTGCATTGCGTACCTTTACTCTCTAACTCCCAAATCTTGTGTTTGAGCCATAACTTAGTGTACCTGATTATTGGAGTCGTGATCTACTCTAATTCCATCTTCTCTTCCTCCAGCCAATCTATCTCTCCAATGGATTTATCCTTCACAGATTCATAATCATGGCCTTGAATCAAATCTCCATCATCTTCAATCTGATTAGGAATGACCTTTATGTTGTATAGTCGAACCAAGTTCACTGGCAACCTGGAGAACTTCTTTCTCCTAACTTCAAATTCATCCTTGTTGTTAGCCCAATAATCCTCTACATCATCCTTATGGCTATATTCCCTGCTAGCCCTTCTTTGTGCCTCACCAGTCCTATCAAATCTGGATCTCTTAGAATGGAAAGAGAGACCTAAAGTGCTCATTTCCTCCTCAGAAGCATGGGCTGAATTAATAGAGGGGCATGCTTCATTACTACCTATTCTCAAAGGAAAATCACCACCAATTCCTGTCTTATGCTTGTCCTTCTTGACAATTGCATCAAAATCATAGATCTGTCTTCTGAATTGCAGATGTAAAATGTGATCTATGGGATATCTAGGGAGTCTATATGGGGCCCTCTGACAACCATCTATTCTGATGTATGAGAAGGTAGGGAATTGGGAAAACCAAGCTCCAAACCTCTTAATTAGCTCCTTGGCATTGTCTGAGATCCGAACATGCTCTACACCCTGTAATAACCTGGTTATGTATATGGTGAATGCGTCATTAACCCTCCTATAACTTGTGCTACCCAATCGTAGTTGCGGGTACACCTCATAAATCACATCCTGCCCAAACAAACCCCCTGTGCTTAGCCCCTTGTATGGATGGAACCTTGCAAGTGCATATACCAAGTAAGAGGTCATTGTGAAGGTCTTTGTTTGCAAGACATTGCATATTTGTTCATGTATCATTGCACTTATAATGCCTGCCCAATGGTAGTCAATATTCTGCTCCATCCTCACAATGACATGGAACATCCAGTTTTCAAATACTCCTCCACTTCTCAATCCCACCACTCTACTGAGGAGTGTGATAGCATCATAGCATTCCTTTTTGAATTTTGCTCTGAACAGTTGCTTGGGCAGCTTGGAGAAGTGAGACTTGGGTTTCTCCAGCTAGGAATTGATGACCTGTTGTGATTTGATGATGTCTTCATCATAATACTTCTTCGCTATGTCCATATCAAAACCCACCACATGAGACCTATGAAGCATGTCAAAGGTCTGGGCTATAGACACAGGGTTAAGATTTTCCACTATTCTCCCTTGAGGACCAACTATCCTTTGTGTGCCCTTGTCATAATGTCTGGCACATTCAAGCACCAACTCATAGCATTGAACTATATGAGGGAATCCAGCCACATAGGCCAATCCTAACTCCTATATCCTTCTAGCCAACAGGGGAAGGTTCTGTGCTGCCATCCTTGCCTTGATTTCCTCATAATCCCATTGGCCTACATTTGTATCCGTGACCTCTGACCAGATGGAGGTCAACTTGCTTTCTGAGATCTGTTGTGATCTTTCCACACATCACCCCATTGCAAATGGGGACCCCCTAATTTTTGCTCTGTTCCTTGTGTTTTGGCTTTGGTTTTCTCTCTCTCTGTCTCTCTCTGTCTCTTTCTGTTATCCGCCTTTCCGGGGATGTGCCCATCTTTGAGCTTAAACGTGAAATTTTGGCTAAGTTTGTGAATTAGGGTTTTGGATCTTTTGGTCAGTTTGTAGTCAAATTGGGTGAGTGAAATAAAATCTGAGCTTGGCATTGCAGTCAGTAAGCTTCTAGTAGGTCCCCAGCAAAATTTCATTGAATTCTGACAACTTACTATTTTTATTAAGTACCTAATTTGGGACATTTTCTCAACACTTATGAAATTCTAATCGTTACATTGCATCCAAGACACTTTAAACTGCTTGCCAGCAAAATTTGAGCCAGATCTGACAAGTTTCTTTTTTTAGCAAGTATCACCTTCTTGGAATCTTCAACGCATGTCTGGATATTCTTTGTGGGTTTTTTGAAAGCTTCGCAGTGATGTAACATGCAAACGAGGATCAAGACCTTTTTCAGGAGCTGTCTTCAGAGACTATTTATAGGGTTTGCATGCAGGACTTTTCAACGCATGTCAGGTTATTCTTTATGAGTTTTTCAAGAGCTATGCAATAGGGTGACATGCAAGCAGAGTTAGTCACTTTTTCAGAGACCTACTATTTTTAGCAGATTCGCTCTGGCAGCCCCCCCCAGCACTTCAATATCACAAATGGACTGACATGCAACAAAAACAAGGTCAAACGGAGATCGTTTGAGCAACATGCAAGTTAGATTAGTGTTTCCAGCTTCGGGACCCAAAATGAGGGGTCAAACACCAAATCCGAGTAATTACTATAAATAGTAAATCACCTTCAAAAACATGCTATAAATAGTAAATAACCTCCAGAAACATGCTATAAATAGTAAGTCAGCACAAGATGGCAGTGAGAATAGCTTAACTAGGTCATGAGGATCCTATGGTTAAAATTTCAAATCAATCCAAGCTTCAGAAGGGCGAAAACTAGAAACTTACTAAATATAGCAAACTAGGGCAAGCAAGCTGAAAAATGTTTAAGTCTGAGAAAATTCTTGTTGCCTAGTCAAAATGCGCCCAAGGTGAGATTGGCAGAAGGATGGAAAAAGTTTCATATGTTAAAATTTCTTCTCCCACCCTCAAATGCTTCCTCAAGGAGAACAAGCTATGAACAATTTTTTTCTAAGTATGACAAATTCCTCCTGGACCCTCAAAATGCGCCCTGTCATGAAGGGAGTTGATGGAAAACATTTAAGTCATGAAGATGTTACTGCTTGACCCATGAAATGCACCCTCAAGGAGAGTGGTTGTGATAAAGTTACTAAGGCAAGTTTGAATTCCTTGTAGACATGCTAAATGCGCCCATCTCAAGAGGCATCAAGGAAAAGTTTCTAGGCGTTGGGATATTCCTCCTAGACATGCCAAATGCGCCCAAGAAGAGAGATGGTTATGGAAAAAATTCCAAGGCAAGTCAAAATTCCTTCACCACCTTGCATATGCGCCCAATTTAGAAGAGGCTGGAGGAAGTATTAAGGCGTTGAAGAAGAAATTCCTCCTCCACCCCCTAGATGCGCCCAAGTGAGCTAGGAAAAAGACAAAAAGGTTTGAATTCCTCCTTGACCCCCTAGATGTGCCCATGTTGAAGTGAAGCTAAGTTTGCTAAGGCGTTAATTCCTCCACCCCAAGCAAAATGCGCCCAAAGTAAGGAAAGGTAGTGGTGAATAAAATGCTAAGTGTGATGAATAGGAGGAAAATATCTAAGGAAAAATTGAAAATCCTTCTAGACCCCCTATATGCGCCCATGCTGGCGATGTTATTTGAAAGTTTTCTAAGGTACAAAATTCCACCTCTAGAGGAAAATACGCCTAAGCTTGAAGAGGTGATGAATTTTTTTTAGGCATGGATAAATTGGCAAGGAGGAGTTAGAATACTCCAGCTTCATGACATTGATGAATATTGTGAAGCCAAAGCAAGAAAATATGCCCAGAGATGAAGAATGAAGATAAATTTGATGGCAAAATATTTTTCTAAGGTATAAAATTCAAAAATTAAATGAACCCCTTTGTTTGTAGACCCATGAATTTGATGCTTTCTGAAGGGAATTTTCTTTTGGGTATTGGACGTATTCAACAAGGAATGGATTTTTTTAAATCTTCCACACCTTGCCGAGGATTTTAGGATGAATATTTTGATGGGCGCCTGAATAGTAAAATTTTCTAAGGAAAATTTAAAAATTTTCTTAGGCAAGGAATAAAAGTGTTCTTTTTAAAAATAAAATTGCCTTGACTGGTAAAATTGAGGTGATTTCCTAGATGATTTTGATCAAATTCTTCATGAGAATAATCTTTTCGAGCCAGAGATGGATGAAATCAAATGTCAAAGCCTCAGCTGGTAGAATGAATTTCTTAAGGGGGAGCCATTGAAGTTTATATTTTCAAAAGATGATTTTAAAAATGCTAGTGAAATGTGCCTAGACTAGTGAATCTTCTTGAAATTCTAGAAGGTCAAAGTATTCTAAATGCCAAATGCAAAGTGTTATAGCTGCTTGAGGAGGCAAATTAGAATTCCTGCAGTGTAGTACTGAAAATTTAATGAAATGGCTAAAATTGGCTTCTTCTAGAAATCGACTTAGCTATATGAGTTGTAAGTTTTTTCATTTTTCTCCATCAGCTAGCAAGTTCGACTGGAGCTCTGAAGTGAAGATTGCAGTGTGAGAAAAATCTTGGTGTTGAGAGAAATTCAAAGTTGAGCTTTGATGTTGACATAAATTTGAAGATGAGGAGTTGCTGAAGCTAAGTTGGTCAAATTTTTTCTTCTAAGAGCTGAAGTGGTATTGTTGCAAGTAATTTTTTCTAAGTGTTGAGAATTCAAATGTTCTGCAGGAGGAGTTGAGGTTTGAAGTTGAAATTTAGTGCTGTAGCTTCTCATTTTCGAAAGTCTACTAGCATCCCCAATGTGATTTTATTTTTCTAAGTTAAATTGCTGATGACTATCTTTTGTTTTTGCAGAATGGTTGAAGTAAGAGCAAATGGCGGGGAAAATAATGTTGAATCCAGCAAGGCAAATGCGTCCAGACAAGCTGTGATCAAGAAGATGAGCAAGTCTTTCCTGCTGGAGTCGAAGTTTTCTTCAAAGCTGGGCAAGTTGGCTGATATGAACTTGGGCTCTTTCAACATGGAAGCTTTCAAAAGTTGAATAATGGGAGTTGGAGGCCATCGTCCATCAATCACTTCAGATAATATTGTTAGAAGTGGACTCTATGCAGTTGCTGGTTTTCCACTAGAAATTTAGTGTTTGGAGTTGATCATGGAGTGTGCTAACTGTTACAACCCAGAGCAAAGGTCTATTGTCTCACTTGATGATAGATTGTTTGCCAACCTCAGCCTGCAGCTATTGGCGAGGTATTTGGATTTCGCTCACATGATAAGATGATCTACAAAATGAGAGAACATGCTGAACATATGTATGCCTCTACATTTGACAGATGTGTTGATATGATAAACTCTCATTGGATGAACAAGCCCAATCCCACTCGCACGAAGTTGCCAAAGTAGATAATTTCAGATGATTTGAAGCAGGAATACTATGATTTGATCATGATGCTCAACAGAGTTGGAGTATGCCCCTAGGCATTCATCTTTGAACCTTGGATGTTTTATTACATCAATCTTGTGCTGGAAGGCAAGGAGTTTATTAATTGGGCGGTGATGATTAGTGATAATTTGCACGAGTAACTCCGGAGTTTGAGGAGAACGAAGACATTCTATATGGGCTCATAAATTATTTACATGTTTGCTCGTATGACGAAGTACAGAAGAATATCATACAAGGAGCCGATTGGATGTGGGTCTTGTTGACGTAGTTTTTGAGACCGCACCAACACAGAATAAAGTTTCCCAATGGACGCTCTATCCTCTCTTGAACAAAGTATTCAGCATGCTAAGATTGCGAGTAAGATCATGCTTTCAACTCTAAGGTTCCTTAAGTGCGAATAGGCTCAGTTTGGCTCGATGTGATATTGCTGGTATTTCAAGGGGACTTACACAATTGTCCGACGGCTAACAACAAACAACAGACTAAGGGCTTTGCGTGTAATTCGAATGATTTGGAAAATGAGCACAAGTTTCCTAATTCTAACCAGAAATGAACTGAATTTAAAAGGGGTGTAGGGCCTAAGAAGTTTATGTTCTACTCTAAGGCGTGGGACACGGCGATCAATTCTCATAGACTTCAACCAAGCTCCGTTTTGCCTCACTTCGGACAGCTTCCGCGGAACTGGTGCAATCTTCAGAGGAATGACTTAAGATGTTCAGATCACGATTTAGCATGAAGACACCATCACAACGATGCATGCCAATGTATAAATCATAATCGAAGTTAAGTTTCACAAATTTCCAGTTGACCACACAAGGCGAACCCACCGTCAACGAGCCCGCTAGTGGTATGGACAAGCGAAGTCTTGTTCAAATCAAGCACCACATTCCACAACTACTAAATACTTGCATGAAATGAAATCTACTTTACTTTAAGCTACTTCAAGATGCTACGTGAATTGGAAGGACGAAGAAGCCTCAACAACTATTCACAACAAAGAAGAATTCACCATCAATGAAAATTCTTTTATTATGAAAGCATACATGACAACTTCTTACAAAGTATCCAAAGGGAAGACTTTCCTTCCTTTTCAATCTACACTACTTTACTTTCTACTCTATCAACTTCTCTCTACTCCTCTAAGTTCTGCCTCTACCTCTAAATCTAATGTCTAATGAATTACAAATGAGGGGGACTCCCCCTTTATATAGCTAGCCAAGTCCCAAAAGACGGCTAGGGTTACAATCAATAGAGTGGCCAAAATCGTGCCACCTCAGCCCTAAACAAGATTTGCCCTAAAAACCGCCACAAAGGAGAGGGGTAATAAATGAGCCATAATGTCCACCATCATCCTTCTAGAAGATTCCGTTTGTAGATGCGTTCACACTATTCTTGATCTTCTTCTTGACTTTTGTTCCTCAACTTCTTTGTCACTTGAGCTAACACTTAGCCATTTTTCGCAACTTTCTTCCTTCGAGGCTGAAATATCATCTTGGATTACTTAAGTCATCACCGCTTTGTCTCCACGCTCCTCCTGCAAAACAAGCAAGGAGAGGAGTATTAGAACACTTTATAATATAAATGCACCTCACTTACCTAATTTTTACGCTTTGATCATCAAGGGCTCATCGTTTGTCCCTAGCCAACTTCGCGTTCAAACTCTTCATGCCTTAGCCAATTTTTCAACCCATCTTCCTTAAGGGCGTATCATCTTTGGGAAATTTGTTTCACTAACTGGAGCTCTGACAACCTTGATTTTATTCATCTCTGGCTCAAGAAAACTATCTTCACGAAGGATTTAAGCAAATTCACCTAGGCAGTTTCTTTCAAATTCATCATCTGGAGGATTTCACCTTGAAAACACATTTTCTTCACATTTGCCTTAGAAAATTTTCAAATTTCCCTTAGGAAATTCATCAACCTGGTGCCCATTTAAAATCTTCATCTCGGAATCCTCGACAAGCTGTGGAAGACCTTAAAATCAACTCCTCATCGACAATCTTCGATACCCAGAAGAAAATTTCCTCCAGAACGCGTCGAATTCATGGGTACCCAACGAACGGGTTCATTTAATTTTCTTGAATTTTGAACCTTAGAAAATATTCTTTCATCAAATTTATTCTCATTCTTTGATCCCCAAGTATTTCTTTGCTCTGACTTGGAAAATTTTTATCGACCCGTGCAGCTGGCATTCATCGACCTCATCTCCAACAATTCATCTGTGCTTCAAGAAAAATTCCACCACCTCTCCAGACTTAAGCATTTTTCTAAGGAAGAAAATATTTGCGCCTTAGAAAATTTTTAAGTTATCTTGAAAAACTTTTGAAAAATTTTCCCTTAGAAATTTTTTTCATTACTCTGCCTGTGGTGGGGAAAATTTTATTTTGCTTCACTTGGAAAATTTTCCTCGAAGGCACGTACCACATCCAGCATGTCTTGTTCATACTTCCATCACCCACTCCCAACGCCTAGCTTGTTTTATTTTTACCAACTTATACTCCTTAGGCGCACATCACACTTGGAGAGGAGTCTTCAACTTCACCACGCCTTGCAATATTTTCTAGCATCAACTTTATTTTCCCACGCCTTGTATTTTATTCACCCTTGAAAGACACTTAAATTTCCACGCCATGCCTAGCAATATTTTCATCCTACCACCCTGGGCGCAAATGACACATGAAGGAGAATATCTTTCAAACGCCTAGCATATTTCATTTCATACTTCATTCATCTGGGCGTATTTTTGAGGTCATAAGGGACATTTTAATTCTAACGCCACCCATATTGTCACCTTTCACCTTACTTTGGCGCACTTCACACATGGTGAAGGATGAACTTCAATGCTTGCCTTAAAATATTCTCTCATCCACCAACCTTGCATGGCGCATTCAAAGGAGAGAGAGGAAAGTCAGAAATTTCTTTGTCTTCTTCTTAGTATACTTGGGCGCATTTGAGCATGTGTGAAGGACGAGTTTCTATCTTAGAAACTTTTTCATTTGCTTTGACTTGTTGACCACAACCTGGGCGCATTTCTCATGTGTGAAGGCTGAAGCATTTACAACGCCCTAGCTAGTGACTTTTCAGCTTCTTATTTTTGTCCTCACATGGCATGATTTGGGCGCATTTGAGCATGCAAGGAGGATGAAATCTTTGACCCCCCCTTTGACTTCTTCTAAACTTGGCACATTTCCACCTAGGAGGATGGGCGCATTTTGGCATGGGAGGAGGATAAAACTCGTTGACTTCTTTGACCCTTCTCTCCTTTGGGCGCATTTTGTACCCCATGAAGGATGAAAAATTGTTGACCTTTTGACTTTGCTTGCTAACTCCTCCCTGTTCAACTTGGGCGCATTTTACTAGTGGGGGAGGATATTTTCTCATACTTAGAATTTTTTTCTTGGGCCTCTTGCTAGCATGTGGGCGCATAGTGTGAAGGATGAGACACTTTGACCCTCCTTGACTTTCTTGTGAGTGGGCGCAAATGGAGGCATGAGGTGGATAATCTTTGTCACTTAGAAAATTTTTTAAACTTCCATGAGCTTTCTTTGGGCGCATTTTGGCCTGCCTTCAGGATAGAAATGTTGACTTTCATTGACCACTCCAGCTTTGGGCGCATTTTGGCCTGCCTTCAGGATAGAAATGTTGACTTTCATTGACCGCTCCAGCTTTGGGCACATTTTGGCCTACCTTCAGGTTAGAAATGTTGACTTTCATTGACCACTCCAACTTTAGGCGCATTTTGGCATGGGAGGAGGATTTGACAGTGAGTTAGAATATTTTCATCAACTTATTTCTCCTTGGGCGCATCTAAAGTAGGCTACAGGATGAGACTCAGACTTAGACATTTTTTTACCTTCCTCTGCTAGCGTTCATGCCCCTGCTATTTATAGTAAATCCTCTGATTTTGCATCTCTGGAGCCCGGAATGACTTGAAATTTTGCGCACTGCATCCTCATGACCTTGTTGCCTTGCCGACAATGCCATTTTTAGCTGACCTGCTATTTTTAGCCCATTTCTGGTGGTGATTTACTATAAATAGTAACCTCTTGTTTCTGATGGCTCCAATGCTTCGATTGACTTGAAATTTTAATGGCGTGTTCCTCACCACGTGACCTGCTGGCTGACATTCGCGCATGCACCTGATTTACTATTTTTAGCCAGTTTCCAAATTGACTTACTATAAATAGTAAGTGCTCCGTTTGACTTGAAATTTTACCAGCAGATAGCTTGAAGGACGCTAATCATGGTGGTTTACACCGGTTTTCGAAAATTTTGACTTTTGACCCCTCTTTTCAGGCTCCGTAGTTGGAAACCCTAGTTCGCTCTGCATGCATATCAAAAGATCTCTGTTTGCTCTTGTTTCTGTGGCACTGCGATCAGCTCGTGATTTTGAACTGCTGGGAAGCGGCTGCTGGGACGCATCTGCTAAAAATAGCAAGTTCCTTACTAAGTGGTTATCTTCATTTGCATGTCACACCATCGCGAAGCTCTCGAAAAACCCATCAGGAATCACCCGACATGCAAAAGAAACCCTGACATGCAAACCCTAAAAATAGCCTCGGAAGGCTGAACTTTGAAAGTTGTCGTCTCGACTTGCATGTTATATCGTTGTGAAGGTCTCGAAAAACCTAGAAGGAATATGCAGACATGCAAAGAAAAACACTGCATCTGAACCTTGAAATTTGTGTCGGAAGCCGGACTGCTAAAAATAGTAAGTTGTCTGTTTTCGCTCAAATTTTGCATGCAAGCAGCGTGATGCGTTCTAAACGCAGTGTGATTGTCGAAATCTCAAAAATGCTGGCGAATTGCCTGTAATTTCACACTTACTAAAAATAGTAAGTACCTCGAAATCTGATGAAAATCTGTTGAGAGCCTGCTGGAAACATGCTGACAACAACGTTAAGCTCAATTTTCAATTAATTCGCTTCATCTGACCTCAGACTAACCAGGAAAGGTGAAACCCTAATTTTCAAACTCTGCCAAAATTTCATGTTTTAAGCTCAAAGGCGGAGAAATCCCAGAAAGCAGACCATAGAAAAGAGACAGACGGAGAGAGAGAGACCAAGAACCAAAGCCAAAAGGCCAGAATGGAGCAAAAATTAGGGGTCCCCATCTTGAATGGGGCGATGTGTGAAAAGGTCACAACAGGTCTCAGCAGTTCAAGATTCATGAGGCTTGTCCACAGCTACACTTGACGAGCACATCTCACTACAAGAGAGTCAATGACACCTTCACCACGAGATCATTTCAGCAAAGAACTCATCACAGAATCTCCAAGGAAGCTCAGGAGTTGATAGAAAGGTACAGATGCTGGTTCATCCAATTTCCAAAATTTACTTATATTAGGCTGCAAGGGTTCTCTTCACATCCATATAGGCTGCCCAGATACCCTACGAACAGGATATTGATGTTAGAAATATCTAGGGAACTCATTGCCTATGATAAGATTCAGAAGAAAAAGAAGAAGGGAGGACTTAACTTCCCGATCATCATGGTAAATTCAGATGAAGTGTGTCCTTCACTGCAGGCAGCCAAGGAAGCTGAAAATGAGCTTCAGTTTTTCGACCTTTCTTACCACACTAGCAAGCAATATTATGATCCTCACAGGAATATCAGATGGATACTGTCAGATGAGTTCGGGCATAAGGCAAATATTGAAAATTACTGGGTTGTTGCATTGGATGGAGTTGAGGTAAGAAAAAGGATGTTTTCAAGATTACCTTTGTGCATGATCAGGGAGTGCGAGATTATTCCTATGCTGGACTAGGTAGATGAGGATATGAATGTTATTCATCCAGATTATGACACAGTGAGGTATACACCACTCCCATTTCCAGATTGGTCAGAACCAGAGATTGCGGATTTGGATACAATTGGCATACCAGTCCTGACATTCAACAGAGGATGGGTTGAGAGGCATGTGAATAGGCTTAAGAATAGGTCCATCCCTCTTACTTACAACTTGATGGGAGATCACAGGTCGCCAACTGCTACAAAGAAGAAGCAGGTTGCTCGAGCTCCAGAGTCACTAAGGAAAGAGCCAATCCATCTAGAGCCTCTGAGAGTATAGGTGGCATTACCTATTCCATTGGAGATTCATTCTCCAAGTATACAAGAGGTTTCGTTGTTTGCTGATCAGAGAAATACGTTGAATAAGAAACAGGAATTACAAGAGGAAAATCAGCCACCTCGAAGGGAGTCTATTGGCCAGAGTGTCAATGCACCTATCAGAGATAACCAACAGCAGGAAGATGAGGAAATGACCACAGCTACACACTTCCAGCAGGAGATTGAGGCGACATTGGAGGATGACACAGTTACTGGGCAGGAGGCCCAGGTTTCAGGAGATACTCAGCCTGCAAAAGTTGGTGAGCCTCATCAGAATCAAGTTAGAGAAGAAGTTCATGAAGAGGAAGCAAGCAATGAGCAACCGCTTATTATTTCAGATTTACAGCAGGTAGTACCAGATTGGCTCAGAGATAGAATGAGGAGGAGCCTCATTGAGGAAACTGATCTAGTAGTTGAGATGAGATGGAGGAATTCCTAAGTAGAATTAGTTTGCCTCCGACAAAGAAGAGAGCTAGGGAATTTTCAAAGATTTCAATAGATGAGGATGGCTCTCGCACCCTTCATGTGGTTGTGCCAAGGGTTGAGTGTGATCGAGATGATGTTGTTCCAGAAAACTATGTGATTACCACCATGGAGTTAGGTCATCCCACGGGAGCATAGATAATTAAGGAGTGTGATAACTCGTACCAGGTACTCAAGGACAGATTGCTCCAGACTGAAGGAAAATACAAGAAATTGAAAAAGGAGCACAAGACTTTGATTGGTTACGTACAACATTTTTCTCATCCTTGTGGGCAAGACAATCCCATGATTGAGCTTCCAGCCGAGTTTCCTAGAGAGTCTGTCAGTGGCTTGGAAGATTTGTGGAAGATGGCACATGAGGCAGATAAGTGGGTTGCTGGCGTTCGTGCTGAGATAGAAAAATTTATGGAGGATCTTGCTCATGCTTATAAGCAGGCTTCCATCATTATGGCACGGATGGATGCAGTTGATCAAGCTTGGGGTGATGCTCATATCTATCAGAACAAGGTTGTTCAACGTCTGGAGGCTTTGATGCATGCGCCCTTGCAGGCTTTGGTTGAGGGAGGCATGATATAGGAGGGTGATAGATATGATTTCACCAGCTGGTATTCTTCAATTGTCATAGGCCGAGGATTCTTTAATGCAACACAGGCAGATTTAGCAAGAGTCAGAAAGGCCATGAGGAATATTATAGATGGATTCCTGAACACGCTTGAGGCTATCTTTGCTAGGAGATTGACTTTCAAGGAGGTGACTGCTGATGGTTTGAGGAGTGGATTGACACCTTTCTTTTCAGAGGTGAAGAATTTTGTGCAGGATGACTTTGAGAACACTTTGAGTTTCTCTAGCCTGATTCAGAATACCCAGGATGCCTTGACCGCTTGGGGGAAGTCTTGCACTCGACATGGGCATATGGTGACAGTACTTGAGTTTCAGCTTGATCATATTCCACCTATTTCAATTCAGGAAGTTGAAGCTGTGCTGGCTGGATTCATTGATTTTGCAACCAAGGAGAAAGAAAATGGAAATTCCCTTCTGGATGATGATCTTCTGGAAGATGATGGTGGGCATTAATTTCCTATGCTATTTTGAGAGTCAGTGGAGGATCCACTGTTCATTTATTACCCCACTCCTCTTGGTGGCAGTTTTTGGAGTGAATCTTGGTTAGATTTGAGGTGGCACGATTTGGGCCATCTAGCCGATTGTAATCTGAGCCATCCATTAGACAGGGCCAACTATAAAAGGGGCATCCCCCCTCATTTGTAATTCATTAGATTAGACATCAGACTAGAGAATAGAGTAGAGAGACTGATAGTTGTGATAGCTTAGCATAGTTTGTTAGCATAGCATAGTTTGAAGGAGAAGGAAATTTTTCCCTTGAGAACTTTGTAAGAAGTTGTGAAAACTATCATAATAAAAAGAGTTTCATTGATGATGATTTCATCTTTTGTTATGAGTAGCTAGCAAGATTTCTTCTCCCTTCTACTTCAAGTAGCTTTGATTAGAGTAATTTTCATTTTCATGCAAGTAGATGTTAGTCGTGGATTGTGGTGTTTGATTAAGGTAGCTTCGTTTAATCCATACCACTAGCAGCTTGCTGACAGCAAGTTTGTCTTGTGTGGTCAACTGGAACACTTTATAATCTTAACTTCAGTTATGATTCACGTCTTGGCATGCGTCATTGTGATGGTGCCTTTATGCTGAATCATGACTTGAACACTCGTTGCTACCCCATTTGAAGATTGCATTGACTTTGTAGAGCCTGTCCAACGTGAGGCAAAGCAAAGTCTGGTTGAAGCCTACTGAAGTTGATCCCACGTTCGGCCTTTAGGATAGAACTTAGATCTTCTAAACCCTGCACTCATTACAATTCAATACATTTCTGGTTAGTATAGGAAACACGTACCACATTGCCAAATCATGTGTATTGCACGAAAATTCCCTTTTATCATTAATTTGTTGTCAGCTGCTTCATCTGAACAATTATGTAAGTCCCCTCGTGAAAATAGCAAATCACAACAAGCAAACTGAGTGTATTCCATTGCATTGAGGGAACCTTGGAATTGAACGTACGATCTCTCTCGCAATCTTAGCGTGCGAAATATTTTGATCAAGAGAGAATGGAGTAGCCGTTGGCAACTGAGAGAGAGAGAAAGAGCTTATGTGTTGTATTGATGTATCTCAGGTTTTGTAGAACTATTTTATGCATAGTATATTACAAAACTTTGTACAAGGTTGTAGCTTCCATTTTGCACTAAGTTGTAGCTCAGAATAGGGTGTAGTAGCATCCTTGAAGTTGTAGCTTCTAAACAGGGAGTTGTTCCTTCCTTGGGTTGCAGCCCTAAACATTGTAATTGAACTTTGAAGCTTGTGAGGCTGGATTAGGAGAGTAGATCCTAGCAGTGTTTCTCACTGTGGTTTTTCCCATCTTGGGTTTTCCACGTACATACTGTGTTATGTGTTGATCTCTCTTGTGCTTGTGGCTATTATATCTGTTAGTATTTCAATCTGCACATTTGAATTTAAGGTTGAATCTGCAAAAGGGTTGAAGAATTAAATTTTTTAATATCTACTGATTCACCCACCTCTCAATAGATCATTGTGTTCTAACAGTTTTTTCCTTTTTTGTTTCCATCTTCTTTTCTTTTTTTATTCACTTTTTTTTGTGTTTTTCGAGCTTATTTTATTAAGTTACATAAACTAAAAGGTAATGAAGTGTGATTCTATGTTGGGATTCGCAATGGCCATCTTAGAAGAGTGTAACATTTATATTTTTCCCCTGAGGTGGAATCAAAATGTTTAACCATAACCCATTAAATTTTATTATGTATATAGAGTGTTAGATTTGAAGCATTTCCTCATTGAATATCAAAATATTGCAAGCCTTAACAGAAAAAATGCATTCCTAAGTTTGATATGAATGTAGACATAGTCAGAGGAATCAAGTTAATGACCAACCCAAATATTATAAAATTCAAATAGTGAGATCCCATTCAAAACACCGTTTGGAACCTTTTTGAGACAAATTTACCCCAAAAAGATGGAGGACCACTCTTAAGAAGAAACATATAAAAGAAATAAATTAAAACAAATACTAATAAAAGAGCTAAAAAACAACATTGCTAAAATTGGCTCCACAAAACCAAACAATTCAACAAACAAAAGAAGACAAGACAACTTAAAAAATTATTTAAAACAAACAAAAACTAAGTAAAAAGGTAATATTACATGTTCTCCAATTAAAGAGCCGATTCTAAAGGTATGCTCTCCTAAGATTTTAGATATTTGAAATGGAGTTATCCATAACTTCTTAATCTTGGGACGTGTTGTGACCTTTTCACACATCACCCCATTCAAAATGGGGACCCCTTGAATTTTTGCTCCATTCGGGTCTTTTGGCTTTGGTTTTGGGTTTGCCTCTCTCTGTCGGTTCTTTCTGTCTAGTGATGTACTTCCATTTGACCTAGATTTGAATTTTGGCTACGTCTGGAGGGCTTTCTGATGAATTAGGGTTTACAATCTTCAGGCTACTTTGAGGTCAAATTGAGTTGGCTAATCAAATTCCGAGCTTAGCATTGCTTTTAGGATGCTTCAAGTAGGCTTCCCACTGAATTTTCACTGAATTTTGACAACTTGCTATTTTTAGTAAGTGCCGATTTGGGGCCTATTTTCTTGAGATTTTCAAATTCTAACAAATGCACTGCACTTAGAACACTTAGAACTCCTTGCTTGCGAAATTTGAGCACAAATGGACAACTGTCTATTTTTAGCAAGTATCACCTTCAAAGCCATTTTTTAGGGTTTGCATGTTGGAATTTTCAATGCATGTCAACATAATCTTTTTGGGTTTTTCGAGACCTTCGCGGTGATATAACATGCAAAACGAGATGATGACTTTCAATGATTCAGGCTTCAAAGGCTATTTTTAGGGTTTGCATGCAGAATTTCTCAGCGAATGTCTGGATATTCTTTATGGGTTTTCCGAGAGCTACGCAACGAGGTAACATGCGAGAAAAGTTGATCACTTTTCAGGAACCTACTATATTTAGCCAGTGCTTGCATGTTGATAATTTTTTTGGGTTTTTCTAGGTTTTTTGAGATTTCTTGGGCAGTGTGACATGCAAACTCATCTGACAGCTAGTTGGTCACTTTTCTAGACACTTCTTATTTTTAGCAGGATCACTTAGATAACTGCCCAACACTTCAGCGTCACGAACAGAGCAACATGCAACAAAAATGGGGTCAAACAAAGATCTTTTGAACAACATGCGAGTCAGATTAGGGTTTTCAGCTTCGGGACCCAAAACGGGGGGTCAAACGCTAGAATCTCCAAAAACCAATGTATCCCATCGTGACCTTTCAAGGAGTCGACTGGTAAAATTTGATGGCGATTTGAACACTTACTATTTAGATTAAGTCACTTCTGAAACAGGGCTATAAATAGCAGGTCAGCGTGAGGCACCAATGTGAGCAAGTCAAGCAAGTGACGAGAACCCCATGGAGCCAATTTCAAATCAAATGGAGTTGCAGAGGTTCCAAAATTGAGCACTTACTATTTTTAGCAGACATACATGCAAAAGGAAAAGGGTCACACGGAAGGAGCATCCAGTCACAATCAACATCCTTTAGGCAATCCACTCGCAAAATTTGAGCTCATTCTGAGCACTTACTATTTTTAGCAGGTTGCTAAAAATAGCAGGTGCATGGAGACATCAAGTGCCAACAGCTCAGTCACATCACGAGGATCGAGGCAAAGCGAAAATCAAGCCTTCCAGAGCTAGAAATCAGCTTAAAACACGAAGAATGCGAAACTTTCTAAAAATAGAAAACTAGGGCAAGCTGAAGACATCATGAGTAGTCAGAAGAACACCTCCCTAAATCCACCTTAACAAGCTGAAATGAGTTGAAAATTCATTTAAGTCTGGCAAAATGGAAGCTTGACCTGCCAAGTGCACCTTGAGAAGCTGAAGATGGATGAAAATTCTACTAAGGCATGAAAAATGGAAGCTAGCCATGTCAAATGCGCCCAAGGAAGAGAGAGGCCATGAAAATTTTAACTAAGTGATTAAAATTGGAAGCAGGTACCCTCATATGCGCCTAGGTTGAAGAGAAGTTGGTGGAATCAAAAAAATTGTCTAAGGCACCCAAATTGGAAGTAAGGGTGGTGAAATTCCTCTTAGCTTGAGAGGCTGAGTTGGAAATTTGACTAAGTCCCCTTGAAATGAAAGCTTCTACCCCTAGATGCGCCCTTGCAGAGGAAATCCATGAAAATTTGGCTAAGGCAATGAAAACTTGAAGCAAGACCCCTCATATGCTGGTGAAATTCGCCTTAGCTTGAGAGGCTGAGTTGGAAATTTGACTAAGTCCCTGAAAATGAAAGCTTCTACCCCTAGATGCGCCCTTGAAGAGAAAATCCATGAAAATTTGGGTAAGGCAATGAAAACTTGAAGCAAGACCCCTCATATGCGCCTTGACTTGGAGGAGAGGTTAGACAAATTTCTAATTACTTGAAATTGGAAGGTTAAGGTGCTAAATGCGCCCAACCTTTTGGAGAAGAAGTTTGAAATTTTTCTAAGTGTGGAAACTTGAAGTAGGCCATGGTAAATGCGCCCAAGCTTGAGTGGAACTTGAATTTTTTTGTAAGGCAATGAAACTAGAAGCTTGAAGGGGTAAATACGCCTAGCATGGCATGGAGGAGTTAGAAAAGTTTCTAAGTACTTGAAATTGAAAGCTCAAGGTCCTAAATGCACCCTTGATTTGGAGAAGAAGTTTGAAATTTTCTAAGTATTGAAAGTTGAAAGTAGACCTATGTAGAAACCCTAGTTTCCCCCTGATACTGATTTTGACTGAGTTTTGAGTTTTTTCTGAAGGTTTTTGGTTTTTTTGCAAATTTTGTGTTTTTGATGCAATAAATGAAAGGTACGATTTTGCTTGGAAATAAGTAATAAATTTAAATAAAATACTTCTACTTCTGATAACAAGAATATCTGATGCCAATAAGAATACCAGTCTATTATTTGTCCTTCTGGAATGATTACAAAAATTGTTCTACAGACATGCAAGATAAAAGAATGATTTTTATTGTGAAAACCTGGTATTTCTGCCACAGCTGAAGGTACAGATCTGTACGGCTGAGATAATAAATGCTCTTCTCCCTCTGAATGGTGGTTGCAAACAACTCCAGTTAGGTAGGCGATTCCTTTGATGAAGGTTTGAAGCTGATATAAAAGGTGTTTCCCTCAAGATGAAGAAACACGTCCTTTTGTGCAGGTACGGCCTGACAGGACAGTACGGCCTGTCAGAAACAGCCTTAAATGTGTACGGCCTCCTCCAATTTCAAGGTCCAGAACTCTGTAAATGGGCGCCTAGATGAATGGAAATGCTCTGGAAACAAAACACTGAAAGAACTCCGTAGATAATCGATTCTCTGAAGCTCTGTGATTTACTCTGGATGAGAAAACCTCTACTGGCAATAAATCAAGTGGTATTGCACACCCTCTGAATTGCTTTCCAATGGAGATGGCTCGTTCCCCAAGGAATTCGAGTTTCAAACCCTAAGGTTCTGTGCTCAGATCAATTTGATCAGTTTCTCAAATTCAATAATCTCATAATGGCTCAAACCCCAAGGCAAATCCTCTAATATGCTGAAAAGTGCGATTTCCTTAAGAATAGGGTTTTAATTAATATTTGACTTTTTAATTCTTTTATTTCTCCATAGTCCTCAGTCAAATATTTAAATCATAATTTAAATGCCAAATGGGCCCCTTCTGATGATGGCGCACCCCTCAGTGAGAAATCACTTAAGTTATAATTTAATATTATAACTTTATATTATAATCATTAAATAATTAATATTTAATCAATATAATTAAATATTAATATCTTCCTCGTTAATCATCCCATTACTGTCCCGTCTGAAGCTGACGAACACTGAAGTGATTCCGAATACTGCCAAAGCCATACTGCTAAAAATAGCAGGGGTCCCACACTGCCTGCCAGGAACTGCTAAAAATATCAATTCTGCAAAAAGCCTCCGATCGAGCCCAAACGAAAGCCTACTGATCAAACTCTGCTAACTGAAGCTGAGCCAAGCTCCGAAGTGACCCTCTATCCAGTCTATCAGCCTACGAGGGTCGTGTAATAGGCCAATCCTGTACTCCGAGAGATGTCACCAGAAGGGACATGACAACCTAGCTAAATGTGCCCAACTTGCATGGAGAGCTTGGAGAAATGTCCAAGTGTTGAAAACTTGAGGTAGCTACCCCTAAATGCGCCCTTCAAAAGGATGAGTTCAAAATTTCTAAGGCAAGAGCAAAGTTAGAAGTAGAAGGTGTGGTATGCGCCTAGCTTGAAGAAGGGAAGTAGTGAAATATTCCAAGTATGAGAAACTGAAAGTTGCCTCCCTTATATGCGCCCAAACTTGAGGGAGGCTTGAAATTTAATTAAGTAGTATAAATTGAAAGCTCAACACTTCAAATGCGCCCCCCTTGAATAATGAAGTAACGAAATATTTCCAAGGAAAGTAAAGTGAAAGCCCAGCTACCTAAATGCGCCTTAACAATGTGGATGAGTTTGGACATTTGACTAAGTCATTCAAAATGAAAGCTCAAGGCTTCAGATGTGCGCTCAAACAAGAAGCTACTTGAAATTGTTCTAAGTGTGGAAAATCAAACCTTAAGGGATCTTATGTGCCTAGAGTATAAAGATGATGAAAATTTCACTAAGTTCTCAAAAATGAAAGCTCTCACCGTCATTTGCACCTTGACTTGGAAATGCCTTGGAATTTGTCTAAAGTACCACCCCCTAGATGCGCCTAACATGATGAATCAATTGGAAATTTTTCTAAGTGAGGGAAATTGGAAGTGTAAGGTGATGAATGCACCCAAATTGAAGAGGATGGATAGAAATATTCCTAAGGCGTGGGAGATGAGAATTGGCCTAGCAAAATCTGCCCAAGGCTGGAGAAGTCAAGACAAACGTCAATAAAAAAAATAAAAATTCAAAGGTGGAAAAGATTAAATGTACCCCTTCGTGTCTACACATGAATTTTTGAAGTGAGAAATATTTTCTAAGGCGACAATTGGTACGCCTTGCTTTGAGGATTTAAAGTAAACGTTGGGCTTGCAACTAATGAAGTTTTCTAGAGAAAATAAAATACGCCTAAGTCAGAGGGTGAATAAGATTCTTCTAAGACGTTTAGAATGGAGATATTGTCAGTGTAGGAGATAATTTTAATAAATTTCCCAGAGTGTTTCGGTCAATTTAACGTTACATGTAGTCAAGGTGGGAAATTTCAAATTTCAAATAAGAAAGGAATCTCCAACAATAGTAAATCCTTATGATAACTCTATGACGACTAAGCATAACTTTTGGGACAACTCGCCAGTCATCTCTCCCAAATTGGAAAGTGTCTAAGTAGTGGGGGAGTGCATTGAAAGCAACTTCTAAAATGGGCGCCATCTCTCAATTATATGAACTATGAAGCTATTCATTTTTCTTCACAAGTTGTAGAGGTAAAATTGTGAGAGTGCTAAAGTTGAATTGTGAGAGTGCGGAAAGTTGAAGTGAGTGCTAAGAAGGAGAAAATTCTGAAGTAAGTGAGTTGAGTTGGATTTTTTCTAAGTGCTGAAGGTGATAATGTTGAAAGTTGTTGAAGGTTGAAGTTTGAATTTCAGAGTCAGAAATCTCGAGGTTTGGAGTTGGTAGTCTAGTGCTGAAGAAATTTCAGTTTTCAAGCTAACTCCATATTTCCAGCCATCTCATAGTAATTTTATTTTTTTTGGAATTGTAATGCTTGAATTTTATTTCGCAGATGGTTGAGGTTCGAAGGGGAGATGCTGCCGGAACAAGCAGAGCTGTAGGTAGAGCTGGAAATACAGAAGTGGGCAATGAAAATGCCTGCAAGCAAGCAATCATCAAGCAGTTGAAGAAGTCATTTCTTCCCGAGTCAAAGTTTATCTCGAAGCTTAGACGGTTGACTGACACCAACCTTGGTTTGTTCAACCTCGAGGCATTCAAAAGGAGAATATATGGGTAGGTTGGTCATCACCCATTAGAGACATCGCACAACATTGTGAGAAGTGGATTGTATGCAGCTGCTGGTTTTGCACCAGCAATTCGATGTCCCAAGTTAATAATGGAGTGTGCAAATTATTATAGGCCAAACCATTGAATGATTCTCTTCAGATGACAAGTTTCTGGCTAACTTCGCACCTGAGGCTATTGAAGAGGCGTTCAGGATTCTAGCTGTGGAGAGGATGTTTTACAAGTCTAAAGAAAGGGCTGATAAAATGTACGCCTCATCTTTCGATAGGTGTGCAAAGAGAATTAATATATCATGGATGAGGAAGCCAAAACCTCCTGGTGCCAAGTTGCCTAAACAAATTATCTAGTGGAGCTGAAACAAGAGTACTGTGAGTTAATCATGATGCTCAGCCCGGTGAATGGCAGCCCGCAGGCGTATACTTTTGAGCCTTGGATGTTCTTCTACATCACCGTAGTATTGGAGGGAAAAGAGTATGTAGATTGGGAAAGAATGATTAGCGACAATATAGATGAGCATTTCAGAAGTTTGAGGAGAATGGGGACATTTTATATGAGCTTGTATGTCATTTATATGCTAGCTCGGATGACGAAGTATAAATGATTGACATACCACGAGCCAATTGGATACGGTCCCGGTCAATTTGAAATCCATGAAGCTTGCAAGCAACTGCATCTGACAAATACCTCCAGCTTCAAGAGAGTGAATGATGCTTTCACTGTGCACATCACGAGGACTCTTCAACGGAGAACACAACAAAGAATATCCAAAGATGCACAAACATTGATTGAAGAGTATGAGTATTGGTTTATCCAGTTCCCGAAGTTCACTTACATAAGGCTGTCAGGGTTCCATTCATACGCCTATAGATTGCCAAGGTACCCCATGGACAAGATGGTAATGCTTGAAGTGTCTAGGCAACTCATGGCCTACGACAAAATTATAAGGAAAAAGAAGAAAGGAGGATTGCACTTCCCTATCGTTATGGGAAATTCACTTGAGGAGGGCCCATCTTTGCAAGCAGAGGACGAATTACAATTCTATTGCCTCACACTCCACACTAGCCGACAAGATTTTGATCCTCACGGGAAGATTGGAGTAGCACAGGGTGAAGAATATCAGCTCAAGGCTCATGTTGAGGATTCTTTGGAAAATGCAGAAGATAAAGCTGAGATCAGAAGGAGCATATTCTCTAGGTTACCTCTAAAATTGATTAGAGAATGTGAGGTTGTCCAAGTTCCAGACCAAGTGGATGAGGATGTCAATGTTACACAACCCGATTATCAATCAGTGAGAGGCACGCCAGTCCCACCAGCCGATTGGGCGGAACCGAAGATCATGGACTTGGACACGTTGTCTATGTTGGTCTTAACATTCACAAGGAGGTAGGTGGATAGACATGTTCACAGGCTTGAAAGAAAATCAATTTCCCTCATGTACAACCTCATGGGCGATGAAAGTCCGCCCAAGCTACAAAGCCACAGGAAGAGGATCCAGTTCAGCCAGAGCCTTAGAGGACGGAAGAAGCATCATCTACACAACTACTGACTCACTCTTCAAGCGTTCGATAAGTTTCATTATTTGCGAGTCAGAGGCAAGAAATGGAGGAGGTCACTCAGCCATTTCCTAGGGAGCCCAATAGTCAGAGTGCTAATGCTCCTAGGAGTGCTAGCCAGCCGGATGAAGAGGAGGAAATAGAAACAGATACTCACCTGGATCGTGCGATTGAGGCAACCTTTGAAGATGAAAACACTAAAAAGTCTGAAGCTCGTGGTTTTGAGGAAGACAGGCAGTACATGGAGATAGATGAGCCTCAACCAAATGTTGCTGAGGAGGAAGTTTGTGAAGTTGAAGCAACAGAGGAGCAGCGACTTATCATCTACGACACTCAATAGGCTGTTCCAAATTGGCTCACAAACGTGCTAAGGAGAGATCAAGAGGATGACACTGTCCCAACAATAGAGATGAAAGAGCTCCTTAATAGAATAAGCGGGTCACCTAAGAGGAAAAGAGCTAGAAAATACTCCAGGATTGAGACAGATGAGTCTGGTTCCCACAATCTTCATGTTGCGGTTCCAAGGGAAGAGTGTGATCGAGATGAAGCAATACCTGAGAATTACACGATCACTACAGTTGAACTGGGATGCCCTACTGGAGCACAAGTGATTGAAGAAGCTAAAAACTCCTTCCAGGCATTGAAGGATAGACTGCTTGGAAAGGGAGAAAAATACAAGAGGATGAAAAGGGAGCATAAGGAGTTAATTGGTTATGTAAAACATCTAGCATGTCCATGTGCCCAGGAGAATCCAGCGGTAGAACTTCCAACCGAGCTTCCTCGAGAATCAATTAGCGGCCTCGAGGAAATGAAGAAGGCAATTCAGGAAGGAGATAGGTGAATTGGCGGTGTTCGTGATGAGGCTGAGAGATTCATTGAGGATCTTGTCTCGTCTTTCCAACATGCCTCCAGCATCCTCTCTCATATGGAAAACATTGAACAGGCATGGAGTGATACTCACATTTTTTAAGATAAGACTATTCCACGCCTAGCTGCCCTGATGCATATGCCAGTGCAGACTTTAATTGAAGGAGGGGTAATTCAGGCTGGAGATAGATATGATTTTCCCAGCTGGTACTTTGTGGCATTCATCGGTCGAGGTTTCTTCGACATGGCAAGGATAGAGTTAGTCAAGATCAGAAAGGCCATGGGAAACATTCAGTAGGGCATCTTCAACACGCTCGAGGCATTGTTTGCCAAATGGAAAACTCCTGACGAGGTGATAGTGGATGGTTTGAAGGGAAGATTACGCCCATTCTTCTCTGAAATGAGAGTATTTGCTCAAGTCGACTTCGAGGATATCTCCACATTCTCCGCCATTATTCAAAGCACTCAGGAATCCATCGAGGCCTGGAGAAAATCTTGTATCCGGCAGGAGAAAACAATTGCCATCCTCGAGTATTAGCTTAATCTTACTCCAGCTATTTCTGAGTAAGAAGTTGATGCAGTGCTGGCCCGGTTTGTTGCTTTTGCTGTTAGAGAGAAGAGCAATGGGAACAGGATCCTGGACGAGAATCTTCTAGAAGGGTAGTGGGCGTTAATTGCCCATAGTGGTCATAGGAGGAATCTATCATTTTGTGCTAATTAATTGCACCACTCCTCCACCTTGTGGCGGTTATTAGGGCAGAATCTAGTCTAGGGCTGATGTGGCTCTATTTGAGCCGTCCATTGTAATTCAATTTGGACTGTCCTTTGAGATTGGGTAGCTATATAAAGGGGCATCCCCCTCATTTGTACTTCATTAGAGATTATATCAAAGAATAGAGCAGAGAGATTGATAGTATAGTTGAGATATCTTAGCATAGTTTGCATAGTATAGTTTGAAGAAGAAGGAAAGTTTTGCTTGGAAATCTTTGTAAGAAATTGTTGTCAACACTCTCTCAATAAAAAGAGTTATCATTGATGATGGTTGCATCTTGTGTTGTGAGTAGCTAGCGAGGTTTCTTCGTCCTTCTACTTCAAGTAGGACTTAAAATAGAGTAATTTTCATTTTCATGCAAGTAGTTAGTTGTGGATTGTGGTGTTTGATCAAGGCAGCTTTGTTTAATCCATACCACTAGCAGCTTGTTGATGGTAAGTTTTCCTTGTGTGGTCGATTGGAATACTCTTTAAGCTTAACTTTGGTTATGATTCACGTTTTGGCATGCGTCGTTGTGATGGTGTCTTTATGTTGAATTATGATTTGAACATTTCTTGCTACCCCTTTGAAGATTGTACCGACATTGTAGAGGCTGTCCAATGCGAGGCGAAGGAAAGTCTTAATGAAGCTTGGTGAAATTGATCCCACGTCCCGCTCTTAGATAGGACATAATTTTTCTAATCCCTGCAGCCATTCAATTCAGTATATTTCTGGTTAGTATTAGGAAACTTGCAATTACCTGCCAAATCATTCGAACCACGTGAAATCCCCTTTATCATTAGCCCGCTGTCTATTGCATCATCTACTTCTGAACAATTGTGTAAGTCCCCTCGTGAAAACAACATATCACAACGAACCAATTGAGTGTACTCCACTACATTGAAGGAACCTTGGAGTTGACTGTACAATCTCTCTCACAATCTTAGCGTACAAAATACTTTGATCAAGAGAGAATGGAGTAGCCGTTGGATACTTTATTTTTCTGATTGGTTCGGTCACAAAAATCACATCAACAGGATGATTTCCTTTCTTTTCTCTTATTTTATCACAAAGGATGACAAGATTAGATGCCCTAAAGGATTTCACTTTGGCCCTCTTATCAAACAATCTCTTAACTATTGCCTAATGTTTGACAACATAATCGAATGTAGTATCTCTCTATTCCTCTAAGTTAAGTAAATTCAAAATTCGTTCCTCAATCTTGTTGTATATTTCCAAATATTTTATGAATTACAAAGTTGGTATTCTCAAGTTGATTGGTAACATAAGGTTAAGCCCATAGGAAATTTGGTAGAGTGATGTTCGTAAAGAAGGTGTGACTCTAGTTTCATCTACCCATAGCCAATCTAAAGGATTCTTTTAAAAAAATAAATAAATGACACCCAATGGGTTTTTTTTAGTGGATTGAAAAACCCCATTCCCTTGTAGATAATAATTGGAAGAAAATTTTAAGATTACCTTTTTTTTTCAAATGTGTACCATAATAATTTACTAAACGAGAAAATGGGACTACTGTCACATAAAAAATAATATTGTATTCCAAACCTTGTGATATGTTCTTCCAGATGCTTTTTCATGACCTTAGTGGTAGATTTCTTATATTTTGGGCTTTCGTCTACCTCGTGCGGTAATATGTAGCAATAAAAAATGTGCCCTATAGAAGACTTGGTTTTAACTACCCCTATGAAATCCAAGGCCCATTAAGTAGGACATACTTCATAGATTGGAAATAATGGCCTAGTTGGGTTTCGTTCTTTGTGTTTAATGTTTTAAAAAATATGGCACTTGCTGATGTGTTGATGAGTAGCCTTAAATGGGTGAGGCTAATAATAACTTTCCCTAAGAATTTGGGGATCTTTTGGATCATCTAAACTATTTGTTATTCTAATACTATATGAAATTATTCCAAGACCTGACCTACTTCTATTTTATCAAGGCATCTGAAGTATATGCCTTCATAGTTCCTTCTATAAAGAACACCTGCCTTGAATACGTAACTGAACCTTTTGATCCTCACTGGTTTTTGTTGTGTTGAATTCAAATTCTATAAAAATCTATTTATTCTTAAAGTAATAAAAACTATCCTTGTACCATTTATTATATATAATTATATCCATAATATATTATTGTCAAACCAACTATCTGTCCAATTCATCTAGGGAGCTAGAGAAACCTTGACCTTGAACCAAATGTATTAGTTGTATCTCTAATTCAAAATCCTATAAAACTAAAATCCACTTTCTTAAAAGTACTATCCACTTTCCATTCTTTTATTCTAATTCACTTTGCATCATTATGAACTTAATTTCCTAATTGAAAATTATAGTGTTGATGTGTTTTTCGTGACCGCACCAACACAAAATAAAGTTACCAACGGTGACTCTATCCTCTCTTGAACAAAATCTCCTGCATCCTAAGATTGCTAGAAAGATCATGCATTCAACTCCAAGGTTCCTTTATGCATTCAACAATGGAGAAAGGAATTTGAATGCTCGAAAGGTTTGTCTATAAAGCTCTTGTTTCCTAAACTAAATAGAAAGTACTGAATTGAATGGTTGCAGGGATAGAAGATGTTATGGACTAATCTACGCGTGGGACGTGGAGATCAATTTTCACAAGCCTCAACAAGATTCCACTTTGTCTCACTTCAGACAGCTTCCACAGAACCGGTGCAATCTTCAAAGGGAGTAACTAAAGATATTCAGATTACAATTCAACAATGAAGACACCATCACGACAATGCATACCAACATGAAGATCGTAATCAAAGTTAACTCCTGTTGTGACATTTTTCACACATCGCCCCATTGCAAATGGGGACCCCCTAATTTTGGCTTTGCTTTTCGGTCGTTTTGTTGTTGTCTCTCTTTTCTACTGTCTATCTTTTCGGGATGTATCCGTCATTGAGCTTAAACGCGAAAATTTTGGCCAAGTCTAGAAATTAGGGTTTTGAGTCTTTGGCCAGTTCAGGGTTGAGTAAAGTGAATAAATTGAAAACCAAGCTTAACATTGTTGTCAGATGTTTCCAGCCGACTTTCAGCAAAAATTTCATCTGATTCTGAAATATTTACTATTTTTAGTAAGTGTGCAATTACAAGCAATTTGTCAGCATTTTTTGAGATTCTGACAGTCACACAGCATTCAGAGCACATCAGGCTGTTCGCTTGCAAAATTTGAGCGAAAATGAACTACTTACTATTTTTAGCAGTCCGGCTTCTGGGGCTAATTTCAGGGTTCAGATGCAGATTTTTTCTTTGCATGTCTGGATATTCCTTCTGGGTTTTTCGAGACCTTCGCGATGATGTAACATGCAAAGCGGGACGACAACTTTCAGAATTCAGCCTTCAGAGGCTATTTTTAGGGTTTGCATGTCAGGGTTTCGTTTGCATGTCGGATGATTCCTGGTGGGTTTTTCGAGAGCTTCACAGTAGTGTGACATGCAAATGGAGATACTCACTTAGTAAGGAACTTGCTATTTTTAGCAGGTGTGTCCCGGCAGCCGCTTCCCAGCAGTTCAGAATCACGAGCTGATCGCAGTGCCACAAAAATTAAGAGAAACATAGTTCATTCGATACGCATGCAAAGCAAATTAGGGTTTCCAGCTTCGAAGCCTAAAAATAGGCGTAAAAAGTCAAAATTTTCAAAAATCAGTGTAAACTGTAAACCATCGCGATCAGCGTCCTTCAGGCTATCTGCTGGTGAAATTTCAAGTCAAACGGAGCACTTACTATTTATAGTAAGTCAATTTGGAAATATGCTAAAAATAGTAAATTGAGTGCATGCGTCAGTGTCGACAGATAGGCCACGTGGTGAGGAGCGCCTCATTCAAATTTCAACTCGATCGGAGCAGTGGAGCTGTCAGAAACGAGAGGTTACTATTTATAGTAAACCACCTCCAGAAACAGGCTAAAAATAGCAGGCCCACCCGAAATAGCAGTCAACAGGGTAATGAGGTCGCAAGGATCCAGTGTTTAAAATTTCATGGCAATCTGAGCTTCTGAAGTATGAAAATCAAGGGGCTTACTATAAATAGCAGGACATGAAGCAGGCTGACAGGGGTCGAGAAAATGTCTAAGTCTGAGTTTCATCCTGCAGGTACCTCAAAATACGCCATGCTTGCCTTCAAGATGATCAAAAATATTTTATGAAATGAGTTCATCCTCCTGCCACCCCAAAATGCGCCCAAGTTGGTGAGGTGAAAGCATAAGAAAAATTTCTAAGTCTGAGACTTCGTTCACCTCCTAGGCCAAAATGCGCCCAAAACAAGTGAGTCAAAGAAAGTCAAAGATTTTTATCCTGCTCTCATGTCAAAATGCGCCCAAATGCAAGGTAGTGGCATACAAAAATTTCTAAGTATGAGTTTCATCCTCCTCCACTGGCAAAATGCGCCCAAAGTGAGAAAGGGTCAAAGCAAAGTCAACGAGCTCATCCTCCTCAAGGGGTGAAATGCGCCCATCCTCCACACATGCTCAAATGCACCAAAGATAAGGTCAAAGGGAAGGTGTTGAATTTGAAGAGTTAATCCTCCTTCATGCATGAAATGCACCCAAATAAGGGCAAGTAAAGACAAAAACAAAGAGGGAATATTCCAAAAGAGGTGGCGTAGCAGATTTTCATCCTCCTAGACATACAAAATGCGCCCAGCTGAGGAGAGGTCAAAGCAGTCAACGTTTTTAATCCTGCTGCCTAGGCAAAATGCGCCCAAAAGAGGGCATGTGAAGACAAAACGTGGGAGATGAAGGGTCACTTGAGGTGGCGCTTGAATTTAATCCTCCACTACATGCCAAATGCGCTCAAGTTGAAGTAAGATGGAGGGTGAATAAAGTGTGAAATAAAATACTCCAAGGCGTGGTTATTATCCTTCCTCAAGTGCTAAATGCGCTCAAGCATGTGTAATGTGGTGAGTGGGAATTTGAATATGCTAGGCACGCTGAATATTCTCCACACATGATATGCGCCCAAGGTGGAATTGAAGGGTAAATGTGTTAGGCGTGGAAATTTAAATGCTTTTCAAGGGTAATGAATAAAATACAAGGTGGAGAAAAGCAAAATTGCTAAGTGGTGAAGTGATAGGTGGTAAGGCGTTGGGATTAAAATCCTCCATGATATGTGCCTTCAAGAAAATTTTCTAAGTTGACGAAATAAAATTTTCCTAACCACGGGCAAGGTCATAGAGTTGAGTAAAATTTTCTAAGGCAAGTTTTTCAGGATGATTTAAAAAATTTCTAAGACACAAAATGTTCTCCCTTAGAAAAATGCCTAAGTCTGGAGAGATGATGGAATTTCCTTGAAGCGTGAGCAGAGTTGCCAGAGGTAAAGTCAGTGAATGCCAGCTCCACAAGATTGATAAAAAATTTCCAAGTCAGAGCAAAATTCTCAGAGGGGATCGAAGAACGAGAATAAATTGTTGAAAATTATTTTTCCAAGGTTCAAAATTCAGAAAAATAAAATGAACCCGTTCGTTGTGCACCCATGGGTTCGGTGCATTCTGGAGGAAATTTTCTTCTGGGTATCGAAGATTATCGATGAGGAGTTGATTTTAAGGTCTTCCACAGCTTGTTGAGGATTCTGGGATGAATATTTTAAATGAGCACCAAGTTGATGAATTTCCTAAGGGAAATTTGAAAATTTTCTAAGGCAAGTGTGAGGAGAATGTGTTTTCAAGATGAAATTCTCCATACGATGAATTTGAAAGAAACCGCCTAGGTGAATTTGCCCAAGGTCTTCGTGAAGATAGTTTTCTTGAGCCAGAGGTGGATAAAATCAAAGTTGTCGAGCTCCAGCGGGTGAAATGAATTTCTTGAGGATGCAGTTGAAGTTGATATTGTCCAAAGGATGATGGAATTTGGCTAAGGCATGAAGAATTATGAAGATGGCAAAAGTTTGCTAGTGGAGGCGATGAACGCGAAAATCTTGGTAAGTAAGTTGAATTTACATTATGAAGTGTTCTAATACCCTTCCCCTTGCTTGTTTTGCAGGAGGAACGTCGAGGCCAAACGATGATGACTTAGTGTGATGACTTGAAGTGATGAAGCACGATGATATTACAACCCTCGGAGGAAGATAAAATTACAAGTTTCAACGTCGAAGGAAGAAAAGGTCGCAAGAAATTGGCTAAGTGTTAGCTCAAGTGACAAAGAAGAAATATTTTCAAAACTCAAGATGAAGAAAGGATGGAAGCTCGAGCGAAGTCGAGAAAGAAGATCAAGAATAGTGTGAACCCATCTACAAATGGAATCTTCTAGAAGGATGATGGTGGACATTATGGCGCATTTATTACCCCACTCTCCTTTGTGGCAGTTTTTAGGGCAAATCTTGTTTAGGGCTGAGGTGGCACGATTCTGGCCACTCTATTAATTGTAACCCTAGCCGTCTTTTGGGACTTGGCTAGCTATATAAAGGGGGAGTCCCCCTCATTTGTAATCTCATTAGATAGTAGAATTAGAGTAGAAGTCGGAGTAGAGAGACAACTAGGTGATAGCTTAGAGTAGCTTAGTATAGGTTGATAGTGTAGTTTGAAGAAGAGGGAAAGTTTTCCCTTTGAAAACTTTGTAAGAAATTGTTGTGTAACACTCTTCATGATAATAGATCTTTTCATTGATGATGGAATTCGTCTTGTCATGAATAGCTAGCAAGGTTTCTTCGTCCTTCCGATTCAAATGGTAGCATAAAATAGTTCGGAGTAGTGTAATTTTCATTCCATGCAAGTAGATGTTAACTGTGGAATATGGTGTTTGATCTAAGCAACTTCGTCTATCCATACCACTAGTGTATTTGCTGATGGTGAATGCGCCTTGTGTGGTCAACTGGAATATCACGTACTTAACTTCAATCACAGTTTGAATGATGGTATGCGTCGTTGTGATGGTATCTTCATGTCAAGTGGTGGTTTGAACATCTTTAGTCATCTCCCTTGAAGATTGCACCGACTCCATGGAAGCTGTCCGATGTGAGGCAAAGCGAAGTCCGGTTAGAAGTTTGCTGAAAGTTGAGCTCCATATCTCACACCTTAGAATAGATTTAGATTCTCTAAACCTTACCCCATTTCAATTCAGTACTTTCTGGTTAGAATAGGAAACCTGCGCTTCATAGACAAACCCTTCGAGCATTTGAATTCCTTTCTCCGCTGCTGAACAATTCCGTAAGTCCCCTTGAAATACCAGCAAATCACATCGAGCCAAACTGAGCCTATTCGCACTGAAAGAACCTTGGAGTTGAACACACGAACTTTCTTGCAATCTTAGCATGCAGAATACTTTGATCAAGAGAGAATAGGGAAGCCGTTGGCAACTTTATTCTGCGTTGGTGCGGTCACGAAAAACACATCAACAAGTCCACAAGTTTCCAGTTGACCAACCATTAGTGAGCCCACTAGTGGTATGGATAGACAAAGTTTGTTCAAATTGAAGACCACATTCCACAGTTATTATCTACTTGCATGAAATGAAATTTACTTTACTTTAAGCTACTACTCGAATCAGAAGGATGAAGAAACCTTGCTAGCTACTCACAATAAAAGATGAGATCATCATCAATGAAAACCCTTTTTATTATGAGAGTGTTCACAACAATTTCTTACAAAGCTTTCAAAGGAAAAACTTTCCTTCTTCTTCAAACTACATTATCGATCTTCGCTATGTTACTTCTAAGTTGTCTCTATCCTCCTATATCTACTCTAATCTCTACTGTCTAATTTTCTAATGAGGTACAAATGAGGGGGGATGTCCCTTTTATAGCTAGCCAAGTCCAATAGACGACTCATATTACAATTAGATGAATGGCTCAGATCAAGCCACAAAAGCCATAACCCTAAAAACTGCCACCAAGAAGAGTGGGGTAATAAATGAGCAATTAATGTCCACCATCTTTTTAGAAGATTCCTGTCTATAAATGCATTCTCATTGCTCTTTCTTTGACTGCAAACTAGATGAGTCTGATCGCAACAGCTTCAACTTCTTGAAAGGGTATGGCAGGCACGTTCTCAATGAAACTCCAAGGCGGAAATTTCTTTCTCCTGCTCGATGATGATTTTTTTTTCCTTCGTGATGTCATTCTTCAACTTTGAAGTACTTGATGGTGACCATTAACGCTTGGAAGGATTCTCTCGTCTTGAACTCAAACATTTCTTCTTTTCCCCTTGAGTTGGGCACATACTAAGTCTCAACACCATTTCCTCTAAGTACTCGCTTCATCTCCCTAAGCCACCATGCCTTGGCCTCGGTGTTCACCCTGCAAAACAAGCAAGGAGAAGAGCATCAGAACACTTCATAATATAAATTCACCTCACTTACCTGATTTTCATGCTTTGAGTTCCAAGGTCTGAGTGATCTCCGAATCCTTTTCTCTAGCAAACTTTTCCTTCTTCATAGCCTTTCAACACCTGTGCATTTAGGGACCTATGTTTGGAGTTTGAGCCTTTAGAAATTTCTCCACCCTAAGGGTGCATTTAGAAGCTTGAGTTTCACTTTATTTGCAAATTCTTCGTGCCCAAGACAAATTTCATTTCCTGCTTGTGAGTGTGTTTCACCTCATCAACATTTTTCAACATAATTTATTCTTCTGGTGATAATTGACTTAGGCATTTTCATATTCTATTCCTCTGCCTTAGAAATTTTTTATTTACCTTAGGAAATTCATCAATCAGGTGCCCATCAAAAATCTTCATCTTAAAGTTTCCAGTGAGGTGTGGAAGAGTTTAAAATCAATTCCTTGTTGAATATGTCCAGTACCTAGAAGAAAATTCCCTTCAGAAAGCATCAAATCCATGGATCTACAAACGAAGGGGTACATTTAATTTTTGAATTTTTAGACCTTAGAAAAATATTTTTCCATCAAATTTATTCTCGTTCTTCATCTCTGGGCGCATTTTTCTTGCTTGGCGTTGACAATTTTTATCAACCTCATGAAGCTTAGGCATATTTCTCTAGAGGTGGAATAAATTTCATCTGTGCCTTAGCAAATTTCATCATCTCCTGTCAAGCTTAGGCGTATTTCTCTAGAGGTGGAATAAATTTCAACACTTAGAAAAATTTCAAATAGTATCATGAGCATGGGCGCATATGAGGGCTTCCACTTTCAATTTCCAATACTTAGAACATTTTCTAACTCCTTCCACAAGTCAAGGCGCATATAGAGGTAACTACTTCGAGCTTTGAACACTTAGAAAATATCAAACTTCCTCTTCAACTCCTGGGTGCATATGACCCTTCAAAGTTTGAGTTTATTTTCCTTAGAAATTTTCAACATTCTTCTCTTCAAGGTTGGGTGCATTTAGGAGGTCAAGCTTCAAGTTTCCAATACTTGGAAAATTTCAAATTTCTTCTCCAAACCAAGGGTGCATTTACCAGGTGCTACTTTCTATTTTCAATACTTAGAATTTATTTCTATCTTCCTTCCTTGCTTGGGTGCATATGACTAGTTGGGCTTCACATTTTCAATACTTAGTAAATTTTACCTTCTAGTCAAGGCTAGGGCGGATTCAACATAGTGAGCTTTCAACTTTCCATACTAAGAATATTTTTCAAGTTTCCCTCTTTACCTTGGGCGCATTTTGACCTTGGAGCTTCCAATTTCTATGCCTTAGAAATTATTTGGTGCCATCATGCAAGTTGGGCACATTTTACTAGTAGAGCTTCCATTTTTTGCATACTTAGAAACTTTTCCATGCCCATTCACAAGCTTGGGCACATTTTGGCAGTCAAGCAGGAATTAGCAATGACTTAGAAACTTTTTCAACCTCCTCCCTCACACTGGGTGCATTTCAGGGTGTGAGGAGGATTTAAACTTGCCTTCGCCATTTTCTCTACAGTCACTTCTGACTTGTGCGCATTTGAGGTGTGGAGGTGGAATTTCCATGACTTATACATTTTTCTATCACCTCTTCCAGATGATGGCGCATTTGAGGGGTCAAGCAGGAATAAGCCAACACTTAGATTTTTTTTTCTTCATCCCCCCTAAAGTTGGGCACATTTTGGGGTAGGAGGAAGGTTTAACTTCAAACTTAGAATTTTTTCATCACCATTTCTCCTTGAGGGCGCATTTTGGGGGTTGAGTAGGATTTAACTTTTTTGAAACTTTTTCATCCTCTTGCCATTCTTATCTTGGGCGCATTTGACAGGGTGAGCAGGAACTTCTTCGAACGTAAACATTTCTCAGCTTGCTCGCCCCTGATTTACTATATTTAGTAAGCCCATTTATTTTTATACCTCTGAAGCTTGGATTGATTTGAAATTTTCGCCACAAGACCTTCATCATCTAGTTAATCTACTCACATTGCCATCTCGTGCTGACTTGCTATTTATAGCATGTTTGTGAAGGTGATTTACTATTTATAGTAACTGCTTAGTTTCATGACTTCCCCAACTCTGTTTGACTTGAAATTTGACTGTTGTGACCCTCATGGGATGACTTGCTTGTTCACATTGGCGTCTGCTGCTGACTTACTATTTATAGCCTATTTCTTGAGTGCCTTACTATAAATATTAAGTGCTCATATTGCCTTCAAATTTTACCAGTAGATAGCTTGAAAGAGAGTGATCGTAGTGGGATACATCAGTTTTCAAAAATTCTGGCATTTGACCCCTCATTTTGGGTTCCGAAGCTGGAAACCCTAATCTGAATTGCATGTTGCTCAAACGATCTCCGTTTGACCCCATTTCTGATGCACGCCAGTTAGTTTGTGATACTGAAGTGCTGGTGGGGGGCTGCCAGAGTGGATTTGCTAAAAATAGTAAGTTCCCGAAAAAGTGACCAACTCCATTTGCATGTCACATTGTTGCGAAGCTCTTGAAAAATGCATAAAGAATAACTTGACATGCGCTGAAAAGTCCTGCATGCAAACCCTAAAAATAGCTTCTGAAGATGGCTCTTGAAAAAGGTCCTGAGCTTGGTTTGCATGTTACACCACTGCGAAGCTTTCAAAAAACCCACAAAGAATGTCCAGACATGTGTAGAAAATTCCAACATGCAAGCCCTAAAAATAGCTTACAAAGGCTGAGTTTTGAAATTTATCATCTCACTTTGCATGTTATACACTGCGTAGGTCTTAGAAAACCCAGAAATATTCTTCAGACATGCGTTGAAAAAATCTTCGCATGCAAACCCTAAAATAAGCTCCTAAAGGTGAACTTGGTAAAAATAGGAAGTTGTCCATTTCAGGTCAAAACTTGCAAACAAGCAACTTGACATGTTTAGGATGCAGTGTAATGAGAGAAACTTTAAAATTGCTAAGAAAAAGTCCCAAATTAGGCACTTACTAAAAATAGTAAGTTGTCAGAATCCAATGAAATTTTGCTGGGAACCTGCTGGAAGCCTGATGACTGTATTGCCAAGCTCGGATTTCAATTTATTCAGTCCATTTGACTTCAAACTGGCCAGAAGAATCAAAACCCTAATTCTCAGACTTAGCCAAAATCTCATGTTTAAGCTCAAAGACGGGCACATCCCCGGAAAGAGAGATAGAACAAGAGAGAGACAACAAGAAAAACCAACCAAAATCAAGCCAAAAGACCCAAACAAAGCAAAAATTAGGGGGTCCCCATTTACAATGGGGCGATGTGTGACAAAAGGTCACAACACAGAATAAAGTTACCAACGGCGACTCTATCCTCTCTTGAACAAAATCTCATGCTACTTAAGATTGCTAGAAAGATCATGCATTCAACTCCAAGGTTCCTTTATGCAATTGTTCAACAGCGGAGAAAGGAATTTGAATGCTCGAAAGGTTTGTCTATAAAGCTCTTGTTTCCTAAACTAACCAGAAAGTACTGAATTGAAATGGTTGTAGGGATAGAAGATGTTATGGACTAATCTACGCGTGGGACGTGGAGATCAATTTTCACAAGGCTCAACTAGATTCCGCTTTGCCTCACTTCGGACAGCTTCCACAGAATCGGTGTAATCTTCAAAGGGAGTAACTAAAGATATTCAGATTACAATTCAACAATGAAGACACCATCACGACGACGCATACCAACATGAATATCGTAATCGAAGTTAAGTCCACAAGTTTCCAGTTGACCACGCAAGGCGAACTCACCATCAGTGAGCCCACTAGTGGTATGGATAGACAAAGTTTGTTCAAATTAAAGACCACATTGCAAAGTTACTATCTACTTGCATGAAATGAAATTTACTTTACTTTAAGCTACTACTTGAATCAGAAGGACGAAGAAGCCTTGCTAGCTACTCACAACAAAAGATGAGATCATCGTCAATGAAAACCCTTTTTATTATGAGAGTGTTCACAACAATTTCTTATAAAGCTTTCAAAGGAAAAACTTTCCTTATTCTTCAAAGTACACTATCAATCTACGCTATGCTACTTCTAAGTTGTCTCTCTATCCTCCTATCTCTACTCTAATATCTACTATCTAATTTTCTAATGAGGTACAAATGAGGGGGATGCCCCTTTTATAGCTGGCCAAGTCCAATAGATGACTTAGATTACAATCAGATGAATGGCTCAGATCGAGCCACATATTCCCTAACCCTAAAAAGTGCCACCAAGAAGAGTGAGGTAATAAATGAGCAATTAATGTCCATCATCTTCTTAGAAGATTCTTGTCTGTAAACGCATTCACACTGCTCTTTCTTTGACTGCAAATTGGATGAGTCTGATCGCCACGGCTTCAACTTCTTGAAAGGGTATGGCGGGCACGTTCTCGATCTAACTCCAAGTCAGAAACTTCTTTCTCCTGCTCGATGATGATTTTTTTTTTCCTTCGTGATGTCTTTCTTCAACTTTTAAGTACTTGATGGTGACCATTAACGCTTGGAAGGATTCTCTCATCTTGAACTCAAACATTTCTTCTTTTCCACTTGAGGTTGGCACATACTAAGTCTCAACACTTAGCCATTTCCTCCAAGTACTTGCTTCATCTCCCCAAGCCACCATGCCTTGGCCTCGGTGTTCACTCTACAAAAAAAGCAAGGAGAAGAGCATCAAAACACTTCATAATATAAATTCACCTCACTTACCTGATTTTCATGCTTTGAGTTCCAAGGTCTAAGTGATCTCCGGATCCTTTTCTCTAGCAAACTATGCCTTCTTCATAGCCTTTCAACACCTGTGCATTTAGGGACCTATGTTTGGAGTTTGAGCCTTTAGAAATTTCTCCACCCTGAGGGTGCATTTGGAAGCTTGAGTTTCACTTTATCTTCAAATTCTTCGTGCCCAAGACAAATTTCATTTCCTGCTTGTGAGCGTGTTTCACCTCATCAACATTTTTCAACATAATTTATTCTTCTCGTGATAACAGACTTAGGCATTTTCATATTCTATTCCTCTGCCTTAGAAATTTTTTGGTGCCATCATGCAAGTTGGGTGCATTTTACTAGTAGAGCTTCCATTTTTTTCATACTTAGAGACTTTTCCATGCCCCTTCATATGCTTGGGTGCATTTTGGGGGTCAACCAGGAATTATCAATGACTTAGAAACGTTTTCAACCTCCTCCCTCACACTGGGCGCATTTGAGGGTGTGAGGAGGATTTAAAATTGCCTTAGCCATTTTCTCTAGAGTCACTTCTGACTTGGGCGCATTTGAGGTGTGGAGGTGGAATTTCCATGACTTCAACGTTTTTCTATCACCTCTTCCAGATGATGGCGCATTTGAGGGGTCAAGCAGGAATAAGCCAACACTTAGATTTTTTTTTTTCATCCTTCTTGAAGTTGGGTGCATTTTAGGGTGGGAGGAGGATTTAACTTCAGACTTAGAATTTTTTCATCCTCCTTCCATTCTCATCTTGGGCGCATTTGACAGGGTGAGCAGGAACTTGTTCAGACTTAGACATTTCTCAGCTTGCTCGCCCATGATTTACTATATTTAGTAAGCCCATTGATTTTCATACCTCTGAAGCTTGGATTGATTTGAAATTTTCACCACAGGACCTTTATGATCTAGTTAATCTGCTCACACTGCCATCTTGTGCTGACTTGCTATTTATAACATGTTTCTGAAGGTGATTTACTATTTATAGTAATTGCTCAGTTTCATGACTTCCCCAACTCCGTTTGACTTGAAATTTGAATGGTGTGACCCTCATGGGATGACTTGCTTGGTCACACTGGCGCCTTCTACTGACTTACTATTTATAGCATGTTTCTAGGGTGCCTTACTATAAATAGTAAGTGCTCAGATTGCCTTCAAATTTTAGTAGTAGATAGCTTGAAAGATACTGATCGCAGTGGGATACATCAGTTTTCAAAAATTCTGGCATTTGACCCCTCATTTTGGGTCCCTAAACTGGAAACCCTAATCTGACTTGCATGTTGCTTAGACTATCTCCGTTTGACCCCATTTTTGATGCATGTCGGTCAAGTTGTGATACTGAAGTGCTTGGGGGAGGCTGCCAAAGTGGATTTGCTAAAAATAGTAAGTTCCTGAAAAAGTGACCATCTTTGTTTGCATGTCACACTTCTGCAAAGCTCTTGAAAAACCCATAAAGAATAACTTGACATGTGCTGAAAAGTCCTGCATGTAAACCCTAAAAATAGCCTCTAAAGACGGCTCCTGATAGAGGTCCTAATCTTTGTTTGCATGTTACACCACTGCGAAGCTTTCGAAAAACTCACAGAGAATGTCCAGACATGCGTAGAAAATTCCAACATGCAAACCCTAAAAATAGCCTCTCAAGGCTTAGTTCTGAAAGTTATCTTCTAACTTTGCATGTTATATCACCACGTAGGTCTCAGAAAACCCAGAAATATTCTTCAGACATGTGTTTAGAAACTTTGCATGCAAACCCTAAAATTAGCTCTTGAAAGTGAACTTGCTAAAAATAGAAAGTTGTCCATTTCAGCTCAAAACTTGCGGACAAGCAGCTTGACATGTTCAAGATGTAGTGTAACGATCGAAACTTCAAAAGTGCTGAGAAAAAGTCCCAAATTAGGCACTTACTAAAAATAGTAAGTTATCATAATTTAATGAAATGTTTCTGGGAACCTGCTGGAAACTTGATGATTGTATTGCCAAGCTCAGATTTCAATTTATTCACTCCATTTGAGTTCAAATTGGTCGGAAGACTCAAAACCCTAATTCTCAGACTTAGCGAAAATATCATGTTTAAGCTCAAAGACGGGCATATTCCCGAAAAGAGAGATAGAACAAGAGAGAGACAACAAGAAAAACTAACCAAAATCAAGCCAAAAGACCCAAACGAAGCAAAAATTAGGGGGTCCCCATTTGCAATGGGGCGATGTGTGAAAAAGGTCGCAACACATAGAAGAGATCATACTTCTGAAAATAGAGTTCCTAAACTTCTTTATCACTTGTACTAGTGTAAATCCTGCTTGTTAATGTAGGGATATTTAACTTATGTACTTATGAAAGGGGGAATGATAAATCATATAGGTCTCGTATTTTTTTTTGTTTATGGTGTTCCTTGTTTTGAATCATTACAACACATGAATGCTTTGAAGAGATAAAGTAGATATAAAAATGATAAGTATAATCTAGATTAATAAAATCAAGGGATTTTAAAATTAACTCTTTAATTTGAGAGAAAGCTTGTTCAACCTCAATAATCCATTCAATCTTTGCATCCTTCTTGATCATATAGTTTAGGGGGCAGACTATTTCAGGCTTATAGGAGGTTCCATTTTTAAAGATAACATGCTCTAGTAACTTCTCTTTAGTCACATTGAAGATGTATGTTTTGGGGTTCAAATAAATGATAGATTGTTTTTACCTTTGGAGGATTTTCCTCAAATCAGATATATGGTCCCCTTAACGTTTAGAAAATATTATCAAATAATCCATATAAATGATAATATATTTACCTACAATACCTTATAAGGCTATGTACATGGATGTTTGACAATTGTCTCAAACATAGATTGACTCAAAGGGAATCCTTTGGTAGGAAAATATGCCCTATTTGGTTGTGAAGGTAATTTTAAATCTATCCTCATATTTTATCATTACTTGATTGTAATCCAAGTATTCTTCTATAAATGATATCATTTGGGATCCCTTCATAATTTTGTAGCACTTCATCAAGAGATAACAATAAGTAATTTCCTTTTTGGGAAGCTCTATTAAGGTTACAAAAGTATACACACAATATAATTTCTCTATTTTATTTTTAATGGGTACCAGATTAGCAACCCACATGGAATGTATAATTAGAAAAATGATCCTAAATGATCATATTTTTTTCACTTCATTAAAATTAAAGATTCTAATAGAGCTTTCGCTGGGCCTTATTTTTGTTTCAATGACTTAGCATTAGCTGTCAGTGAGATGGTGTGATTAATAACTAAAATGTCATAGGTTTTTAATTATTTTGATCCCTAGGGTATCACCTCATGATAATATCCTAGTCTCTTGATTATACGATCCCTTTCGTCTTGCGTAATTACTTTACCATGACCACATCCCTTACCCGTTGATCATCTCCCAAATTATATGTATCATATTTTCTACCTTCTAAGTTAGGAAGCTTGATTTATGTTGTTTATTGATCTACATTAAAGATCCTTTATATTGCTACCATACCCTTTAGGATGGAGTTGGTTTTCATATTTATAACCCCTTCATCATTCATCTCGAAATGATCCCTTTCTAATTTGTCTATAAGTTGTGTTTCCAAAACTCAAAATTTAGTGATAAATTCCAAAATGTGTTTATCATCTTAAAACACTTGGAAACTTTTGATATTGTGTAAGAATATTGGAATAGGCACCAATTCTATTGAAAATATTTTTAATTTTGATTTATTCATTTGTTCTAAAGTGCTATCAACCATTTGTTGCACATCTTCAATTTGATTTTTCTTCCTCATGATAAAATTGATGTCAATATCATTAAATTGCTTCGTCGAGTCCCAAACCCTATTTGTAACATACTATTTTTTTCATTCAAAGAATATTGAATTCGAATTTGCATAATTACTAATTTTGATTCCCTTTGCATCTGTATGTATTTCACCCTTTTTGTTGTATACGGAGAAACCCCCTTATTAAGGCTTTATATTTTACCATATTATTGGTGCAAGTGAATTGTAACCTATAAGACATTAGAAAAGTTTCTTTTTCCATTTGGGGTTAAATCTACTCCTCATCCTTGTTTTGATTTTGACCCATCAAAATTTAGAGTCCACATCTAATCATCTTTTATAATTATCAACTCCCTATTGGTGTTTCTAACTGATTTTCTAGGTTTTCCTAAAGACCAGCTACTTCTTATTCTCAGAAACCCCAGGTCAGTGGCCAACGAATAGGAGACAAATTTACAATTTCTCCTCTAGACTTTAGGCTTTGTAAAACCAAGGTGGGTTCCCCTATAACATCATGCAACAATAACAACATGCAATGATGCCTTTGTTAACATATTCATCACACTAATATGGAAGAAGGTAACTTGATGGGATAAACCATCTTTGCAACCCTTGATATTTTTCAATGGTTCTTTGTAGTGTGGTAATGGACATAAAATGTAAAAATGTAGAAATGTAAATATTTTTAAATTGATTTGATGATTGATTCTGCCTTAGCTTCAAAATGTGTGAATCGCCTTGACCAGTGCCTTATCCACATAGAGTCTAGAAATTAAGTAAAACTCCTACAATAGACCAACCCTTGGCTTCTAATACCCTAGCTTCCTTACAGTAAGAAACCAACAAAAGAACAATGCCATCACACTAACAAATCCACACTGCAACTCCACAATCTCTAATGAATGAACTGGAAGTAAAATTACTTCTACTCCTTGAATAGAAACTAACAATTCAAACACCCATAATAGAAAATGTGATATGAGAACCAGACATAACCCTTGATTAGATTGATTCAAAAGATAACGAGTACAATGATGGAGAGCATAATAGATTGATATTCAAATTTTAGACAAATATAATGAGTATTCTAGTCATCTATTGTTATTATAGAGAAAAACATTACAACACTTCTTCTTAGAATTTCTAAGGACTTGCCTATTCAACTTGACCCTATACAAAGACTTACAAAAACTAAGAATCAAAATCAACCCTTCGAAAGATTACAAAACTTTCCTTTATAGTGTAGGCATAACCGAGAATTGACTTCAAACCCTAACCCTAACACAACTAGAGTTACAACAAGGAAGAAATTTGTTTGAATTTCAAAAAACAATTGAATTACCCCCAAAATTTGAGCAGAAATCCAAGCCATAACGACTCTAACACCATCGATAGACAATTTATCATGATCTCCATGAATGTAGACTAGGAGCTCCGAGGAAATCCACAGTCAAATCCAGGTGAGCATGTCCTGACAAAAGAATTTGGCACTTGCAACACATAAAGAAGCATTGATGTCGTCTTGGACATTAATGTAGCATGGGAGAAGCACACAAAATCGTGGGGCCGATCGGATTTGATCTGGTCAATGGGAATGCAGTTGCGCCATCGATTCTGGTTTCCCGTGAAACACATCGTTCTTAGCCATTGAAATTTGAATTTTAGTCATTGGATTGAGGATGGATGACTGAGATTACAATCCCAATAGAATTTTAAAACATGACCATTGGATCAAACCCCCTTTAAACCTGTGTTGTAGATCTTTGAATATTGCACATCACAAATAAGTATCGGGCCGAATAAAAGTGAAAATGCGTTGTAAAGACAACCCGCGATGCAATGAGAAATTGCTAGCTATTAGAGAAAACACTTATGGCCCCATCACCCTTGGAAGCAATAGAGGAGTTGATGTGGCGACATCCCGCACTCACGCAATCTCATTTGTAATTGTTGACTGTGTCCTGCGAAATAGCGGGATGAAATATGTGGAGCCAAGCTGTCATAACCTAAGCCCTTACAACCTTGGGCCAACCACCAGCCTCGAACAAGTTCTGCTAAGAGCCCACTGGGTCCATTGGACACATGGTGCCCTTCTTGCATTCCTGCACCTTTTCGCTATGATTATTTTATTCCTTGCGGGTGAGCAGGGGCCAATAGAAATTGAGCACCTATATTTGTGGGCCGAAGGACGAATGACATTGGACAACTTCAAGCACACACTTTAAGTTATGACTAAAGGGGGGTCATGCCTACGTAACATAAGATTTTAACACTTATAAATATTTCAGACCTAGGGAAAAAAACATTAGACTTAAGACAAAATTTATTTCAACCTGCAAACTTAGGATTTTTTATTAAATATTTGACCTGCGGGCATAAGCGATGAAAGAGAACCAAGGGACCGGTTAATGAATGACAACCTAGACATAGGTTATAACTTGAACGACCAGGAACTGGATACAATAGGTCAACAAAATTTAATAAAAAAGTGCACGCTCAAACCTAGGGTTTAGGGTTTCACTACATGATGTTTTTTGAAAGCCCTAACTTGCAGACTTAGAACCCTAATTCAATACAATTGAGGAATTTCAAAATATCTTAAATCCTAAAACATTAAAATAGCTATGGATTTTACAATCTCCACCACTCCCTACTAGGTAATTTTGTTGATGCCTAAATATTTTAAGGATTTTCTGAGGTACTAAGAATGTCAACCTTTTGCGTTTATGATCTCAATGTAAGTGGGTATTCTCATCCTTTAACATATTCAACAATAATCCTTGGATATTATTCTAAAACAACAACATCAACCTTCTTGATTGCTTCCAAACATGTGAACAAGAAATTTCTAAATGACATCCACCATGAATCCTACACTAGTTAGGAATTAACAAATTTAATCTATGCATATCTTGGTGCATATAACCCTTTTTCATTGGCCTATATTTTTATAAACTCATAAATATTATAATCTAGAGTAGTGCATAACTTGGGACTAGTTTCTTGCATTTCCATTCTCTCATTTGTGTTTATATTGACTAACTTGCAGACTTAGAACCCTAATTCAATACAATTGAGGAATTTCAAAATATCTTAAATCCTAAAACATTAAAATAGCTATGGATTTTACAATCTCCACCACTCCCTACTAGGTAATTTTGTTTATGCCTAAATATTTTAAGGATTTTCTGAGGTACTAAGAATGTCAACCTTTTGCGCTTATGATCTCAATGTAAGTGGGTATTCTCATCCTTTAACATATTCAACAATAATCCTTGGATATTATTCTAAAACAACAACATCAACCTTCTTGATTGCTTCCAAACATGTGAACAAGAAATTTCTAAATGACATCCACCATGAATCCTACACTAGTTAGGAATTAATAAATTTAATCTATGCATATCTTGGTGCATATAACCCTTTTTCATTGGCCTATATTTTTATAAACTCATAAATATTATAATCTAGAGTAGTGCATAACTTGGGACTAGTTTCTTGCATTTCCATTCTCTCATTTGTGTTTATATTGACTAGAAAAAGGGAAGGAAACAAATACCTCATCTACCCTCTTGTATACCCCAAGTTTAACATCAACAAAGATAGCTTCATCGGGGGCATTATACTCAATGATCATGTATTTTATCCTTGGTTCACTTTCAATCTTAATTTGATTCTGGTGTCATCTCCAAGACAGCCATAAATATGAAAAAAATCCATTGAGATTCTTTATCCGATCTCTACTAAGTAACATCCTATAGAATTTTGTGATGTCAACCACATGAATATCAATGTGTTGCTAGACTTGTGGATCTTACTAACTAGATATCTTTCAACTCTTCTATAACATTTATCTTTATCTTGTCAAGTTGGATGAATTTCTTGTTAGTGTTTGTGGGGACCATCACCATTTTTAAATAAATAGAATATGGCATGACATTACTTGATGCACCTAAATCTACTAAGTAATTATATAAATTATTACCAAATATTTTTACACTAAATAGGAAGAGTAGTGAATCAACCTTATGCCTGTACATAGATGTAAATATATCAACAACTATAGATTTTCCTTTATCCTTTTGTGGTATTATGGTCATTTCATGATTTTCCATGAAATTAATCAATGCTTTACTGTGATGTAGATAATTGTACATGACATCAATCAATGAAATGTTGGCCTTAACTTTATTCAAATCTTCTATAATATCATAATTATGGTCTGTTGGGACATAAGTCATAGTGTTTATAAAAAAATATATTTAAATGATTTATTTTGGAGATAATTAGAATAAATTGTATTACCTTTTGTGTTTTGATCTGGTGGAGTGGGTGAATTACTTGGAGGACTTGAAGATGTAAGAGGTTCTTTATTCATATTCCAAAAGAAGTAATTATTTTTTAATTGCTAAGAAGATTGCATCTCATCATAATCTGTCAAATTGGTTCATTATTCTTCTTAAAAGGAAATACATATGCATCAAGAACTCTTGCATTACACATGTATCCATATTGTCTATTCCTACTATAGCCATCATTCCCCATTTTCTAATCTACTTGCACTATTCTAGATATTTTCTCCATTTTCTAAGTGAGGAGATGTGTCATAAATTTTGCACTAACTATATAATAGATTAAGCTTGTTAAGGTTTTTAAAATTGATTTTATTCCCTCTACCCAATTTATATTAGCAAATGGGCTATACACACCCCTATTATTTTTCCTACTGTTCCATTTTCGATTAGGTCTTTCAAAATCAAACCCTCTATTCTAGAAATTGTGATTTTAATTTCTTTAATTTTGAAATTTCTTCTAATTTAATGTATGAGAAGGGTCAATCTTAATCTATGTAATCTCATTTGTACTTGTGAAAGTTTCATTTTTAATGCTTCTAACTTTGATGTCAAATACGAAGTTTGATCTTAAGTTGATTGTATACCACTTGATGATCATCCTACCTAATTTGTTGATTGAATACTAGTTGTAGGGACTTAATTTGTTGCTTATGATTTAAAATATTAATTATTTGAAGGCTAAGGTATATTAGGAACAATAGGATTATTTTGAACCTGTTGCAATTTGGTTTTCATTAATGTAAAAAAGTATAAGTTAAGTGTGAGATTGGTTGTCTTTGTTGTCAGAAGTTCATTGCAGTTTGGTTGTTAGTATTGCAGACTGGCTATTTGGTTGCCAGAGTCTTTGAGAGATGCTCTACATTTCTTCGTTGGTAATGTTGTGCTCCTATGGTTTGGAAGTTACCTTTATATGTTTTTCGGGCATGTGTGATTCAAGTTTCATATTGTTTGGATTACAAGAAAGGTGTTTTGCAAATGACAATTTGAAAACAATGTTTTTTCTATGAGGATGCTCGTAGTGGTGCAAATTTTGGCTCTGCATTCCTTAGCATTTGCAGATATGGTCATGTGGTTCAGAATTTAATTTTAGTGTGTTATGAAGGTATTATATTTAAAGTTTCATATCATTTGTCCCTTTGCAAAGAAAGTTGTAAGTGATAGTGTGTAGTACTGTATTATCTAGTGGCTAGTTTCAATAGTTGTGGGTTTGTGTAAACTTGTTGTATGAAGTGGTGAATTGGCTGGTGGATAATGAGATTGAAGATCTTGTGATATTTCCTGTTACTCCATAAGGTGTTTTTAGGTTTCTCCAAAACAGACTATGGTCCAAAATGAAGGTGTTGTTGGGTTATGCCTTTCCTGGTCAACTATGATATGTTGAAGGTGTGCAACATGTGTTGAGATTTGTGCAGAGTCTATGAAGTGTTTTAACATATTGTATGGGTCATGTTGATTCATCTAGGAGAAGCACAAGTGATTTTTAATCTTTCATGGGTACCGCCAATGTTGTAATGGTCGACATGCTACAAGTTTCATTTTTTCTTGCTTAAGGCCAACCTATTTCAAATGTGCAAAGCATGCAAATGTTTTTCCTTGAAGAATGGTGCTATGAAGAGTGTTTAGGACCAGGTTAAGCATGTTTTGGAATCTACAAGGCATGTTGTTATTCCTAGTGTTGCGTGTAGTTCATTTAGGGCTTTCCCTCTACACATTTCATCATGTTGTGTGATCTTTGGCCGACTTGTAATTGAAATATTCTTGTTGTTTTTGGCCGACATGTAATGTAAATCAGTGCACTATCATGTATAAATTGTAAACCTAGCTGATCTAGGTGGGGTGAGTGTGAGGAGACAAATGAGGATTTTGAATGCATTATGATATATGTAAGTGACTAAAAGAGAAAGAGTAGAAGTTTTCGATCCTATCCATATTCATCTTGAAGATATTTTTTTGACAGAAGGAAAGTAAAGAGTGTGCCGAATTGATTCTTAGAGGCAGTGAGCCAAAGGAAAAAATTGAAGGCTGAAAGCAGTGAGTCAGTAAGTTGCAGAGAAGACATTTGAATAAGTTGTAAAAGTTTTCAAAGAAGAATCACAATCATAAAAATAGAAGTAAAAAAGTGGAATTGTAATCATCAAATAGATTGAGCTTCTTTGTCAGATTCAGACAATAGAAGGGCTGTCATGCTGTAATCTTTTTGAGTTTGTTCCTAGTTCAGGGAGTACTTGCTTCCTTGGGTTGAAGCCCTAAAACAAAGTCTGGAGGGAGTTGTAGCTTCCGTCAGAGTGATCCTAAAACCTTTCTATAGGGAGTAGTAGCTTCCTTAGGTTGTAGCCCTAAAACATAGTTGTATCTGTGATTCTTTTGTGAGGTTTTTATTAGGACAGTAGCTCCTAGAAGCTTTTCTCACCGTGGTTTTTATCTTGTGGGGTTTTCCATGTACATCTGGTGTTGTTTGTTGTTTTTCATTGTGTTCATCTTTCATGTTTCTATTTGTGGTGTGAAGTTTATGTTTAAGCTTGCTCCAAAGGGTTTGAGATTTGATAGAATACTCATTCATGCCCCTCTCAGTATTCCGATGTGTGGTCATCAATAGGTATTAGAGCTTGGTTTATTAGAAGTTTAACATCTTGAGGAAGATCCAAGATGGAAAAAGAGGGATCTCGAAAGGTACCTAGATTTGATGGAACAAATTTCACTTTCTAGAGATACTAAATGGAAACCCATCTACCCTCTTTGGGGTTTGGTGTTTGGATATTTTTCAAAGATGGTTATGTTGTTCCTACTACTCCTCCAATTGGTCCAACTAAGATAAGAACCTATGAGAATAATGGAGCAAAAAAGCATGATTGTTGGTCTCCTACAAGGATCTTAATAACTAAGCCTTTACAGCCATGGTTCAGAGAATGGACATCTAATCTGAATAGCCATTTCAATCATCATGAAGGTGCATTTAACTTGTCAACCCAGGGATGTGAACTTGAAATGGGTCAGCACAATATGTGCACTAGGAACTCAAAGTAGCCATTCCATTCTACAACTAAGGAACACACAATACTGAAAGTAAATTACTTGAAAAGGAATGAAACAAATGTTGAATATCGATCAATGAATATGCTAAGATGAAATAGATAACAAGAATAAAAATCAAAGCAACAGGACACTACTCTTTCTACTTTGGCTACAGGAACAGTCACATAATGGAATTCTAGTGGTTGCAAGAACAGTCGGTGCCAAATTTCTAACTAAGTACTAAACATAAAATAATGCTAAACTAATACTAAACTAAGAAGATGGATTACTCACCAAGTGGGCCCCCTTGGATAAGTATCCTCTAAAACTAATGAAAACTCAGGTGCTTGAACTCAAAACTTTATTTTATTCACTATGAATCATGATTACAAAAGAGTAATGTATTTGTATCACTGAAAACTGGAGAGTGCAAGTATAAATCAAATCATGCAACTTTTTGAAAAAGGAGCATTAGATCATTATTTATACTAACAACTAAATGTGGCAGTCAACTCCACGACTAGGAGGACACCATTTAGGGAAAACAAAGGAAATGGAGCAATCGTGGTTACGGGTGCATGGAATATGGTCAGACATGCAGGTCCAAATGCAGATTAAGCTCAGTACTAACGCCCGTGCATACTTGATCATTAAAGTCCACTACAAGGCGGTTACGTTCAATTGCATGAAGAATCTTCTGTCATCGGCCTCCTTTGACTTAGAGCGATTCCTTTGCTGGACGTTCTGGTGCATGCACAGCTGGCAGTTTCTTCCTTAACTTCACATATTAAATCTACATGGTAAAGTCAGTACACATAATAACTGCACATCTATAACCACCTTAAGGAACATTCATTAACCACATGAAAAGTCAATATAGATAATCCACATATTATGCCAAATGTCATTAAAGCTTGCAGAGATAGGATTAAGTCCAATGTCAATAGTGTGAGGGAAACATTATGAAAATACCGACATTTAACATTAAAGTCCATGACATCTACTAGCAAATAAACTATAGATTTTACCCAAAATTGGACCAAAAACTAGTCTCATCAATGATATCCTTAGTGGACTATCAGATTGTTGCAAGTATGAAGGTGTTGTCACTGATGTTAACTGGTTAACTGGTCAATTGGTTGTTGTTGTCATTGATGTCATGTATGATGGTTATTGGCTATATATATTGAGGATATTGAGAAAATTGTATTAAAGAAAGGTTGCAGGTATTCAATGTTTGCTCCAGGTTTTGTTCTAGGATTTGTTGCTATGCTGATGAGGGTCCAAGGTATTGTTCATGATTATTGGAAGCTATTATATCTAGATTTTGGGTTTTAGGATCATTGTACAGTGCGAGTTATGTTCACTAGTTGTGAACCACGCTTTTCTGTGTATCTAGTTGAGGTCTAAGAGAAATGTAGTTTCTTTGGATTTCTTCTTGTTCGAGTTTTATGACTTGCAGTTCTCAGGATAAGTTTATGAGGTTGTGTTCAAGTTAATTTTGTTATCTAGAAAGATTGAATCGTGTTAAGGTTGCATGTTCTTAACTTCTTATGTGTTTTGCACGAGTATTGGCCAAACTTGTATTAAACACTACTCACGAAGTTTATGAAAGCATGTTGAAGTGTGTGTTTAGGTCGCCCTCATTCTAATTCTAACGTAGAATGTTTTGGCACCGACCTGATTTGAATTTGTATCCAACTAATCTCATTGTGTACCCAAGTCATAAATGCCCTCAATTGGACATCCCCAACATACAACAGTGGGTTCCAATCATGGTTTTGAGTTACAACAGAATTATGCAAATAAAACTCACAGCAAATTCTTCATTTCAGGGGAGGCAATCCTATAAGCATTAAAAAAATTGATAGGAGTGTCAATAGAAGGATTCAAACCTGAGGAAATCCTTGACACCTTAAAAGAGAGATACTTCTCTTTCAAGAGCAGAGCATAGACCCTTGGAGGGGTCCTATATTCCAAAATCCGTGGTGCCAAAGCTGCCATATTATCCACCCTCTGCTTCAGGGTGGCAATTTTTGCATCTTTATCTTCAATTTCCTCATCCTTCTTTTGAATTTCCTTCTTCAATTTATGTTTTTCCTTTTTCCATTCTTCCTCCCTTCTTTGTATTTCTTTCCATAAATACAAAATTGCTGCATGTACTATAAAATCAGGAGGATTATGAATTCCTACCAGTCTTTTTGTCGATGGTGGCTCCTCATATGGCGCTATCTGCATAGACTCAAGTTGTCCAGTTATCTCTGGTTGCAGGGGTATTGTTTCTTCTTTCGCCTTTTGCTGCAAGGACTCTTGTTCTTGTTCTTGTTGTGGCTACATGAACTCCTACTCTAGTTCTGGTTGTTGCTGCAGGACTTGTTCCTATAGGAATTCTTGCTCATGCTATAGGAAATCCTGATTTTCCTCAAACTCTTATGCAATGTTAGCAAGATCGGCCAGTGTTATATTTGCTGCTCTCCTAAAAATATCTTCTTCTTCGACATTCTCCTACCCCATTGGAGCTTCAGGGTCCTCGTGTGATGTCTCACCAAACTTAGGGCTTTCTTGTGGAGGCATACCAATTACAGGCCCAGTTGGTCTTGATTTCCTGGGAGGTTTCTCACGCTTTCCTTTGGCTGCAGGAAGAACAGTGTCAACCTTCTTCTTTTTAGAACTTGGCACCTTTCTTTGTACAGGCTGTGTTTTGACCTTTCTTTTTCTCGTTTCTACTATCTCTTATGTGCCCTAGTTTTCATCAGGGTTTCAAATGGAATTTCATCATCAGAATCGGAGGAAGAACTTTCTTTTCTGAGTGCTCTATTCCAGAAGAACTAATTTCTATGGTTTCTTCTATTGCAGGAGGATTCACACAAGAGCCAGCACTAGAGGTTGAAGTGCCAAGAGGGGCTTCAGCCATGCTCAATTTGTTGCTAGACCTATGGGGTTGAGCAAAGCCCTAGGTTGCAAGTGCTTAGGTCTAATTTGATCAACATTTATAAATTCCTCCCAGGTTATTGCAGATACATCATGCATAGACTTTTCAACCAACAATTTAATCAATGGTGGGAAATAGAATTATCCCTACCTTTCTGGGTCTCGGTAGCCATGATTGAGAGAAGATTGTATAGCACGTTGAGCACATTCATCCTTCTTCCGCACCTCATGTGATTCAAAAGCTTGAAGTGTACAAAATGCAAATTTGACTGGCGACCCTCATAGGTGATGTATTTGATAACATAAACAATTATTTGCTTCCATGGTTTAGGTAGAGACATTCTCTTTGCACCCTATATATCAATGCTCAATGGGGGGTCGTTTGACTCTGTAAATTTGGCCCTAGCTGATCTAGCGTCTCTGGAGGCAAGGTAATTTTTGCCATCAATCGATAACCCTATGACCTCTGCAATTCTTTCCTCAGTTGCCACAACTTCCAACTCTTTTACTGTGGATTTCTATTTAGAAAATGTCTGGGCGAAGTCAAGGGAAATTCTTTCATCAAAACCATCCAACTTCATGAAGTAATCCGACCATTCGCAGTTTCTAAATTCGGCTAGGCATTGTGCATCCTACAATAAAACGTCATACACCGTGTGTTCATTTTGAATTAACCCACCTCCCATTGTCTGCAATCAAACAAATGCTCTGCAACTTCTTTCCTACAATTCCCGTCTGAAAATAAAGCTCACCTTCCTGTAGTACCTGCTAAATTTCCAATGCCAATATCGACTGAATTTTCCTTTCTTTGTTTCACCTTTTTGCTTGCAACTCAAGATTACGATAGGGCAATAATGGCAAGAAAAGAAGCGATAAAGTGGAATTATGATGGGAAGAAATGACGGCTACAGTTAATGTCACTTCACGCATGCAAGACGTCCTCTCACTCAGATTTCAAATCAGGTCATTTTAAATTTTCTGATGTAGCCTAGCATAAATTAACACATGGGAAATATATTTACATCATTTTCTTTCCCCTCCCCCCAACCTAAATTTGGACATGTGTCCACACATGCGAGATGGGAGTGGTAATTTGACAGGGAATGATGGCATTTTATGTAAACTTCTATACTAACGTATAGTGATTAAATGAACGCACTTAAAAGATGATTAAAGATAGCAATTAATGCGCACATACCTGAATGTGTGGAAGATTTACTGCAAAGATCGTGGAGAAAGTACCGATCGCCTTGTGGGAGTAAATTGAGAAATGAATGAAAATGAAGTGGAGTGGGGTGAGGTGGAATGAAGTGATGGAAGAGAGAGAAAGGTGGTAATGGATGGGTGGATGGGCGAATGGGTGAAGAAATGGACTTCCACGTAAGTGAAAGTCTTTATTATGAGAGAGTACGTACCTTAATTAGCTAGAAGGAGGGACACTAGGTCCATTTCCTTTGGCTGCTAGAAGCTCAGGTGTTGAATGATGGGTGAATTGCTGCAGGAACTCTTCTTTTGAAGCTGGCTTGTGATATAATCTGAGGCAATGACAATTGACAAGTAATTTGAACCTGACAAGGTCAATGGTAGTAAGTTGAACAGCTCCATTATGAAAGACCTCAATGACTTCATATGGTCCTAGCCACCTTGTCTGCAATTTTCCTACATTGTCCTAGTATCTTGAGTCATAGAGCAAGACCCAATCTCCTGGGTGGAATTTCTTGTCCTTGATAAATTTGTCATGCCACTTGATTCTCTGATTCTGTACCACTTCTTTATACTGCAGGGCTACTCTTCTTATCTCATCCAAAGCATTTAGCTGCATGATTCTTTCTCTTTGTGCCTCAGAAATATCCATCCCCAAATCTACTACAGTCCTCAAAGTCTTATATTCAAATTCAACTGGCATCATATTTTTCTTTCCATACAACAACTCAAATGGAGTGAAGCCTGTAGTTGTTTTCCAAGTTGTCCTATAGGCCGAAACAGCTTCTGGTAATCTGTTTGCTCAATCCTTTGTATGAATAGCTGATGTTTTAGTCAGAATGGCCTCAATCTCTCTGTTGGTCACTTCAACTTGGCCATTAGCCTATTGGTGATGAAGAGTAGACTTCCTGTGCCTTATGTTGCACTCATTGACGGGTAAACCCACAATAGTTGGTTACAATTTTTCAAATGAAGAAAAATTAGAAATTCCCAACAAAAAATTTAAAATGGTTTACCTCTTCTAATGAAGGGGGTTTGAATGAACCACCCCCTTCTAATGAAACCCCTCTTGCACCATATTGGGGGGGTTCTAATGAACCTCCTTTTTTCACCTTCCCCTCCACCATTTCAAAATTTATGCATTTTTTTTACTATCGAAGCTTGGGAAGGAGGTGCAAATGGAGTCAACTTGATAAACCAAGTTGGATGATTGTAGTGATCGAAACGTGCTTTCCAACAACTATAAATTTAATATATTTTGTTTTTATTTTATATTTTATTTTTTAGTTTTATTGTACATAGGTTTTTCACCAAACATCAAATTCGATGAAAAATCATTGTGGAAAAATAGTAAATTTAAGGAATTTTTTTTTGAAAAATATATACGCACTAGGTATTTCTGTCCTTGTTCCAACAAAAAAAGAAAAATTGAATTTCAATGCATACCAAAAAATTTATGTGAGCCAAAGTGCACAGATGTCTAAATTATAAATGCTTTGACTTCAAAACTTAAATAAAAGAAAAATATTCAACAAAATGCTATGAAACAAAATGAAAGCACTAGGTACTTGTGTTACCAACCTAAATTCAAAAGAATCAAAATTTTATCCTTTGTAGAAAAAAAGTTATGTGAGCCGAAGTATACACCACTTTTTAAAAATGTTGTTTACTATTAAAAACTAGTTATCAAAGGAGACAAAAAAAATTACAATTTAATTTCAATTTTTTAAAAAAATACATTTAAAATCTATAGACAAAATGTCACAAATCACTAGTTTACATCATTTTCAAATTCCTAATAGTTTACCTACTATAAGTGTCAGAAAGTGAAGTTTGCTCTGAAAATGTTGATTTCAATGTCAAGTTTGGCCAAAAAGTGTAACCCATTATTGTGGGATGACCCTGAACTAGTGTTGTAACAAGGGTTGATGTGAATTGTGCCCATTGATCAATCACTATTTCTCTTGGGACTCCATATCTTGTAAAAATCTCCTCAAATTCTGCAACCTTGTTATCCCTTGCATGCTTCATGGCCTTAACTTCTACCCATTTTGTCACATAATCAGTGCATACCAATATATAAGTCTTACCATTTGATGGAGGGTCAATGGGTCCCACAAAATCCAATGCCCACTTGTTAAAGGTAGTGATTACTACCTGAGGGCACCGCGGCATCTCATCAGACCTAGTTGGTCTTCCCATTCTTTGACATCTATCACATTTTCTGGTATATGTTTCTGCATCCTTGTGGAGTGTTGGCCAATAATATCCTGTATTCAAAACCTCCATTGTTGTCCTCTTGGCTGCAAAGTGTCCTCCATATGGTTCGTTGTGGCATGCATGAAAAATTTCATATGTATCATCTTCTCTCACATACCTCCTCATGACATGGTCAGGTCCAGTATAAAACAAACATCCAACAATCCAAGAGAAAGGAAAAGATTTTTCAATGAGTGCCCTTTTCTCTCTTGGAGAGAAGTGAGAAATAATTCTATCTGTGACCAAGTAATTGGCTATGTCAACATACCAGGGTGTTTGTACACTGAGGGAGAATAGATGCTCATCAGGGAAAGAGTCATCTATAGGCTGATTATCTTCTGATGTAGTTAGCCTTGAAAGAAAATCTGCAACAACATTGGCCTTCCATGGATTATCCACAATGGTTATATCAAATTCTTGCATTAACAATAACCATCTTACCAATCTACCTGTGATCAAAGGTTTATTCATGAGATATCTAATGGTTGCATGATTAGTGTGCACAAAGATTTGGTAGCCTATTATGTAATGTTTGAATTTGTTCAATACATAGATTATTGCCAGCTTTTTTTTTTCTATCACTGTATAATTGAATTCAGCTCCTTGTAAATTTTTGCTGATAAAGTAAATGGCGTTTTCAACATCTCCTTTCTGTCCTAAGACTACTCCTATGGCATAATCTAATGCATCAGTATGGATGTGGAAAGGAAGCTCCCAATTAAGCCCTTTAAGTATTGGAGCATGAGTCAAAGTTGCCTTCAAGGCAGAGAATGCCTTGTCACAGGCTTTAGTCCACTGAAATTCAACATCTTTAGTGAGAAGAGTGTACAATGGTGTTGCTACCTTGCTAAAATCCTTGATGAAATGCCTATAATATCTTGCATGACCCAAGAAACTCCTAACATCTTTTTGTTTTGCAGGTGTGGGCAGATATTTTATTACCTCAATCTTTGTAGGATCTACTTGAATTCCCTTCTGGGAGATGTAGTGGCCAAGAACTACACCTTCCTACATCAGGATGAAGCACTTTTCATTGTTTAAAGACAAGTTTTGGTCTTCACATCTTTGCAGGACCCTTCTGAGATTTTCCAACACTTGATTAAAATCAACACCATAAGTGGTAAAGTCATCCATATAAATTTTTATGCAATCATGAGAAATGTCTGAGAAGATGCTAATGACTGCCCTTTGAAAAGTTGTGGGTGCGTTGCATAAGCCAAATGGGAGCACTGAATAGGCATAGGTCCCCCATGGATAGGTAGATGTTGTCTTCTCTTGGTCTTCTGGTGCAATTTGGATCTGGTTGTAGCCATTGAATCCATCTAGAAAAGAAAAGTATTGCTTTCCTGCAAGTGTGTCCAAAACTTGATCAATGAAGGGTAAGGAAAGTGGTCCTTCTTGGTGGCAACATTAAGTTCTCTATAATCAACACAAACTATCCATTTCCTTCCCTTCTTGGGCACAATCACTAATGGAGACACCCACTGACTATCTACAATTGGTAGATAAATCCCGCATCTAGTAATTTCTACAGTTCTCCTTTCACAATCTCTCTTAGTGCAGGTTTAATTCTTCTCTGTGGTTGTCTTACTGGGGTGCAATCATCTTTGATGTAAATTCTGTGTGTACAAAATTTAGGATGTAATCCCTTTATATTATGATAATCCCATGCAAATACATGTTCATGGGTCCTCAATAGGTTCGCCAATAACAATTGTTGTTCTTCATTTAATTTACTATTGACATTTAAATATTTTCGTTCTGACACCTGTACTTGTGTAGTTAACTCTATCATGGCTACTTCATTAACACATGGTACCTTTAGGTCATATGGCATCAATGTATGGGACATACTTGTTGCTGCAGGAAGTTTGTCTGCAAGAAGAGTGGTTGTAGGAAGTCTGTTTGTAGGAACAGTGGTTGCAGGAAGAATGTCTGCAGGAACAATGGCTACAGGAAGAGCAGGAAGAAGTGTCTTGACTAGAGTAGCAAAATGAGAAGATGATGCTTCCTCCACTTCACAATGGTTTTGAAGGATGTTAGCCAATACTTCATCCTCATCTTGGAGCTGCATGAAAGAGCTTCTACTTAGCATAATAAGTTGTGCCACATAGTTAACTTCCTCGGTCTCTTCACCAATATGTGGTCATACGGGATTATCTTCATCATGAGATGGCTAAGCAGGCGGATAGAGAACAAACGTTTTAGTGCTCCTCCCATATGAAATGGTCATGTCGCGTAACCGACATCCAATGTATGCATCTGCAGTTGCTAACCATGGGCTTCCAAGAATAATGGGATACCCGCCTAGTGTAGCTTTAGGAGAAAGAATCATAAAGTCTACTGGGTACTCCCAGGAGTCTAGAACTACCAGAAGATCCTTCACTGCACCATCAGGCTTAATAGTAGAGCTAGCAGCAAGCTGCAGGACAGTAGGAGTAGACCTCATGCTTGCGATATTTAGTTGCTGCAGGATGTCTTTTGTCATTACATTTATTGCTGCCCCTAAATCAATCAGAGCATTCTTTACTTGGATTTCGTTTATAACAACTGCTACCACAGGACTGCCTAGGTCATTATACTTGGGAATAGTCACTTTTCCCAACATGATGTCAGCTAGTTGTCCCACAACATGAACTGTAGTTGGGTCCTTTTTCCTACCTGGCTTCTTAATACATGCCTCCTTGATTGCCTTGCCGTAGATTGGAACATCCTTTATGGTCTGAAATAGAGGTATCTGGACACATATATGCGTCAGCTGGTCCAAGATATCAAAGGTTGTATCCTCTTTTCCTTCCTTCTTCTTGGCAACTTCCAATCTTTGAGGAAATGGTGGCTCTTTTTCAGTTTGCTTGACTTGGACCGGTTCAGGATTTTTAGGTACACTAGGCTGAATGGGATCATTCAAAGGTTCCTCTTCCACAGGGAGCTCAGTAATAATGGGCTTGGAAGGGGCCAGTAGAGTAGTACCTAAATGCAAGAGGATACAACTTACACTCACAACATATGTAGGAAATTGATTTGAATTAGCAAAGTAGGCAGGCTACTACTGTGATTTGTTATTTGGATTGGGTGTGGGCTGAGCTGGTAGTTGAGTAGGTCTAGGTGCATTTGAGCTGGGATTAGCAGGTGGAAGCATTATAGCAGGCTGTTGGGGCTGAGAAGGTGGCTGCATGGAACTGGTTGTCTAAGTAGGCCATTGTTGCCCTTCTCTCCATTGATTTATTTGCTACCAATTCCCTAGAGGTGGCTGCTAATGTCCTTGAAATTGTTGTCAATTCCCCTGAGGTTGCTGCCACTGGGGTGTAGAACTCTAATGACTGGGCCAAGCATTTGGAGGGTTACTCCAAGGCTACGGTGGATATGGGGGCTGCCATTGGTTACCAGAGGAATAGGAATTGAAATATGGCCCAACATAGGACAATGGATGTGGTGGCATACCTTGTCTTAGAGCCCAAGGATTCCTTTGTGCAACATTGTAGACTTGGTCTTCCTCAATCTAGATTGGCTTGAACTCAGGTGGAACCTACTTGCTTTCAAGATTAGCTACCATCTTACATCTGTAGTCCTTCTTTTGTCTGCAGTGGGGGCAATACTCTGTCAACATTGCCTCTACCTCCTCTTGCTTCTTCTTGGCCTAAAGTGTATCTAGCTGAGTATCTAGATTATTGATAATGTCTTGATTGAAGTCTGCCAGCAAATGAGTAACCCCCATTCTTGAGACTCCACTCATAATTGACTTACGCGTGGAAGATTGGTAAGCTCTCCTTTTCTTTGAAGCTTCCGTAGAGTAGTTATGGCATATTTTCTTGATATATTCCCAAGGAACTTGGGAAATATCTCCTCCTCCCATGAGGTCCAAGGCATTAGTGCAGCTATCATTGATTTTTCTTAGGAAAAACAACTTCTATGAGTCTTCATTAAGTGTATAGTGTGGAGATTTTTGTAGGAAAATGTAATGTCCCCTTCTCAGCAGTGATCTTTTCTGTTGACTGTTGGCCTATTCCGGAGACCCGTAGGCTATGCGGGTGGTGAAATTAGGGTTTCCCTGTTTTGAGGAGGTTGTTGCTTGGAGTTTGGTTTTCTGACTGCGGATTCTTTCTGGGTTTTCAGAGAGCTTCGCAGTGGTGTGTTCAGTTTGGCATTCCGGGCAACTTCGCGAATTTACTATTTTTAGTAAATTCTATTTTTGGCAGTGGACAGTTGGTTTCAGTTCAGTTGGATCACTTCTTCAGTTGTTTCAGCTGGCACTTCAGTTCTTGGCCTTGGGCGCATTATTCTTGGTGAGATAAGTAATTTTCTTATAATATTATATTTTAATATTATATGACCCTTTTGTATAGCAAGCACAACTTAAGTTGTTTTAAAAGAGGGACTTTAAGGGTCTAGGCGCCATGGAGGAATAAGTTGTATTTTATAAAGTCAAATATTGAGCTTTTGAAAAAGGACGCCTATATGAAGGTTTGACTTTATTTTAAAATGTGAAATAAGCAAAAGTGAAATATGGACGCCATCTCTTGGAGGGAAAAGGTGAATTTGAAATTAGGGTTTTGGGCGCCCTCTGGAAGCTTCTAGATGTTTCTCTCTCGTCTATATATTCTGGCCTCAGCTCTTCATTTGGTATCTTCTGTCTACTACACCGTTATGCTGCTGGATTGACTTCAGGCACTCGCTTCGAGGAAAGCACACCTCCTAGCATTGGCTCATCTTCTTGCTTGAAAGATAGCAACTAGTTGAGAGGTTAGCTGTCATTGGTAGTTTTGCATTGTAGTTGAGTTCTATTGCATTTAGTGATGATGTTCAAGCATTTTGTCATATTTTAGTGTTGCTGATGTTGCATAGCTGTAGCAAGTTTTCATTCAAAACTCAAAAATACAAAAAGATATTATTTTGGGTGTTGGCTAAATCTTCTTGTCTCTAAGGGGCGACCCTTCTTGCAAATTTGTAGAATTTAAAACGAAGTTTCTGATTTTTTCCTTGCAAAATCGCCCCTACTAGTGGGCCGTACCATTTGAGAAGTGTCTTGGGTTGTGTGCAAAATAAATAGGGGCTGTTTGGTGAGGTTTTAAGGGTTCTTTGGGGGCGCCTTTGTCCTTAGAACATTCTGCTCTTTGTCTCATGCCATTAGGAAGTGTTATGAGCAAGTTATGAGCAATTTAATGGCTATTATGTTGCAGATTTTCATCATTCTATGTGCAGGTCTGATACAACAGATTTAAGAAAGTTGTTCCTTGGCTGAAATTAGAGTATTGGGAATCAAGTTTGTTATTGTGAAGGCTTACTAATCATCTGCAGCTTGAAAAGACATAAAAACTTCAGTTTACGAGATTGTTCTATCTTATTGTAAGCTGCTAGTAGTACTAACAGCATTTTCATATCTTATCTCTCATTTCTCTGAATTGTACATTCCCACTGAATAAGTGGAAGAGGCTGGCTTGCCGCCTTTTACTTTCTTGCATTGTAATTTCCTAAGTCTCCGCCATATGGTCGCCTCCTATCCTTCACGGATCGAGTAGCACATACTTGGTGTTGAGCTATTTTCAGTATTGCAATAGATAGGGATCCTCTGACCGAATGCTCGTCGTTCGCCGGCGCATCTCTGGTTAGAGTTCTTGTTCAGTATTTACTTTGAGATCCTCTGACCAATGCTCACACCTTGCCCGCATCGGGATCCTGGTGTACATTCTGGTTAGAGTTACTTTCTGCATCGTTTTGGTTTACGCTAACCTTGACGGGTGCATGTTGCATTGTAATCTTTTATGAAAAAACAAAAAAAAAATTGGTCCGGTTCATTACAGTGGTATCAGAGCCATGATTCTGCCAACCTGTGCCCAACAGTGATTCAGTGGTCAGATGAGTGACAGTGATTGCAGATACTTCACCAGAGGTCAGGCCAGAAGACAACAGATACAGCTTCCGTCAGTGCCAGAAGCAGATACTTTTTCAGAGGCTTTGAGAGAAACTGGAATAACAGTGGATACGGGTAAAACAGTTGAGAACATGTCAGATAATCTTAGGACAGCCATGGAAGAGAAGGATGCAAGGATGGAAAAGAAGTTTGATGGAATGATTGAGATGATGTCTCGATTACTTGCTAAAATGGATCAGCAAGCTACTCAGAACCATATTCCGAATCAAAACCATGCTACAGGAGAAAGCAGTGGTGTCAATGGAAACAACGGGCATAATGGAAACAATGGTAATGGAGGTAGTAGAACCATTGGACAGCATGATGCCATCTCTAGCGGATCAGCCTCTAGACCGCTCTTTCCTACATTCACTCCAAGAGAAGAACAACCAGTTGAAGCTCCCGTTCCCTTGGTAGACGATGCCCGACAAGCCTATATGGAGTATGCTACCCTACCCCCTGATCTTAGGAACCAATGGTCCTTTGATCAATTCTTGAATCAGAGGGACAGAAGACAAGGAAGAAGAGTTGATAACCGAGCTAATTGGGCTCCTAGAACTGATTTCCATCAAGCCTTAGGGAAGGTAACATTGGCTCACTTCGATGGAAGTGATACGTGTTCAGCAAGATCATGGGTTCAGAAGTTAGACAACTACCTTTCACTTCGTCCCATGCCAGAAGAAGATGCCATCAAGTTTGCAACACTCCATTTAGAAGGAGCTGCCCATGAGTGGTGGTACCATGGTTTGGTCACTCTTGGCCATAACCTTATTCGAACCTATGGCGAATTCACCAACAAGCTGATTGAAAGGTTCGACACTAAGGATCCTGAAGTAAGATTTCGCGAGCTTGCACAACTCAAACAGCATGGTTCCTTGGATTCTTACATTGCTGATTTCCAGAGGCTTTCTGTGATGGTGCCCAACATCACCGAAAGAAGATTGGTTGTGTTGTTTTCGGAGGGTTTGGTTGAACCCTTGAAAGGATGGGTTAAAGCTTTCGATCCACCAAGTCTTGATGAGGCAATCAAGAAGGCTCGTAGTATGGAGTTATCAGCCCCTAGGCCTAAATTTCCGCCTAAGCCTTTTGGCCACAAGAAGGATAAGGATAAGAGACATTCTTCTAATCAGCACAAGAAGTTCCCACCTAAGTTGACTGAAGAGCAACGTGAACAGCTCAGAAAGGAGGGCAAGTGTTACACATGTCTAGAGCCTTGGACTAAAGGCCATAGATGTCCTGGTAGAGGGCGTTATAATCAAATGGGGACCTATTCTGATTATGAATCAGCATCTGATATGTCTGATCAGCAGTCTTATTTTGGGGACAGCGAGGATGAAAGAGCCACAGAAGAGTCCGATCATGAGCAAGGAGTTGGGGGCCCTATTGCCCAACTCTCTAGTTTCCAAAAGAACGAATCTTTCAAGGTTCGTGGTGGAGTTGGAGGCCATCGTATTGTTGCATTGATTGATACTGGTGCAACGCACAATTTCATTGATGAAGGCGTGGTTGCCAAGAGGGGTCTCAAAACTGAAGAATTTGAGGGCTTCAAAGTCATGGTGGCTGATGGGTTTCACATTTCCTGCACACGAAGAGTTCCTAACATGTCCTTGCAGTTGGGGAACTATGAAGTCAAAGATGACTTCTATGTGGTTACTATTGGTGACACAGATGCAGTTTTGGGCATACAGTGGTTACGTTCACTTGGTGAAATCTCCCTCAACCTGCAAACAATGGAGCTCAAGTTCCAATCTGATGGTAAGAGAGTTGTTCTGAGAGGAATGTCTAATGGTGGTCCTCGTATAGTTTCTTTCAAAAGGATGGAAAGGCTGATTAGACATGACCAAGTGGAGTGGGCTGCGGAATGCATGGTTCTTCCTGCCAGTCCAGTTGAGACCAAGAGGGAATATCCTCCTGACATTCAATCCATACTCACCAAAAGGAGTAAGGTGTTTGCTGATCTACCACCTGGGCCACCACCAGAAAGAGGTGCTGAGCATGTCATTGAGCTCAAAGAAGGGGCCAAACCAGTCATCACAACTCCTTACCGATATCCTAAGAAGCAGAAAGATGAAATTGAGAAGAACATTAAGGAACTCCTTGAGATGGGCTTCATCCGCCCTAGCAAGAGTCCTTTTGCGTCAGCTGTAGTCCTTGTGAAGAAGAAAGACGGCACCATCCGCATGTGTGTGGATTATCGTGCCTTGAACCAAAGCACAATAAAAAATGGTATCCTATTCCTCGGATCGATGAGCTCATTGATGAGCTACATGGTGCTAAATTCTTCTCCAAAATTGATTTGAGATCGGGTTACTATCAAATCCGGATGAGGGGCTCAGATGTTGAGAAGACGGCATTCAGATGCCACTATGGTCATTTTGAGTTCCTAGTCATGCCCTTTGGCTTGACTAATGCTCCAGCAACCTTCCAGTCCTGCATGAACAGAGTTTTCCAGAAGCAGTTGAGGAAATTTGTGTTAATCTTCTTTGACGACATTCTTATCTTCAGCAAGACGTGGGAAGAACACCTCAAGCACTTGGAGGAAGTGCTTAGCATTCTTGAATCAGAGAGTTTGTTTGCAAAGGAGTCCAAATGTGAATTTGGGATGAAGGAGTTGCTCTACCTTGGCCATATCATCAGCGCTGAAGGGGTGAAGGTTGATCCAGAAAAGATCAAGGCTATAGTAGATTGGCCACCTCCAGAAAATCTGACTCATTTGAAGGGATTCTTGGGTCTTTGTGGCTTCTACAGAAGGTTTGTGAAAGGGTATTCTCAAAGTGCTGCTCCTCTCACTGACCTCACTAAAAAGGGAGCTTTCATGTGGTCAGAAAAAGCTCAAAGTGTGTTTGATAAATTCAAGAAAATCATGAGTTCTTGTCCTGTATTGGCCATACCAGATTTCTCCAAACCCTTCGAGTTACAGTGTGATGCATCAGGGGAAGGTATTGGGGCTGTTTTGATGCAAGAGAAGCATCCAATTGTATTTGAAAGCAGAAAATTAAGAGGGGTTGAAAGAACCTACTCTATCTATGACAAGGAAATGCTTGCAATCATGCATGCATTAGCCAAGTTCAGACAGTATCTGGTGGGGAGTAAATTCGTGGTCAAGACTGATCACAACAGTCTCAAGCACTTTATGCATCAGAAGGACTTGAATGAGAGACAGCAGAAGTGGGTGAGTAAGCTACAAGCTTACGATTTTGACATTGAGTATGTCAAAGGGAAGAATAACGTTGTGGCTGATGCTTTGTCTAGAAGGCCTCACTTGAGCTCATTGTGTGAGCTTAATGCTGATTGGAAGGAGTTGTTGCTTGCTGATTATGCCAAAAATCAGTTTGCAACCAGCGTTATTGAAGGTACTTTTCATGATGAAAGGTACAAGGTAGTTGATGGGTTGATCCACTACAAGGGAAGAATCTTCTTGGTGGCTGATTCTAAACTTAAGAAGAAGATTTTGGTGACTTTCCATGACAGTCCACTTGCTGGTCATCAAGGGTACTTCAAGACATACAAGCAGATTCGAGAGAGATTCTCTTGGAAGGGGTTGAAAGATGATGTTCAGCGTCACATCAAGGAGTGTAGTACTTGTCAAATGAATAAAAATGAGCACTCTCTTCCAGCTGGTCTACTGCAGCCACTTCCCATTCCAAATCAAAAATGGGAGAGTATCTCTATGGATTTCATCACCGGGTTGCCTAGGGCTCAAGGCAAAGACTGTATTTATGTTGTAGTGGACAGATTGACCAAATTCGCTCATTTCTTTGCCATCACTAGCACATTTACAGCAGCTCAAGTTGCAGATTTGTTCTTCCATGAAGTGTTTAGATTGCATGGGTTGCCTAAAAATATTGTGAGTGATAGGGACAGCAAGTTCCTAAGCACCTTTTGGCAGGAAATTTTTAGGATGAGTGGTACAGTGCTTACTCCAAGCACTAGCTATCACCCACAAACGGATGGTCAAACGGAGATTGTGAACAAATGGTTGGAGGGCTATCTCAGGAATTATGTCTCAGAACAGCAAAGAGCATGGGTAAAATGGCTCCACTTGGGAGAGTATTGCTACAATTCATCTTTCCACATGTCAATAAAGATGTCTCCATTCATGGCCCTCTATGGTTACGAGGCTCCAAGCTTTGCTGATTTGGTGTTCGGCGATAGCAAAGCTCCCCAAGCCAAGGATTGGTTGCAGCAGAGCCAAGATGTTTTGAAATCCTTGAAGGACAATCTTCAAATGGCACAAAATCAGCAAAAGATGTACGCTGATCAGCAGCGTGTTGAGCGCTCATTTGAGGTTGGTGACATGGTGTACCTCCGGCTTCAGCCCTACAGACAGTCCACACTTAAGAAGAGTGGAGCTGAGAAGCTGAAACCACGCTTCTATGGACCATTCAAAGTTGTTAGGAAGGTTGGAGCGGTGGCTTATGAGTTGGAACTACCTTCGAGTAGTAAGGTCCACAATGTCTTCCATGTGTCTCGCCTCAAAAAGGCACTTGGGCACAACGTTGTGGCTTCATCACAGTTACCTCCTTTGGATGAGGAAGGGCAGTTGACCTTGGTTCCAGAACAGATTATTGATTTCAGAGAGCGTTCCTTGAGGAGGAGAACAATCAAAGAGTATTTGGTAAAATGGAAGAATTTACCATTGGAGGATGCTACTTGGGAGGATGAGGAGATTCTACAGCATCCAGATTTGCGATTGCTTGAGGGCAAGCAATCTTGGGGAGGGCGGACTGTAATGTCCCCTTCTCAGCAGTGATCTTTTCTGTTGACTGTTGGCCTATTCCGGAGACCCGTAGGCTATGCGGGTGGTGAAATTAGGGTTTCCCTATTTTGAGGAGGTTGTTGCTTGGAGTTTGGTTTTCTGACTGCGGATTCTTTTTGGGTTTTCAGAGAGCTTCGCAGTGGTGTGTTCAGTTTGGCATTCCGGGCAACTTCGCGAATTTACTATTTTTAGTAAATTCTATTTTTGGCAGTGGACAGTTGGTTTCAGTTCAGTTGGATCACTTCTTCAGTTGTTTCAGCTGGCACTTCAGTTCTTGGCCTTGGGCGCATTATTCTTGGTGAGATAAGTAATTTTCTTATAATATTATATTTTAATATTATATGACCCTTTTGTATAGCAAGCACAACTTAAGTTGTTTTAAAAGAGGGACTTTAAGGGTCTAGGCGCCATGGAGGAATAAGTTGTATTTTATAAAGTCAAATATTGAGCTTTTGAAAAAGGACGCCTATATGAAGGTTTGACTTTATTTTAAAATGTGAAATAAGCAAAAGTGAAATATGGACGCCATCTCTTGGAGGGAAAAGGTGAATTTGAAATTAGGGTTTTGGGCGCCCTCTGGAAGCTTCTAGATGTTTCTCTCTCGTCTATATATTCTGGCCTCAGCTCTTCATTTGGTATCTTCTGTCTACTACACCGTTATGCTGCTGGATTGACTTCAGGCACTCGCTTCGAGGAAAGCACACCTCCTAGCATTGGCTCATCTTCTTGCTTGAAAGATAGCAACTAGTTGAGAGGTTAGCTGTCATTGGTAGTTTTGCATTGTAGTTGAGTTCTATTGCATTTAGTGATGATGTTCAAGCATTTTGTCATATTTTAGTGTTGCTGATGTTGCATAGCTGTAGCAAGTTTTCATTCAAAACTCAAAAATACAAAAAGATATTTCTGGGTGTTGGCTAAATCTTCTTGTCTCTAAGGGGCGACCCTTCTTGCAAATTTGTAGAATTTAAAACGAAGTTTCTGATTTTTTCCTTGCAAAATCGCCCCTACTAGTGGGCCGTACCATTTGAGAAGTGTCTTGGTGTGTGCAAAATAAATAGGGGCTGTTTGGTGAGGTTTTAAGGTTCTTTGGGGGCGCCTTTGTCCTAGAGATTTCTACTCTTTCTCATGCCATTAGGAAGTGTTATGAGCAAGTTATGAGCAATTTAATGCTATTATGTTGCAGATTTTCATCATTCTGTGTGCAGGTCTGATACAAGATTAAGAAAGTTGTTCCTTGGCTGAAATTAGATATTGGGAATTTTTTGTTTGTGAAGGCTTACTAATCATCTGCAGCTTGAAAAGACATAAAAACTTCAGTTTACGAGATTGTTCTATCTTATTGTAAGCTGCTAGTAGTACTAACAGCATTTTCATATCTTATCTCTCATTTCTCTGAATTGTACATTCCCACTGAATAAGTGGAAGAGGCTGGCTTGCCGCCTTTTACTTTCTTGCATTTTAATTTCCTAAGTCTCCGCCATATGGTCGCCTCCTATCCTTCACGGATCAAGTAGCACATACTTGGTGTTGAGCTATTTTCAGCATTGCAATAGATAGGGATCCTCTGACCGAATGCTCGTCGTTCGCCGGCGCATCTCTGGTTAGAGTTCTTGTTCAGTATTTACTTTGAGATCCTCTGACCAATGCTCACACCTTGCCCGCATCGGGATCCTGGTGTACATTCTGGTTAGAGTTACCTTCTGCATCGTTTTGGTTTACGCTAACCTTGACGGGTGCATGTTGCATTGTAATCTTTTATGAAAAAACAAAAAAAAATTGGTCCGGTTCATTACAGAAAAACATAAACCTTGCAATGTAATCTTCCATGCTCTCATCTTCCTTTTGCTACATCCTGAAAATGTCACGTCCTCTCATGTCATTGCCTCTTCAATATTCCTTGTATTTCTCAAGGAATTTTGTCTTCATGTCTTCCCAAGTTTCCACAGTATCTTTGCCTAGGCTCATGAACCATCTTAATGCAACCTCTTTCAAAGTGGTAGGAAATAGCTTAAGCCTATGGGCATCAGTAGTGTAATCATAACTCATGCAGAGTATGCCAAACTCAAATAAAAAGGTATGTGGATATTTTGTGACAAGTCCATAAAACTTTGGGAGTGCTAAGGCAGGAATGTTCTTGATGTTGTCAACTTCATTCTGATGGGAAATGGGGAGAGGAAAATCGGGCTGGTTAAGTCTGTTCCTATTTGCATCACCCATGCTTGCTTGATGTTGTTCCAAAGCAAAGGGGTTCTCAAATTTGTTTTGATCTTCAGAGGAGACTTCAGAACTAGTCAGATTAAGATATGCATGTGCAAAGGGGTGTGGATCTTCTTCTTCTTCTTTTGATAGATTTTGATAGTCAACTAGTCAGAATGGATTAGGATTGTTAGGAAGGAATCTCCCATAAGTATCCCTTCTCCTTCCTCTATGCATGTGGTATCACTCACTATTAGTCAACTCACATAAGGAATTGGTAAAGAATAAGGGGAGCCATTACTTCCTAAATGAGGATATACTAAGAACAACTTCCAGAACACTACAGCAAGGAAAACCACCAATGACTCCAAAAGACTCCCTAGTTTGACACCATCCTTGGCAACGACGCCAAAAATGTTGGTCTCCTACAATGATCTTAATAGCTAATCCTTTACAACAATGATTCAGAAATTGGACATCTAACCTGAATAGCCATTTCAATCATCATGAAGGTGCATTTAACTTGTCAACCCAAGGACGTGAACTTGAAATGGGTCAACACAGTATGTGCACTAGGAACTCAAAGCAGCCATTCCATTCTACAGCTAAGGAACACACAATACTGAAAGTAAATTGCTTGAAAAGGAATGAAACAAATGTTGAACATCGATCAATGACTATGTTAAGCTGAAATGCATAACAGGAATAAAAATCAGTGCAACAAACAGGACACTACTCTATCTACTTTGGCTGCAGGAATAGTCATAGAATGACATTTTAGTGGCTGCAGGAATAGTCAGTTGCATATTTCTAACTAAGTACTAAACAAAAAGTAATGCTAAAATAATAGTAAACTAAGAAGATGGATTACTCACCAGGTGAGCCCTCTTAGATAAGTATCCTCTAAAACTAATGAAAACTCAAGTGCTCGAATGCTGTAAAGAACCCTGCTGGTTCTACTTCAACCCCTGATGCTTAAACTGATTTTTTTTGTGTTTTGTTGTTTTGTATTGTTTTTGATGGTTTTTGTGCAATAAGATGAATGGTGCGATTTTGCAATAAATGCTTCTAAAAATCTTAATAAATACAGGAAAGTAAATATTGAAGCAGATAGACTTCTAAATCGGTAGCACATGGATTTATTATTCTTTCTAGACGATTACAATGATGAATCTCAAACATGTAGACTAAAAGGCAAAGCAATATTTAATATTTGAAAACTTGATTGCAGCCGCCTGTAGGAAGCATGAAATGGTACGGCCAATTCAAAAGACAGTCTTTCCCCAACAAATTTGTATTGCAGATGCTATTGGAGACATAGGCGCCGAAGCTGGAGAAGGAAGAATGCAAAAAGGCAAGGCGTCCAAGCTTCTGGAAGTACGGCTTTTCAGCTGTGAAGTATGGCCCTAAACCAGCAATAAATAAATCTGTACCATCTTGGGAAATGTGCCAGATGTAGAATAAACTAGCCGCTCAAGATATCACCTTAACCCTGATGAATATTGAATCAAACCCCTGAATAATATCTTCACAATAAACTCTGTAATAACTTCTGAATGAAGCTATTCAACTGACAGGCAATAAATCAGCTGATATTTCACAGCCTCTGAACTGCAATACACTGAAGATGGCTTGTTCTCCAATGCAGAAGAAAACTAAAACCCTTGGCTTCGTTCTCTGTAGAAGGAATTGGCTAAAATCAATTCTCATATGCATAAATGATCAATTCTCCTCAAAAGAAAACTTATATCTTCTCAAGTAGGTCAATTTCCTTCAAAAAGCATCATTTAAAATAAACTTTGAATTTCACTTTTAATTTTCCAATAGTCTGGCCGCCTAATTAATTATAATAATTAATTGAGAAATGACCCCTTCTTCATGATGGTTGACCCCTTCATTAAGTCACTTAAGTTATAATATAAATTTACGTTATAACTTTATAATATAAGCTTCAATTAAATTAATATTTATTTTGGCAAATAAATATTAATATCTCCCTCAATATAAGTCCAAATGACAAGCCATCTGAAGCCGGATGATAAGTGACTGAATCTGCATATGACCAGACCATACTGCTAAAAAGAGCAGGGGTGCTCCACTGAGTGACTCTACTTACTAAAAATAGTAAGTCAAGAAAATGATGTCCAAAAGACCTCGAACGAAAGCCAAACTAAATAATTCTGACAACTGAAGCCAAGCCATGCCTCAACAAGACCCTCTATCCTCCATATTAGCCTACGAGGGCCACATAATAGGCTAATCTCAAGTACTGAGAGATGTCAACTAGAAGGGGACATTACAAACTCAAAAATTTATTTTATTCACTGTGAATCATGAGTACAAAAGAGTAGTGCATCTGTATCACTGAAAACTGGAGAGTGCAAGTACAATATCAAATCGTGCAACTTTTTGAAAAAGGAGCATCAAATCATTATTTATACTAACAGCTAAATGAGGCAGTCAACTCCATGACTGGGAGGATGCCATTTAGGGAAAATAGAGGAAACAGAGCGATGACGTTTATGCGTGCATGGAATCTAGTCAGACATGCAGGTCCAAATGCAGATTCAGCTCAGCAGTAACACCCGTGCATGCTCAATCGTTAAAGTCCACTACAAAGCAGTTACATTTATTTCCATGAAGAATCTTCTGTTGTCGGCCTTCTTTGACTTGGAGCAATTCCTTTGTTGGACGTTATGGTACATGTCCAGCTGGCGATGTCTTCCCTAACTTAGCATATTAAATCTGCATGGTAAAGTTAGTACGCATAATAACTGCACATCTATAACCACCTTAAGGAACATTCATTAACCACATGCAAAATCAATATAGATAATCCACATATTATGCCAAATGTCATTAAAGCTTGCAGAGATAGGATTAAGTCCAATGTCAATAGTGTGAGGGAAACATTATGAAAATACCGACATTTAACATTAAAGTCCATGACATCTACTAGCAAATATACTATAGATTCTACCCAAAATTGGACCATAAACTAGGCTCATCAATGATATCCTTAGTGGATGATCAAATTGTTGCAAGTATGAAGGTGTTGTCATTGATTTCAACTGGTTAACTAGTCAATTGGTTGTTGTTGTCATTGATGTCATGTATGATGGTTATTGGTTATATATATGAGGATATTGAGAAAATTGTAATAAAGAAAAGTTGCAGGTATTTAGTGTTTGCTCCAAGTTTTGTTCTGGGATTTGCTGTTATGTTGGTGAGGGTCCAAGGTATTGTTCATGATTATTGGAAGTTGTTATATCTAGATTTTGGGTTTCAGGATCGTTGTATAGTGCGAGTTATGTTCACTAGTTGTGAACCATGCTTTTCTGTGTATCTAGCTAAGGTCTGAGAGAAATGTAGTTTCTTTGGATTTCTTCTTGTTCAAGTTTTATGACTTGCAGTTCTGTAATGTCCCCAATTTCACCATACGCTCTTCATTTGGATTTAGCCTATTTCCAAAAATTTGTAGGCTCCTCAAATGTGCAAATTTAGGGTTTCCACTTTCAGTAAGTCTTGCTTCCAGCTCAGTTTAGCTTTCTGTTGGTTTTGAGGTGAATTTACTATTTTTGGCATTGGCTATTTTTAGTAAGTCTAATTTTGGCAGTGGCATCATCAACAATTTAGTTTAGGTCATCATGCTATTTTTGGTAATCCATCAGTTTCAATATTGGCATTGGTTTTGGTTGTCCTTGGATTGAGTTTTATACTTAGTCAATTTCATGTTTTTAAGTTGTACCCCACGTCTAGGCTTGATGACATCAAGTTGTTTTAAAGAGGGGACATTAAGGGGTCAATTTGAGCATTTAATGATTTAATAAATGTTTTATTGTTGCATTTTGAAATGGATGCCAAAAAGGGAAGAGGAATAATATTTTATTATTTTAAAATAAAGTGAAAGGTTCAAGTGGCATCCCTTTTGAAAGTTGAAGTGATTTGACTTCTTGGAATTCAGAGTGTTTCATTTGCCATTTGAAGCTTATTTATTGAGGCCTTGCTCATTCATTCTCATCTTTGGAAAATATTGTAAAGTTATGCTGCTGGTTTGAAATCCAGAATCCGGCTAAGGGAAAGCTTAGAAAGTTTACTCCATTCTTCAGGCCTGAAACTATGGTTCCATAGATGGTCTATTAGGAGTGTGCTTCATCCAGAAGTACATATTGAGCATTATTGTGGAGTTTTGGTGAGATATTTCCAGTTTTAATGTTGTTGGTTATTATTTGGTTGAAGGAGATTTTTATATACAACTTTTTGTGTGATTTAGTTTTGATTCTGGGTGTTGGTTCTATGAATTCCTTGACTATTGGCGACCCCTTTTGGAGAGTTTCAAAATTTTTAATGAAGTGCAGATTTTTTATCTAAAGAAATCACCACCTTTGGAGGCCGTACTACTTGCAGAGGGCTTTGGAGTTGGAACAAAAATTATCTAATGAGTTTTGATGCAGATTTTGTATGGGGAATTGGGCGCCTACCTTCTAGAGAGCCATTGCATTTCGTTTCAATCAATTCAGAGGTATATTGATAAAGTTGTGAGCATTTGTTTGGTTTTTCTAATTGCTGGTAGTCATTTCCAGATTTCAGATTTGTATATTAGATTGTTGTAGTTTTCTTATTTTGGCTTCTAGCATTATTATTTGAGAGGTTTTTTATTAAAGAAACCATCCTTTAATTGCATATTGTAATGATGGTAAAAACACTTGAAAATTGCAGTTATTTTTCATTGTAAAATTGAAAACAGTAGTACTGTTTCAGTTCTTTAATTTGCTGCATTTTCTTGTAATTAATTCACATCATTGTAACCCTTGGATGGTTTACCGCCAGTGTGGATAAATAACATTCTAGAAGCTTATCTCTCTTATTTGTAGCTATTTATATTCATTGTAAAGCTAGTTAGTAGTACTAACAACTATTTCATTTTATTGATGCAATTTATATACTTGATTACACTCCCACAATTGAGTGGTTGAGTTTTAGAATAAAAATCTTTCTTGTTTGTAAATTCCCCCCACAAAATAAGTGGTTGTGTGGACAGTTTTCCCCCCATGAAATAAGTGGAAGAGAGGATTTAATGGCTGGCTTGCCGCCTTAATATTGTAATAATCTCACCCACTAAATAAGTGGAGTATTCCCACTGATTGTGGATGCTTGCATCAGCAGATGAATTGTACTTTCAGTTCAGTTTATACCTAATGATCCTTTAACCATATGCTATCACCTCGCCCACATTGGGATCTTGGTGAATATTCTTGGTTAGAGTTACTTTCCATGCTGATTTGCATTTGGAGCTAACGCTAATTAGTGGTTTGATGTTGTTTTGTGTGTCTAATTTTGGGGAAAAAAATAAGGGGAATATTTCAAGTTCTCAGGATAAGTATATGAGGTCATGTTCAAGTTAATTTTGTTATCTGGAAAGATTGAATCATGTTAAGGTTGCATGTTCTTAATTTCTCATGTGTTTTGTATGAGTATTGGCCAAACTTGTATTAAACACTACTCACGAAGTTTATGAAAGCATGTTGAAGCGTGTGTTTAGGTCGCCCTCATTCTAATTCCAATGTAGAATGTTTTGGCACCGATCTGATTTGAATTTGTAAATGCTAGTGGTGCATGGCCGACTTTGGATGAGTTTCAAAGTTGAAGACGGTATAAATACAAGTTGAGATGTTTGTGAAATTGAATGAATGCAAGCAAGATAGATGCAATATTGATACAAAAAAGTGTGTATGTGATGTGAGTTTGAGCAGATCAGTGTGAAATCTAATTGCAAGTTTTCAGAGGTAGTGAGTTGAAGGTATACTCTATCATTCAAGTATGTCTACAAGTGTGTGAGTGAATTGGGGTGGAAATATACGTTGTATTGAGATTATTTTCTTTCTATAACAAATCTCTTCTATCTTTGTAATTTGGTGGTGGTGAGCCCTTGGGGTGCTTAACCCTTGTTGGACAGTGAGTCCTGTTTTGGCAGTGATCCTTTGTATGCGATTTTGATGTTCTCTATATTGTGAGCTAATCCTCACTATTTTTTTTTCTGTTACTAGTTTTCCATGTAAATCTGGTGTTATTGTGTGTGTGATGCTTTTCAATTTATGCTTTTGCACTTAATGATTAATCACATTAACAGAGTAAAGGATGTGTGAATTATAACTGATCTAATATATGGTGGAAGTTCTTAAAGGTTAAAATTTGTTACAATTGACTCACCCCCTATCAGTTTTCTTTTTCAATGATTTGTATCAGAGCTTGGTTCCTTGGAGAAGAGCTTAACCGCTTAAGGAAGGTCAAGGATGGTGAGCAAGATCACTATTGAGTGTCTTAGGTTTGATCAGGCTAATTATGCCCTCTGGAAAATAAAGATGGAAGGATATTTGGAGTACTATGGATATGATGTTGAGAAAGCTTTTAAGACTACTTACACTCCTGCTAATGGTCTGAGTACAACTGATGAGATCAAGGTGCATGAAGTGAATAACAAGGCAAAGTTTATTTTGAAGAATAGTCTTTCACATTCCAAGTTAATTAAAGTTGTAAATCTGAAAAATGCTAAAGAGGTCTAGGACGAATTGGAAAAGATTTATGAAGGAGATCAAAAGGTCAAAGAAGCAAAGTTGCAAAATTTGGAGGCACAATTTGAGCTCTTGCACATGTTCGAAGATGAGAACATTAAGTCTTTTGTATAGAGAGTGAATGAGCTAGTAGGCAGAATGCGAGGACTTGGTGCTACAAAGGATGAATCCAGGATTGAGAATAAGATTCTCACAACTCTCCCTAATGCATACAATGAAAAGGTATCTGTTATTCAAGAATATATAGATTATAAGACATATACTAAAGATAAGTTGTTGGGTATTCTAACATCTTTCAAGAATTGAGAAAGCCTAGCTTGAGAAATGGATCGAAGACAAAAACTGCTTTCAAGGCTACAAAATTTGAAGATCTGGATGAAGAAAACCACGATGAAGTAGAAGCTAACTTTGTAAGAACAATGAAAAAGGGCTCTGGTAAGTATGAAGTTAAGTTAGCTTTTAAATGGTTAATCTATGGAAGAATTGGTCATTATGCTTTGAGATGTCTGGAAAGAGATAAGAAGAATAAACATAGATTAAGGAAAGGAAACAAAGGGAAGATGATTAAGAGAGCATATTATGTAAATTAAGATGCTGGTATTTTTGATCTAAAGAGTTTGATTATGGAGATTTTGATGATAATGAATACTTGTTCTTGGCTATAAAAGATGAATCTACTCCTCTTGATATTGAAAGACAGGTAAAGGAAAATGCTGAAGAGAAAGTTGAAGATACTATGATCTCTACCCTTCATTCTAAATAAGAAAATAATTACTGGGTTGTCGATGGTGGCGGTCCACATCACATGACTGGTGATAACAGTAAGTTTGTTAAACCTGAAAAATATGGTAGAGGCTTAGTTAAATTTGGAGATGATATTGGTGCTAAGATTTGTGGGATAGGTTCGGTCAGTTTTGATGGCAAGCATAATACTGATGATGTCCACTATGTTAAGGGTTTAAGGCATAATCTCTGAGTGTTGGAAAGATGTGTAATAAAGGATATAATCTTATATTTGAGGATGAGAGATGTGAAATTAGGAAAGGATCCAGAACAGTGATTGTTGTTGGTAAGAAGTATAAAGGAAATATTTATTAACTTAAGTGTGCTGATTGATATTGTTTTATGTCTCAAATTAATGACAGTTGGTTATGGCACCAGAGGGTGTGTGATATGAATTTTGACAACTTGGCAAGGATCAATGTGGTACAAGTTGTAAGAGATTTACTGAGGATTACAAAGCTTGTTAATGTTATTTGCAAGAATTGTCAGTTTGGAAAGTACGCTAGAAACTACTTTAGGTTGAAGGAACAATCTACTACCAGACTACTAGATTTGGTTCATACAAATATTTGCAATCTTACAAGAATAAGAAGTCTAGAAGGTGACAGGTATTTTATGCTTCTAATTGATGATTTCTCTAGATATACATGGGTTACTTTTCTTAGAGAGAAATCTGATGCATTAGATAGATTCAAGGATTTTAAGGCTATGGTAGAGAATGAAGCAAATTTGAGAATAAAATGTTTAAGATCTGACAGAGGTGGTGAATTGACCTCCAATTAGTTTAATATGTTTTGTGAAGTTCATAGAATAAAAAGACAATCACCTACTCCGAGGACACCTCAGCAAAATGGAGTTGTTGAAAGAAAGAACAAAACAATTCAAGAAGCTGCTAGATCAATGATTAAGAAATAGGTCTACTGGAAGTATACTGGAGAGATGCTATTCACACTATTGTTTATGTGTTCGATCGAGTTCAAGAAAAAGCTAACAGTACTAAGACCCCCCCTATGAGCTATGGTGTGGAAGAATTCCTACTGTCAAGTATTTCAAGGTATTTAGAAGAAAATGTTATATCAAAAGGGATGAAGAAAATTTAGGGATGTTTGATGCTAGATGTCATGAAGGTATCTTCTTTGGATACTCTACTAGAAGCAAAGCTTACAAATGTTTCAATAAAAGACTTTGAAAGATTGTAGAAAGCACAAATGTCAAGGTTGATGAAGCATTGAAGAATTCAATTGAAGTCAATGGATATGTATCTGATAAACCTGATTGCATAAGAGTAGAAGAATTTGTGTAAGAATAGGAAAAATAGAATGAAGAAGAAGAAGCTCTGGTGGTGTCCCCAAAGACACCTAAATATGTGCAGAAAAATCATTCAAAAAGTCAAATCATTGGAGACAAGAGGAAAGGAGTATTGACAAGAAGTAGAGTTGTTGCTAATGAAATAAATCTATGCTTGCTTTCTGAAGTTGAATGTAAGACAGTGAGTGAAGCATGTGAAGATGAGCATTGGATGAAAGCTATGGAAGAAGAGCTTATGCAAATTGAGAAAAATCAAACTTGGGAATTGGTCCCTAGACTAGCAAATAAAAACATAATTGGATCAAAATGGGTATTCAGAGACAAATTGAATGAGAATAGAGAAGTGATGAGAAATAAAGCAAGACTTGTGTGTAAGGGTTACTCACAAGTAGAAGGCATTGATTTCTAGGGGACCTTTGTGTTGATGTGTTTTTCGTGACCGCACCAACGCAGAATAAAGTCGCCAACGGCTACCCTATTCTCTCTTGATCAAAGTATTCCGCATGCTAAGATTGCAAGAAAGTTCATGCATTCAACTCCAAGGTTCTTTCAGTGCGAATAGGCTCAGTTTGGCTCGATGTGATTTGCTGGTATTTCAAGGGGACTTATGGAATTGTTCAGCAGCGGAGAAAGGAATTCAAATGCTTGAAGGATTTGTCTATGAAGCGCGGGTTTCCTATTCTAATCAGAAAGTACTGAATTGAAATGGGGGAGGGTTTAGAGAGTCTAAATCTATTCTAAGGCGTGGGATATGGAGCTCAACTTTCAGCAAACTTCTAACCGGACTTCGCTTTGCCTCGCATCGGACAGCTTCCACGGAGTCGGTGCAATCTTCAAGGGAGATGACAAAAGATGTTCAAACCACCACTTGACATAAAGATACCATCACAACGACGCATACCATTATTCAAACTGTGATTGAAGTTAAGTACATGATATTCCAGTTGACCACACAAGGCGCATTCACCATCAGCAAACACACTAGTGGTATGGATAGATGAAGTTGCTTAGATCAAACACCACATTCCACAGTTAACATCTACTTGCATGGAATAAAAATTATACTACTTAGAACTATGCTACCATTTGAATCCGAAGGACGAAGAAACCTTGCTAGCTACTCACAACAAAGACGAAATTCACCATCAATGAAAAAATCTTTTATTGAGAGAGTGTTCACAACAATTTCTTACAAAGTTTTCAAAGGGAAAACTTTCCCTCTTCTTCAAGCTACACTATCAATCTATACTAAGCTACTTCTAAGTCGTCCCTCTACTCTATGTCTATTCTAATCTTCTCTACTGTCTACTCTCTAATGAAGGTACAAATGAGGGGGACTCCCCCTTTTATAGATGGCCAAGTTCAACGGACGGCTCAGATTACAATCGGCTGGATGGCCCAGATCGTGCCACCTCAGCCCTAAACAAGATTTGCCCTAAAAACCGCCACAAAGAGGAGTGGGGTAATAAATGAGCCATTAATGGCCACTATCTTCTAGAAGATTCCCGTCTTGGAACGCGTTCACACTGTTCTCGATCTTCTTTCCTGACGTTGTTCTTTGACTTCTTCCACTTGGGCTAACACTTAGCCAATTTCTTGCAACTTTTTCTTCCTTCGAGATTTGAAACTCGTAACTTGGGCTATTTGCTTTATCATCATCTCAAGTTATCATCGCTTGATCTCGACGTTCCTCCTGCAAAACAAGCAAGGAGAAGAGCATTAGAACACTTCATAATATAATCTCAACTTACTTACCTGGATTTTCGCGCTTTAACTTCCAAGCGTTCATTGTTTTTCCTTAGTCAACTTTGCGTTCAAATTCCTCATGCCTTAGCCAAATTTTCAACCCATCCTGCATTATGCCTGGGCATACTTTGCTCTGATATTTCATCCAACTCAGATTCGAGAAGAAATCCTTTCATTAGGAATTTGATCAAAAATTATCTAGGCGATCATTTTCAAATTCATCGGCCAAGGCAATTTTATGTCAACCACATTTCATTTCATGCCTTAGAAAATTTCTCAAACTTTTACCTTAGAAAATTCATCAACCTGGCGCCCATCAAAAATATTCACCTTGAAGGCTTGGTGAAGCGTGGAAGACTTTAAAATCCATTCCTTGTTGAAGATTGTTAATACCCAGAAGAAGATTTTCTTCAGAACGTGTCAAATCTATGGGTACCCAACGAACGGGTTCATTTAATTTTTTGAATTTTGAACCTTAGAAAAATCAATTTTCATCAAATTTAATCCATCTCTTCAATTCCAGGCGCATTTCCTTGCTCTGACTTGAAAATATTATATCCACCCCGTGTAGCCTGCACCATCTGACTCACTCCTGCCAATTTTATCCACGCCTCTGCAAATTTCATCTCCTCCATCAGACTTAGGCATACTTTCTTCTACAGATGGAATTTAAATATTTATACTTAGAAAAATATTCCATCATTTCATCACTATCTTGGGTGCATTTAAGTTTTGTCCTGCCGTCTGCAAACACTTAGAAAATACTCTTGACTTCTTTCCCATCTTGGGCGCAATTCATGGGTAGAGTTTCCATTTTAATTGCCTTCCAATTTTGATAATACCCTCTTTAAGCTAGGCACATTTGACATGGTAGACTTCAACTTCCACTTCCTTAGGAAAATTGACCTCCACCTCCAATGACTTAGGCGTATTTACCAACTTGTTTTCATCCTTTTCCAAGGGCACATTTAGACCTCTCAACTTTAACGTTTTTACACTTAGAAGATTTCCAACTTCTCCTCCAAGCCAAGGCGCATTTGACCACCTTCACTTCAGTTTGAGTGCCTTAGAATATTTCTAATGCTCCTTCCAAGTCTAGGCGCATTTCAGCTCTTCCACTTCCAATTCATAACACTTAGAGAATTTTCAGATCCAATACCAAGGGCGCTTTTGGCAGGTGGTACTTTCAGTTTCGACACTTAGAGGATTTTCCAACTCTTCAAGCTCAGGCGCAAATGATGGGATCCTCTCTCAATTTAAGTTTCACAGTTAAATTCTCTTCCAGCTTACCCCTCCAGTCAAAGGCGCATTTACCACCTTGTGCTTTCAATTTTCATGTCTTGGTAGAATTTTCACTCCTCCAGCAGCTGGGGCGCATCTGACCCTTGGAACTCCAAATCTCATGACTTAGACATTTTAACAAACTTTCCATGCAAGCCAAGGGCGCATTTTAAGGTGTGCACTTTGAGTTTTGAATACCTAGGAAATATCAAACTCTCCCCTCAACTCCCAGGCGCATATGACTATGTCTACTTCCAATTTTTTTATACCTAGAGAAAATTTCAAAGACCTCCCTCTTGGGCGCATTTCTACCCTTGAAGTTCCATTTTCAACACTTAGAAAATTTTGAAGTTCTCACCCTCTCCAGGCTAAGCGCAATTGACACCCTGGGCATTCAATTTTAACACTTAGAACTTTTTCAACTCTCAACTTATGGAGGGCGCATTTGAGGTACCTTGCTTCATGTTTCAACACTTAGGAAAAAATTTCAAGTGTTCTTCTTCTTAAGGCGCATTCTGGAGGTGCTTCTTCAAATCTTTCATACTTAGAAAATTTCTAAGCATCCCCTCAAAGCTGGGCGCATTTTAGCATGTGAGCTTCCACATTTGACACTTAGAAGATTTCTTTGTCGATTTTCAACCTCTTGGGCGCATTTGGGCTTGTGAGCTTCAAATTTTAACACCTTAGGAAAATTCATTCTTTCTCTGGCCATCTCCATCTTGGGCGCATTTGGACCCATGGACGTTCATTTTCGACACTTGGAGATTTAGACAAATTCCTATCCTTAAAGCTCAAGGGCGCAAATAGCCTAGGGAGCATCAAGTTTCATTACTTAGAAAAAATTTCAGTCTTGAACTTGAAGGGCGCAAATCACCTGCTGAGCATCAATTTTGAAGTGCTTTTTCAAAGTGGGGCGCACTTGAATCCTTCCCCTTCCAGTTTCGTCCCTTAGAATATTTTCAGCCCATCTCCACAGGCTAGGCGCATTTCATAGGGTCAACTTTTATTGCCATCACTTGGGGCGCATTTGGCACATAGTGCTTTCAGTTTTAAGAGGGGCGCATTTTGATGGGTCAACTTCCAATTTAGCAGACTTAGACAAATTTGTATTACCTCTTCCTCCAAGGCGCATTTGGAGCCCAAAGCTTCCAATTTTCAATACTTGGGAGAATTTTTATAAGCTCTTCCCTCAAGGGCGCATTTCACCATAGGAGCTTCCAATTTGTAGCACTCTGACTATTTTTCAACCAGCCTGAAGCTCAAGGGCGCATTTTACCATAGGAGCTTCCAATTTGTAGTACTCAGAAGATTTTCAACCTGCCTTCGGCTTTTAAAGGCATTTTCACTAGCTGGACTTGAAAATTTATCAATTTTAGTGAATTTTATGCCATTTGTCAAATTTGGAGAGACTCGTTCATGCTAACCCTAACTTGCTATTTTTAGAAAGTTCTTCAAATTTCGTGCTTTGAATTGACTTTTGACTTTGAAGAGCCTGATTTTGCTTTGTGTTGACTCTCGGGATGTGACTGAGGTGTCAGAGCCTGATGTCTGCCTGCACCTGCTATTTTTAGCAACATGCTAAAAATAGCAACTGCTCAGAAAGTCTTCAAACTTCACGTGTTGAATGCCCGAAACATGGTGATTGAGACTGGATGTTGTTTGTGCTTTGACTGCTGTATTCTGCCCTTGATTTTAGGAAACCCTAATTGACCTGCTAAAAATAGCAATCATCTGATTCTTCATTCTCTGTAACTCTGTTTATCTCGAAATTCGTGCCACGGATTACTTACCACATGTTTGTCCTGTACCCGTCGAGATCTGGTGTCAACCTGCCATTTATAGTTGTTTCTGAAGTGACTTACTATTTATAGTAAGTGCCTGTTTCTGAGACCTCCTTAGTTCCGTTCGAGTTGAAATTTGGACAGCACGCTCCTTGCTGGTGAACTCGCCCGTCTGTGCTGGCGCCCGAAATTGACTTTCTATTTATAGCCTGCATCTGGAATACTTACTAAAAATAGCAAGTTCTCCGATTGCCTTCAAATTCTGCCAGCAGATTCTCTGAAAGATGCCGATCATGATGGATACCTCAGTTTTGCACATTTTGACCTCTGATTCCTTATTTTTAGCGCCGAAGCTCGAAACCCTAATTTTGTGCATGTTGCTCAAATGAGCTCCGTTTAACCCCGTTTTAGTTGCATGATGATCAGTTCGCAGTTCTGCAGTGTTGGGCAACTGCCCAAGTGGTACCTGCTAAAAATAGAAAGTGGCTGAAAAAGTGGCCAACCGGCTGTTGGATGATTTTGCATGTCATACTGCCCGAAAAATCTCGAAAAACCCAGAAAAACCCAGAAAAATCTCCAACATGCAAGCACCGGCTAAAAATAGTAAGTTCCTGAAAAGTGGTCAGTTCCATTTGCATGTTACATCGTCGCGAAGCTCTTGGAAAACCCAGAAAGAAAATGCCGACATGCGCTGAAAAATTCTGCATGCAAACGCTGATATTGGCCTCCAAAGGCCGAATGCTGAAAGTTGTCGTCCAGCTTTGCATGTCACATCACTGCGAAGGTCTCGAAAAACCCAGAAGGAATATGCCAACATGCAAAGAAAATCTCTACATCTGCGCCCTGAAATTTGCCCCAGAAGCAGGACTGCTAAAAATAGTAAGTCGTCCGTTCTTGCTCAAATTTAACCTGTGAATAGCCTGATGTGCTCTGGACGCAGTGTGATTGTCGGAATCTCAAAAATGCTGAAGGATTGTCTGTAATTGCACACTTACTAAAAATAGTAAGTTGCCAGAATTCGATGAAATTTCTGTGGAAACTTGCTGGAAGCATACTAACAATAGTGTTAGTCTCAATTTTCAATTTATTCACCTCATTTGACCCCAAATTGGCAAGGAAACTCAAAAACCCTAATTTCTAGACTTAGCCAAAAATTTCAAGTTTAAACTCAATGGCGGGCATAATCCCGGAAAGACAGACAGTAGAAAAGAGAGACAACGACAAAACGAACAAAAAGCAAAGCCAAAATTAGGGGGTCCCCATTTACAATGGGGCGATGTGTGAAAAAGGTCACAACACTTTGCTCTGGTGGCAATGATGGAAGCTATCAAAATGTTTTTAGAATTTGTTGCTCATAAAGATTTCAAAGTTTATCAGATGGACGTTAAGTCTGATAGTGGTTGTATATGTTGATGATATTATCTTTGGAAACAATGTGCATGATGTTTACTGAAGAGATGCATACAGAATTTGAGATGTCTATGTTTGGTGAGATGAATTTCTTTCTTGGGCTACAAATCAATCAAACAGAAAAAGGGACTTTTTTTCACAGTCAAAGTATGTAAGAGAAATGTTGAAGAAGTTTGGGATGGATGGTTCTAAACTAGTATGCACTCTTATGGTGATTGGCTGTAAATTGAGTAAAGATGATGATTCACCTAAGGCTGATCAAAGAAAATACAAATCTATGATTGAAGGACTATTTTATTTAAGTGCTACTTGACTTGATATCATGCATGCTGTTTGTCTTGTAGCTAGATTTCAACAAGACCCTAAAGAAACACATGTTATTAAGAGGATATTTAGATACTTGAATGGGACTTCGGATTATGGCATGTGGTATCTTAAAGATACTGATTTTACACTAAGTGTTTATATGGATGCAGATTGGGAAGGTTGTGTTGATCACAAAAAAAGTACAAGTAGTGGTGCATTCTTTCTTGGTTGCAAATTGGTGTTATGGCTGAGCAAAAAGCAAGATTTAGTTTTCTTATCCACTGCAAATACTGAGTATATTGTTGTGGCATCTTTTTGTACACAAGTTTTGTGGATGAGACAAACATTGAAAGATATCAGAGTGATGTATGATGATGTGATTTCTATCTTCTGTGATAATACAAATGCTATTAGCATTTCAAAGAATTCATTGATGCACTCAAGGACAAAGAATATATCAATAAGGTATCACTTTTTAAGAGAGAAGGTTGTGGAGAATGAAGTAAAGCTTGAGTATGTACCTACAAAGGATCAAGTTGCTGACATATTTACTAAGGCTCTTCCTAAAGATACTTTTGAGTATCTCTGGGAGAAGTTAGGGGTTATTGCCCCTCCTTTCTTGAACTAGATGCGTATGGAGATGCATCAGTCTGGTGGATCTATGGATCTATCTTTCTTCTGGACTGATGTTTGGTGGCTACCTCTTAGGGGGAGTATGTAGTATCTTGTGTTGTCATTGAAAGCATATTCAATACTGGTAGTGTTCTTAATGTCAAAGGGGAAATTAATGTTAAATTTCTTTTTCCTTTGCCATTGATGTCAAAGGGGGAGAGAGTATCATGTGAAAAATATTATCTTCTGAGGGGGAGAAAGTAAAATCATGAGAAAGTGTGTTTAGAGCTATTGTGTTGTCTTTGATGGTCTTTACATCATGTTTTTCCATCAATTACAAAGGGGGAGATTGTTGCAAGTATGAAGGTTTTGTCATTGATGTCAACTGGTTAATTGGTCAATTGGTTGTTGTTGTCATTGATGTCATGTATGATGGTTATTAGTTGTATATGTCGAGGATATTGAGAAAATTGTAATAAAGAAAGGTTGCAACTATTTAGTGTTTGCTCCAGGTTTTGCACTGGGATTTGTTGCTATGCTAGTGAGGATCTGAGTTATATTTTTCATGATTGTTGGAAGCTGCTATATCTAGATTTTTGGTTTTTGGATCGTTGTATAGTGTGAGTTATGTTCACCAGCTGTGAACCATGCTTTTCTACTCTTATGGAATCAGGTATTTAAATAAACTAGAATTTTATTATTAAAAATAAATGGTAATTAAATAAATAAGAATATTCAAATGGACAATTTGCACAGAGGATTTTAATTTTTTTTTTACAGAGGTTCCTCTTTCACGGCAATCTTTTAAAAGAAAGAAACAAAAGCTTCTACATTATTGAAAATATTTTTCCTAAACATTTCCAAATTGCATTACAATAATATAAACAACTTTTCAATTCAAAATTCACAAAAATAGTAAAGGAACTTGTTCCAGAAGAATTGTTGCCTCGAGAATTGTTGTTGAACTTCTCTGTAACTTCAAATTGCCAATGTAGCCAAAACTTCCTCTAGTAAATTTTCCTCTTTCCAGAAAACACACAATACACAGCGAAGAATTCTATAGTAAAATTCTAAAAACAAATCTTGAGAGAGATCCACACTTTCCTCACCAATTTTCAACAACCCACACAAAAACTCCTGTGAAACAACTTTCTTTACTTTTTCCAAATATCTCATTCGAGAATGAATTTCCAACAATTAGATAACAAATTTCTAACTCACAGTTATCTCAAACAAAATATCTTTTCCCTCAACAACCCAGATATTTTCCATCCACATGCATTTAAATAAAATAAAACAATTTACTAATTGCAACCAATTTAAATACTCTTATTTATTTAATTACCATTTATTTTTAAGAATAAAAATTACTCAACAAGATAACCAAATTAAATTAATTAATTTATTTATTCTAAAGCCTTCACAACAATAATTCAATTAATTAAAATATTTAAATCAAATACACATTTAATCTACCAAACTTAATTTGCACAATAATAAAATACCCAGAACAACAATGATAAAACTAAGACCAAAACTCAAACTGACGACACACTATCCTAGGGTAAGGATATGACTAGGTTGCCCATTACTATCTCCCAATATTACTGTTGAGTAGTGGACACGCTCAGACCTGTAAAACCAGGTGAAGCTAATGTCCTGTACCTACAATCCTGCAAACAAGCAAATGCCATACATGTATACAAATAGTAATTCATACACACCGTGAAGAGAGAATCGCGGAAATCACAGGGCACTCGCAAGCGAGTGATGCAATACTGTTCTCTTCACCAATACAATGTCACATCAACTGACGAGATAATATATCAATTAAACTACAATAAGAAAATATAGCAATGTCATCACAACTAAGCATCTATGCAAACATAAAGCATATTAACATAATCACCATGCATATAATGTGTCATCACATCAATATAGTCTATCATCGCTCCACTGCCAGCGATAGAATAACCATAACATAAAACATAGTCTAACAAAGTATCTGAGCTGTCAAGAAAACATAACAAATCGGAGGGGTGTCACATGTGGTTCTTAGGATAAGTTTATGAGGTCATGTTCAAGTTAATTTTGTTATTTGAAAAGATTGGATCATGTTAAGGTTGTATGTTCTTAATTGTTTATGTTTTTTGCGCAGGTATTGGATGACCTTGTGTTAAACACTACTGACGAAGTTTATGAAAGTGTGTGTTTGGGTCACCCTCATTCTAATTCCACCGTAGAATAGTTTTGTGTCGACCTGATTTTAATTTGTAAATACAAGTGGTGTGTGGTCAACTTTGGATGAGTTTCAAAGTTGAAGACTGTATAAATACAAGTTGAGATGTTTGTGAAATTGAAAGAATGCAAGCAAGATATATGCGATATTAATGTGAAACAGTGCGTATGTGATGTGAGTTTTAACAAATCAGTGTGAAATCTAATTGTGAGTTTCCAGAGGCAGCAAGATGAAAGTGTACGCTATCATTCAAGCATGCCTGCAAGTGTGTGAGTGAACTATGGTGGAAATTTGCATTGCATTGAGATTGTTTTCTTTCTATAATAAATCTCTTCTATCTTTGTAATGTTCTGGCAATGAGGCCTCTGGGTGGTTAACCCTTGTTGGACAGTGAGTCCTGTTCCAAATAGTAAGTCTTGTTTTGGCAATGAGCCTTCTCTGGCAGTGATCCTTTGTATTCAGTTTTGATATTCTCTATATTGTGAGCTAATCCTCACAATGGTTTTTCCCTTATTGGGTTTTCCACATAAATCTGGTGTTATTATGTGTGTTATGATTTTCAGTTTCTGCTTGTGCACTTAATGATTAATCACATTAGTAGAGTAAAGGATTTGTGAATTATAACTGATCTAATCTCTGGTGGAAGTTCTTAATGGTTAAAATTTGTTACAACTGAATCACCCCACTCTCAATTGTCTTGTTCAATGCAGATTCTGACCTAGTAAAGGTAATACACTGCAAGTCAACAAAGGAAGTCTGGGATAAGTTGGGTGGCATCTATGAAGGATATGTCAAAGTAAAGCAAGCCAAGTTTTAGATCTACAAAGGAAAGTTTGAGAACTTGAAAATGTCATAGGATGAAGATAAACCAAACATCGAAAACATGAAAAGTGAGAAGAAAGGGGATATACGGACTTGGGATTGGGTCTAAAATTCCTTAGGACTCTCGACATTCCAAAATAGATGAACCAAATTAAAATAAAATAGGGGTGGGAAACAAAAGGATTGGGACATTTCCAAAGTCCCCAAGGAACTTAGAAAGCCACAAATGACAAAAAAATCAACATTTGTCATATTTAACCTAATAATACATTATTTTTAGGTTTTTTATATATTTTTTAATGTAAAATATTAATGAAACGTAAAATCTAAAAACAAAAATGACCAAAAGTTAGAAATATTAAAGGAAACTAAAAGTTAACACAAAAAATAGGAAAAAGGGGGTCCTCATCATGCTCAACAAAGATGGGGCATATGTGTAAGGGACAACAATAGTTACAATCAATTGTTATTATGTGAACTTGCTTAAGATCTCAAAAACACTACCAAGATCAATTACAACTCTCTACTATAATTTTCTAGCCATGAATATTAGAATAGCATTGTCATGTTTGGTTCATAAGACTTCAATTATACGACTAAATTCACTCCATTACATGCTTAATTTAAGTCAAACATGATATATACAGATTACAAATCCTATTAGAATTGAAAATAACCATCCAAGAATTAAAATAAATTAAAAATTCAAATTATAGATCTTGGAAAGACACTCATGGCTATATAGAATGAATTTATTGCTTTTACAAGTATGAACTCAATGGAGATTTTTTAAAATTTGTTGAGATTTTTATAATTCACTATTTTTGTTGACAAATTTGTCAAAAACTTTTAAAGATTTATGACTTCCTATGACAAATACATCACTTCATTGATATTTTTTATCCAAAGGAAATTCCTTTGGAAGCCATAATGTTTGCATATAAACTCAAAATATTTTGTTAGTTTATAAGTTTCAAAATTTCTCAAGAAGAATGCAAAATATAATTATATTCAACTTTTGATTGAATTAAAATAATTATTTAGTTTTGTAACACAAGTGCATTTATGGGGCTAATAATGAACAAAGTTAATCCTTGAATGGTATCTACTTTACCAAACAATGTGTCAAGATCCCATATCATCCCAAAAATTCTCAAGCATCAATTAAGTAGACTATTTCCTAAAAAAATGGTGAATAACTATCTAATTTAAAAGCTTTAAATATATAAATTAAAATTCTGTTTTAGGGGTTGAGGAAAATTTTAAGTGATGTTTTTCCTAGATTTTTGTCTACGCTCAAATGAATGAAATTCTCTATCTTTGGTAGTTTGTAGGAATTTTAAGTATTGCAAACTATAACAAGACTAACTCTTGCAAATGTAGTTGTGCCCATTTAAATTATGATATATAAAATCTCAGAGAAGGATTTATGTAGATTCATGGTGGTCTAGCTCTTAGATAATAGTCAAATTTGATACCCTTAGATGCTTGCATTATTTATATTGAAAAATATTGATTATTATGTAAATGACTTTAATTTACTAGAAGTTTGAAAATACAAATAAAAAACTTGTAAACATGAATTCTATTTTTCTTCTTATTTTTTATTTTTAATTTCATATTTACAAAATAAAATTCTACTTTAAATATAATTTTATTACCTTCATAATATTTTAAATGTAAATATATAATCCTTTTAAAATATATAATTCTTTGATATTCCAAGCTTGATGATATTAGTGCCAACTAAAGCTCAATCACTAGTATCCATTGTAACTAAATCCCTAACAAGAATCTTAAATTTTTTGTGGAAATATCTTCCTTTTAAGGGAGCAAACATTACCCCACAATGACTATAGAAACCCATAAACAATCTGGAACAATCTGGTTAGTTGTAGATTTAGTTTATAATGTAATATAGATCTAAAATATTTGAGAAAATTTTTGTGTGAAAAGGATTTCAGATTGTCAAATATTTGAGTAAAGTTTTTGTCAAGGGGGATGTACTATGTGTCAACATCTTCTAAAATAGAGCTTTTTTATTGGTAACTCATAAACGAGAAGAGCATAATATGGGTTTGTTTTTAAGGGCACTAAAGGGTCTACATGTGATTGGACATATAAATAGTTTTTAATAAATATTCTTCAATATATGACTTTCTACATAACTTGTTCAAATTAAGAAAGAATACTAACAATGTGAATTTATTGCATGAAAAATTTGAGTATATATTTATGATCACGTATGTTTTTCCTATTTATTTAGGAGAATACACTTAATATTGTATCTTATTGTACATATTTCTGTAAAATAGTTTTGAATAGTTGATGGATTAATATTCTCTGTGTAAATAGACATTACACACGGAAGGGGAGAATTTGCGAAAAGAGATTACACATTTAGAAAAAACGTACAAGTAAGAATTTAGAATTAATTATACTTTAGAAATTGTTATATTTATATTAGAGGTTTTAAATTTTAATAAATATTTTTATTTAGTTTAATTTTTATGACAGACATATGATTGGTGAAGATTTGGAATCACTAAATTTTAAGGAGCTACAACGTCTTGAGAAGAAAATTAATTTGAGTGCGAGAAAAATACATATAAGAAAGGTAATTATTAACAATTTTTTGAATTTGATTTAATATTTCAAGATTTTCTAAATACAATTTAAACCCTACATTTACTTTTATTAAAGTTACATAACTCTAAATTCATGTTATACACATCTCTTTGATTTTTTTTTGAAATCCACTTATAATACAATTCTTGCAATAAGCTTAATCCAAAATTATAGTCTTATGGAGAACATGCTATGCTAACATTGCAGGAGAAAAAGTTACTTGAGCATGTTCGATCTCTAAAATCCAAGGTATTGTATAATTTTTTTTACAAAGTATGATATTTTATTATTTTATTTTTAACGCTTATATAAACGCATGCCCTATAAATGATGTTTACAAAGTCAAGGATATTTTAAAATGTTTAGTTAGAATTTTATTTTTCTTTTGTATTTAAGTTTTTTTTTCTTTTTCTTTTCTAAAACCCACATAATTAAAAGGGAGAAGATTTTATGAGTTTATTTAATTTAATTAAAGAAAAGGTTTTTTAAAATTAAGATATAATATATAATAAAATTCATTTAGTTTATTTAATTAGTAAATTTAACATTGTTAATATTATTTTTGTTGGTAAAATATTTTATTAATTGTAATTTATTTATAATAAATTAAAGACTTTATTATAAATGTTTTAAAGTTTGAAATATTTATATTTCCGTTATATTGTATAATAATTTTATTATATAAGAAGATTCAAACTAGGAAGTTAGAGAGGGTAATCTAAAAGATGTTATAATTATTATCATAAAAATATTAGATTATAAGATTGAAATCATGGTAAGGTCCTTATAATTTGGTAGATTCTTAGAGAAAAAATCTCTATCCATAATCTATATTATAACCTTCCTCTTACTTTTTGAAGCACATTTCAATTTAAGATAGCCAAGATCAAACATAGATATTTATATGATGATAGAGCCACTTTGATATATTGATCAAATGATTATGAAAGGTAAATGTATTTATTTAAAAAAACTATGTAATTGATAATATATTTGAGAGATTGCAAGTGCATGATAATTATTTTTCTTATCCATAAATATTCAAGTTGTGTATATTTGGTATGATTTAGCATGCATCTTGATGTGTAAATTTGTGTGAATGAGATACTTTATCTACCTAGTTGCACATGAGGACCTATTCACACCTTGTTTCTTAAGCATACTTTGGCCATCTTTCTTTTTTGTCTCATTTCATAAGATTTAGAAACATGACATGATTTTAGTATGTCTTAAGAGTTTTATCCATACCTATATAACGAGGTCATTTCATTGTATTGTGAAATCCCATCATTTAATTGTGTTGGGTGAAAATTATGTAATTAGCTTTTCGATAGATTACACAACTTGGACTTCAGCCACATCTATGTGAGATGTGAATCTCTCCTCTCGGAAAGGGGAGGCGCCCTTCTTACTGCTAATAGAAGCGATAGTAAATCAACAAATAATTACAAAATGTACACGAAACTTACGGAGTGGGGGGGGTGTGTTACATTCATCCTTCTCTCTTTTTTCAGAGAAGATGTTTACAATGCTTCACCGTTGGGAGTTTACAATTCTTGATAACCTTAAACTAACAACTAGCAGTAATACCAATATCTCTATCTCGTCAAAGCGAAGCGTAGAGATACCAGAAGTAATTAACAATAGATAAATAAAGTAAAAGGGAAAGCTCACGAAGGCACAAAGTCGTTCCGTAGCTTTATCAATGTTGGATCTGTGCAGAGTATATCGTTTGTCACGTTAGAAGCACAAAGTCTTCTTAGACGCAGCAATTCCTCGAACAACATGAACGATTACAAGCACAAAGTCTTGTAGATCATCCAACAAAAGTATCAAATAGCACGAACGATTACAAGCACAAAGTCTTGTAGATCCTTCGACAAAAGTATCCAAGAGTATGAATAATTACAAGCACAAAGTCTTGTAGATCATCTAACCAGAACATGCAAGAGCATGAACGATTACAAGCACAAAGTCTTGTAGATCATTCAACCAAATGATAAACATAAATACAAATGCAATCTAAATAATAAATGTAACACAAAGTTTACATGAACTATGAAAACCTTATAAAAAATCTTAAAAAAATCTTTCGGATGAAGCCGTTTGAGCCGCATGCTAGGGTTGCAATGGCTCTGCTCACTGCGAGCCGCCGAAATGCTGCTGGGGGACCAGCCCGGTCTGAACGTCGATGCCCAGGAATAAGCGCTGGTGGAGGGGGATGCAGAGTGGAGACGTTTTCCAGGGAGGAGGCAGGGAAACAGCAGGGTGAGGATGGGAAAACTTCTGGGCTGCATAAGCACCATGTAACAGGTAATACCATGGCAGAGGCAAAGGCGCACGGGGGGCTTAGCATCTTGCAACAGGGGAGGTTTTTGCAGAGGTAAAGTCACAGAAACCCATGATTTCTCTGCAGGAAGAGATAGAAAAGGAAGTTCTTCATAATGTTCAAGTTTTTTCGAATTTAGGAGTGATTGGAAGGTTCGGGGTTTTATGGCCCAGCTTATGTGATTTACACCATTGGATATCTGAACACTAGGAACCCATAGTAGATGGCTGCATCCAAATCTATCCAGCTGCCATAGGTTTTTTCATAGTGGTTTTTGAATCTGTGGCTGATAGGAACAAAATTTTGTGTGATTTCTTCTGGAGCTGGGAGGAGAAATATGCTCTTTCTTTGAAGCCCTGGCATCAAGCTTTTAACCCTGCAACAGAGACCTTTGATAAAGTCCCAATGTGGGTTAGACTTCCAAACTTGCCTCTCCATTTTTGGTTTGAATCTTGTTTGGAGGCCATTGGAAACTCTTTAGGAGAGTTTTTGATGATCGATGAGGGCTCTTCAAATCTATTGCATTCCACGTATGCCCGGATTTTGGTGGAGATGGAAATTTCAAAGTCTCTTCCTGAAGAGATTTCAATTAAAACTTCCAAAGGATGTTGGGCACAACCTTTGGACTATGAAGGAGTACCTTTCCGTTGTAGGAGGTGTTTCCAAACTGGCCATATAGCTGCAAACTGTGCAAAACCCAGATGGGTCAAACCAGCTACTTGGTGGCAGGGGGCCTCAAGGAAGCACTATGCTGTTGAAAAGAAAGACAACAGTTTGAAACAACAAGATAAGATGAATCTGGAGGTTGTGGGTAAATCTTATCAACCACAGTCAAATAGAGGATTAGGAATGGGGGGGATCAGGTTTGGTTGAGATGCCTAGCTCGAAAGATGCTGATGAAGGAAAATCTTGTGAAGGAAAATCAGCGGTAACTCATCATGGAGCTAAAACCCCAGAATGTAGGGAGAAATCAGGCTCTTTGAAGAAGAAAGAAAAAGGGGTAAGTTGTGAAGAGGGGGAAGGGCAGAATGTGCAACCAGTGGAAGTCGATGCATGGGTACGACATGAAGCATTGGAAGATAGGTAGTTTGAGGAGGCTGAAACGATGAATGATGAGTTTGCAGCGAAGGGTAGGGACTGGCAGAAGGTGGTGGCAAGGGTGGAGGATGGTTGGCAAACCGTCAAGGGGAGAAAAGTCAACAAAAGGAAAAGTTTTGCTATGGTCCTTCGGTCTCAGACCAAAGGAAGGCCAAGTGATGGAGTAAAGATATAGCTTTGTTAAAAGTTTATGTTGTAGAAGCTTTGGCTTTGAATGTAACTCTAAGGTGTCTGTTGTTTTGGTGTGGAGCTCTGCCTTTGTTTCTTATTTTGGTGAGAACCAGGAGAATCTAATGTAATCTTCTTTTAATCTCAATAAAATAAACCTATTTTATCGACCAAAAAAAAAAAGTTTACATGAACTACTTAGAGTCCTTCAGATTCTTCAAGCTAATCACTACCAAATAAGATCAACTCACAAGAGTATCAAATCCAACGCAAAGTTTGGCTTGCAATCCTTTTCTTTATTAATCGAATCTCATTCACAAAGCATGAACGCAAAGTTTCACAAATTTGCTTCAAAAAGGGCAGCACTTCGTTGCAAAACACTAAAGGATAAAATTACAATGAAAATCCCTCACATTATATAGAAAGAGGGATGAGCAAAAGAAGGAAAGAGATTGAGAAAATTAGGGAAAGTTAGGTGAGCGATTTTAGGAAATCTCACCTAACTTTGACCAAAGTCAAAGTGTAATTTGCTTTCAAAATATTACATCTTTGAGCTTGGTGTAATTACAATTTACAAAAAGACATTCGAAAATGTCGAAAAATATTTACAAGATGCATAATGGGATGCACTAGAAATGTCTAACACTGGAGAACAGGAAGCTTCTTCGTGTTTCTTTGCTTGGGTGCGGAGTCTTCATACTTCTTCCTGGTCTCCTGCATGAACTTTTTATTTGGAAGAATCAAGATCAAAGGACATCACCTTTGGGATCACTTGACGAGATCTGGAGAGAAACTGCAAGGATGGTGAATACACAGGCATTAGTAGAAAAAGTAGCATTGGGAAGCGTGAAGCGAGAAACGATGTTTGAGCAAGCGTGAAACGAGCAACTAGGCACAGAAAATGATGTGGGAGCGAAGAAACAGGGTTCGGAATGGAAACAGAGCAAGTTTGAAGAGACTAAGGTAAAAACTGCCAAAAGTGTAAAGATGCAAAAATTCAGCACCATTGCACAAAAAATGACTAAGTCTGGAAGAAAAGTGCAAAGGTGCGAAAAATAATGCCATAGTCAAAAATTGGCTAAGACTGGAAGAAAAGTGTAAAGGTGCTAAAATTCAGCGCTTTCACATTTTTGAGATTTCAGTTTCGATTCAAGGGCGCTAAATTTTAGCGCTCCTGCACTTTTCAGAGTTAAATTTTATTTCAACATGTTCAACATGTCAGGGCGCTAAATTTTAGCACTTCTGCATCTGATACATGATTTTGGAAAATGGATGTAATGGTGAAAGGAAACGACGCTCATGCTTGGCAAAGTGTTTGTCTGCATAGAGTTGCAATCAAAATTGGAGAATAAAGAGAAAGCAAGGGTAACAACTTACAAAGATGAAACGCGAAAAATGCTGGAGAGGGATGTCGAAAAACTCAAAAAACGTATTTGCAGTTTGAAGAAAACTCGCCCAGCATGAAGAGAGGAAGAACTAAGATCATAAACAATGAAAATGGTGAACTAAAACACTTTTAAGTGAAAGAGAAAATCGAAAACCTAACTCAAGTCAAGCAATAAATTTAGGCACGAAAAGTGGCACGATTGACGAAAAATGCGAAAACATGAAGAAACATGCCAAAGCCATGAAAAAGTTTAAGTGGTGAAGAAAAATGTAATGGTGCTAAAATTTAGCGCTATTGCATTTTTTGGAAATTTCACTGCATGCAGGGGCGCTAAATTTTAGCGCCCTTGCATTTTCCAGACTTAGGCGATTTTGGCTTCAGGGCAGGAGCGCACTTTTTCAGTGCCACTGCATTTTTCGTAATTCACTAAGTACGAACAGTGAAACTTCACGAAAGATCTCATTTCGAAGGTCTTCGCGAGGCGAACATGGGGGAATGCTCGAATTGAGTATTCGAGGCTTAGGAACGCATTTCGAGGTGGCTTAAAAATCACTTCATTATGCGTGCTTGAACTTCACGAATCCTAGGAAACGGACAAGTTTTGTAGGGGGTATCCATGGAACGAGCGCTGCTAGATTCCGTGATAACAGCTAGCTCCTGCTGGGGATCTTCCTTCAGTTGTTCTTTTGAAAAGAACGAAGGGAGAAGAAATCTAGAATTCAAGTGCCTTTATCCATCCATTGGGCTTGGAGTTAGGCGACGACGACGATAGAAACAAAAACGTAAAGACTCAAAAGGACTTAAAAATAAAATGTATTTACATACCAATGCCAACCTCTTTACTGCGTAAAGTGCTTGAGATGTTGCCCATTGCGAGGAAGGGAAAATGGTGTTCCATCTCCGTATGCTAACAAGAAACTATTTTCACCATGCAACTGATGTACTTGGAAAGGTCCTGTCCATAGTGAGTCAAATTTCCCGTGCATACCTTTTGGTTCTCTTCGTTTGTCCCACAGGAGAACGAGGTCACCAACTTGAAATTCTCGAGACTTGGCTTTTTTGTCAAACAACTTCTTTACTTGGTCCTGGTGTTCCGCAATGCGGTCAACCACTTGAACTCTATTCTCTTCCAATTCGGAGAGATACATGATGCGCTTGTCGCCAGAATTGTCAAACGTCTCATCCTCAATGGCCTTAGCCAATTTGAGGGCTGGTAGTTCCAAGGTTATAGGAATCTCGGCATTCAAACCGTACAAGAGTTGAAAAGGAGACATGCCGATTGCTTGCTTCGGAGTTATTTTGTCCGCCCACAAAGCGTCAAACAAAGCCTTGTACCACAAACGTTGATTCTCGTCCACCAGCTTGCGGATTATAGTTACCAGATTCTTGTTACTAGATTCCGCTTGACCATTACCCTGCGGATAATAGTCGAAAGAATGAGACAAAGTTATACCATGTTCGAAACAAAACTCCGTGATCTCGCTTGATGAGAAAGCAGAAGAATTATCCGCAACAATCTTGTTCGGCACACCGAACCTGGAAATAATATTTTCTTTTAAGAAACTGCACACTACATCTGAAGTAGCACGCTTGGTAGGTATTGCTTCCACCCATTTGGTGAAATAATCCGTAGCAGTTAAAACATATATATGTCCAGCACTTGACGATGGATTAACTGCACCTATGAAATCAATGCCCCATTGCTAAAAAGGTTCATCAATCACAACAGGTTTTAATGGCAAGGATGCCAACCTAGGACGGCCGACGAATTGTTGGCACAATTCACACTTACGCACCCGAGTACGTGTCCTGAAAAAGTGTGGGCCAGTAATACTTTGCTCTCAAGATTTTGTGAGCTGTTACAGGCGCTGAGAAATTCCCACCACATGCCAAATCATGGTAAGATTTCAGCAACTTTTGCTGTTGTTCTTTATCAACACACCTGAGAAATGTCCTGTCCATTGCACGCTTATACAAGCCGCTATCCCACAAGACGAAACTAGCTGACTTTAGCTTGACGGTCCTTTTTTCTTTCGGAGTTAAGTGATTAGGACATTCTCCGTATGTCAGGAAGTGAGCGATGTTGGAATACCATTCATTAGTGGTGCTAACAAATAGTACCATAGGAAGTGTACTGGGATCGACCTCTTCTTCATCTGAGACTTCTTCATCCCTTGAAATTTCTTCATCTGGATTATTTTCTGCAATAAGCTGACAAAGACCACGCCCACGTATCAGCTTAGTAGGTTTTATCTCCAGATCATATTCCTGAATCTTGGCAATCCAGTTGCCTCTTTTTGTTCCGAATTCCTGTTGTGTTAGGATATACTTGACAGTTGAATCTGGGACGAGAACTTTCACATGACTGCCCAGGATGTAGAATCGAAAATGCTTGACGGCTTTTACAACTGCAAAAGCGTGCTTTTCCATCTGAGAATATTTCAATTCATAATTCTTCAAGGGGCAGCTCATGAATGCAATGGGGGATTCAAAACCCTCATCATTTTCCTGCACCAAAATTGCTGATAGCGTATGCTCGGAAGCATAACTGTACATAACAAACTCTTTGGTGTAGTTAGGGCAAACCAACACAGGCGCATGAGCAATGGCCTCCTTGATGTCATCGAACGCTGCTTTGCCTTCTGTCGTCCAATGAAAAGTGGCGTTACCTTTCATCATATTCACAATGTGACGAGTCTTTTCAGCAAAATCTGGGAGAAACCTCCTTAGGAAGTTTACTTTGCCGAAGAAAGAATGAACGGATTTCTTGCTTGACGGCAAAGTGAGGGATTTGATTCCATTGACTCTTTCCAAGTCAATCTTGATTCTTTCGGCAGATACAACGTGACCAAGAAGTTTACCTTCTGTCACCCCAAAAGTTGCCTTTTTGGGATTGAGGGAAATGTCGTGCTGACGACATCTCTCTAAAGTTTGCCTCAAGTGGTAGAAATGCTCATGACGTTGCTTAGAGAAAACTGTAAGATCGTCAAGGTATACCACAATGAACTTGCCAATCACGTCGCGGAAAGCGAGATCCATGGCACGTTGGAATGTAGTGCCAGCGTTGATCAAACCAAACGGCATCCTGCGATACGCAAAGGTTCCCCATGGCATCGTGACAGCAGTTTTGTGTTGATCGCTTGAATTAACTTCAATTTGATTATAACTGGAAAATCCATCTAGCATGGAGAGCATCTCGGATCTAGTTACATTTTGTAGAACTTGATCCATCATTGGAAGTGGGTAATTGTCTTTGAGAGACAATTGATTTAGATTTCTGAAATCTACACAAATGTGAATTTCACCATTCTTCTTACGAATGGGGACAATATTGGCTATCCACGTTGAATGATGGATAGGGAATATTATCCGTGCATTCAACATCTTTTGAACTTCCGCCAAAATCGTTCCAGAGATCTTGGGATTGTACTGCCTCTGCTTTTGTTTGTAAGGCAAAGCTCCAACCTTAAGAGGAATGTCATGTTGCACTTCCTTAGGCCGAAATGATTTTAGATCGTCATATGAATATGCCAAGACGTCAATGTACTCTTGCAGTAGCTGAGCAAACTATCTTCTTTCTTTGGCTGTGCAACATTAGCCAATGTTGACCATCTTAGGATTGGCTTCAGATCCTAAATTTATCTGTTCTACTTCATTAGATGAGTTAGAATCTAAGAGTTGCTTCTTCACGTGGCGATCATGCTTATCAAAAATCTTTTCTAGGGATACCAATCCTTTAGGGATCTTATTCCCTTTGAGTTGCAGATATTCCTCCCCTGTAACAGGATCTATATCGGACACGGATTCTCGAAGCGGAGAATCGCTGCCCTCAAAGTACAACTCATCAAAATTCTCTGCTTTCTCAAGAAAGGCGATAATTTGATGGTCGTCATTAAAAATCTGCCAGTTCTCTGAATTGTCAGGTACACTTGGGCGGAAAACCAACTCTATGGTGTAAGTAGAACCTTGAAAGTCTTTGTGTGGCACCAAAAGTGTGGCAGAGATTGCGAGGGAATCAGCTCTAGTATTGTATTCTCTGGGAACAACAGAGATATCAAAAGCTTCGAATTTTTCAATGGAATCCCAAACTAGATTACGATAATGCCTGAGTCTCTCATTCTTTGTTTGATAGAGATTTCTTACTTGACATACTATTAGCTCGGCATAACCTTGTGCATGAAGATTTTTTATACCTTTCTTTAGCGCAACTTGCATTCCCAGCAACAGGGCTTCATACTCGGCGGTGTTGTTGGTGTTATCAAACTGCAGCTTGAAGGAGAAAGGGAAAAACTTTCCTGATGGTGAAATGAAAACCATTCCTGCTCCAGAACTGGTTGAAGAGCAGCTACCATCAAACTCGAGCAACCAGACACCGTTGGGATCACCGACTGGAACAGTGTCGAAGTCCAAAACTTCATCATTTGACGAAGATTCATGATCGGAGATGGACAAATCTCCTGATGATGTCTCATTTGAAGTTGAAGAAATATCATCTTTCTCTAACTCGTTTTGAATCGAGGATTCTCCTACCTCATTTGTCTTTAGGTAGTAAGTTCCCATGCCCGATGATTCGAACAAAATCTGAGCTCTGGGATCATCTGACTCAACAACTGAAAACTTTGATTCTTTTTCAGGAATCAAGTTTTGCGTCACACCTTTTACTGGTATTCTTGCTTCGAACATATCCATACTTAGCTCTCCTCCAACATCTTTGCAGAAATTGCGTCCAAGGAGGATACCGTAGGAAGCCGGTACATCGGCCACGAGGACCGTCATCTTTATTTTCTTCTCCGGGTATGCGGCGAATGCGTACTGCGCATCTTTGATCTGACCGATCAATGGCACTTGTTTATTCTCCATGGAAAAACAACGGCTGAAGGTTTTGGTCATTTCAAGGCCTAACGCAGTAGCTACCTTGGCGGGCATCACATTGTCGAATGCACCAGAGTCTATGACACAGTTACTCAGCTTGAAACCATTTACAAGTAGGGAGATGAAAAATGGATCAATGCGTCTAGAAGTGGTTGGAGGATTAGATACAAGGTTACTCTATGATACTTTGGGTTTAGGAGTAACTGGGATGTCAGGAGGGGTATCCCGACTTGGGGAGATCTTTTTATCATTGACGAACTTGAAAAGCCTGTCAAATTGGTCGGGATTGGCTTTGAGGTATTCAGCCTCAGACATTTGAACCTTGGTCTTCTTGGCATGGTCAATAATGTCGAAAGCCTAGAAAGAACTTTGCAGGTTGGAAGTCGTAACTTCGCTGATTGGTTTCACAAAAGGCACACTGGTCTTTGGAACGGGAGGATTAGCTTTAGGAATAACGGGAGTTGACGAAGAAGAACGAGGTGCACTTACTTGTGGATTTGTTGTTTTCTTAGGTTGCCAAGGGAGGGGAGATCCTCTTTTGGCGATCGTTATGGGCGGCTTTTCTTTTTCTGGAACAGCAGCAGCTTGAGCTTTGTCAAGTTGATTTTGTTGATGCTTCATAAAAACAGCGTAAGTGTCAGTCACCAAGTCGTCTTCTTCTTCTTCTTCTTCCATCATTTGCAAAAAGCTAATCTTGGAGTCGCCAGCTGATTCAGTTTCTTCTTCTTGGAAGAGGTCGGCATTTTCTTCTTTAGGATATTCGGGCTGAGCATAATCATCTTGTTCAGTCTCATAGTACCCGGCAGCATTGTTAGCAGGCGGGGCTTCAAGAGCAAGTCGTCCTGGAGGTGCTGGGAGATGATTCTGATTTTTGTTACCAGCATAATTAGGGAAAGTCCTCCTAGGGACGTCCTTGTAGTTGTTACCATTGTTGTTGTTTGAAACTTGCTTCTTAAGAGACAAAAATTCATTTGCCAACCTTTGGATCATGGGATCTGTAAAATTTGAGCTGGCAGTGGGAGTACTAACATTGGACGCCGAAGATCCAGAGGCTTGCATCCTTTTATTTCCGTTAGTCCCCATCCTGATTTCTCCAGCAAGGATCATGTCGTCCTCCAGACTGGTAGCCAATTGCTGGGCTGCTTCAACGTTAACAAGATTTTCCCTACGTAAGTAAAAACTTACCTTAGGTAGTTGAGTGTTGATGAAGAAGCATTTTAGGTTATGATCCTTTGGTCTTGCATCGTTGGGGATCCGCGTCACCAATTTATTGAATTTCGTCACAAACTCGCGCATAGGCTCGTGAGCTTCTTTACGCATGGTGGTGAGCTGCGCCAATAGAGCATGTGAATCTTCAGCAGGCTTAAATCTTTCTTCAAATTTAGTACGAAGAGTGGCCCAATTGGTGACAGAGGCATTGGGAAGAGTAAAGAACCATTCGGCTGCAACCCCTTGAAGGGATTCAATGAACAATCTTACAGAAACATCTTCGTGTTCAATGCCGAGAATGCCACATACTATGTAGAACGCGGATATATGCTCATCGGGGTGTTGTTTGCCATTACCTTGAAATTTTTGAAGATGCTTCTTGGATACACGTGGCAGTTCATGTAAAGGTGGAGTCAAACGGAGGGGACCAAAAGCATTTCCCCATGGTCCTGTAGGTGGTGCGGCCATGACTGGTTGCACAACAGGTACTTGAACAAGATGCTTGCGATAAACTGACCAAACACTTGGGATAGGAGATCTTTGGCTACGTGGAGGGAAGCTTATAGCCCGCTGCAGTGGTGACCTTGCTCGTGGAAGAGTAAATGGAAAGTCGTGTTGCAACAACTCTTCAAAGAGTGGATCTGTTATTCCTTGAGCCCTCAATCCTCTTGTATATATATTTGGTCTGCCAGAATGTAGATCTGAATACAAAGGATGTTACAGAGTTAACAATATACAAAAGAACAGCAAGAAAAAGGAAACTTATCTACTACAATCAGAAGCGTGAGGCTCAGATTGCGTATGTCATTTCCCTAGCGGAGTCGCCAAAAAAAACTATTGGGTGAAAATTATGTAATCAGCTTTTCGATAGATTACACAGCTTGGACTTCAGCCACAACTATGTGAGATGTGAATCTCTCCTCTCGGAAAGGGGAGGCGCCCTTCTTACTGCTAACAGAAGCGATAGTGAATCAACAAGTAATTACAAAATGTACATGAAACTTACGGGGTGGGGGGGTGTGTTAAATTCATCCTTCTCTCTTTTTTCAGAGAAGATGTTTACAATGCTTCACCATTGGGAGTTTACAATTCTTGATAACCTTAAACTAACAACTAGCAGTAATACCAATATCTCTATCTCGTCAAAGCGAAGCGTAGAGATACCAGAAGTAATTAACAATAGACAAATAAAGTAAAAGGGAAAGCTCACAAAGGCACAAAGTCGTTCCGTAGCTTTATCAATGTTGGATCTGTGCAGAGTATATCGTTTGTCACGTTAGAAGCACAAAGTCTTCTTAGATGCAGCAATTCCTCGAACAGCATGAACGATTACAAGCACAAAGTCTTGTAGATCATCCAACAAAAGTATGAAATAGCACAAACGATTACAAGCACAAAGTCTTGTAGATCCTTTGACAAAAGTATCCAAGAGTATGAATAATTACAAGCACAAAGTCTTGTAGATCATCCAACCAGAACATGCAAGAGCATGAACGATTACAAGCACAAAGTCTTGTAGATCATTCAACCAAATGATAAACAGAAATACAAATGCAATCTAAATAATAAATGTAACACAAAGTTTACATGAACTACTTAGAGTCCTTCAGATTCTTCAAGCTAATCACTACCAAATAAGATCAACTCACAAAAGTATCGAATCCAACGCAAAGTTTGGCTTGCAATCCTTTTCTTTATTAATCGAATCTCATTCACAAAGTATGAACGCAAAGTTTCACAAATTTTCTTCAAAAAGGGCAGCACTTCGTTGCAAAACACTAAAGTATAAAATTACAATGACAATCCCTCACATTATATAGAAAGAGGGATGAGCAAAAGAAGGAAAGAGATTGAGAAAATCAGGGAAAGTTAGGTGAGTGATTTTAGGAAATCTCACCTAACTTTGACCAAAGTCAAAGTGTAATTTGTTTTCAAAATATTACATCTTTGAGCTTGGTGTAATTACAATTTACAAAAAGACATTCGAAAATGTCAAAAAATATTTACAAGATGCATAATGGGATGCACCAGAAATGTCTAACACTAGAGAATAGGAAGCTTCTTCATGTTTCTTTGCTTGGGCGCAGAGTCTTCATACTTCTTCCTAGTCTCCTGCATGAACTTTTTATTTGGAAGAACCAAGATCAAAGGACATCACCTTCGGGATCACTTGACGAGATCTAGAGAGAAACTGCAAGGATGGTGAATACACAAGCGTTAGCAGAAAAAGCAGCATTGGGAAGCGTGAAGTGAGAAACGATGTTTGAGCAAGTGTGAAATGAGCAACTAGGCGCGCTTATGTCCCTAACGTATTCCTATGTCTGAAGCTGGCAGAGGTGTTACACTTCCCATTGGGAACGGTTTTTTAACATCCCTCTTCGACCAACTGTCCCCAAAAATGGAAAATTCTCTGCCTTCTCCTTCAAATTCCTCCATTTCATCTTCTAAGCATTCAAATCATCCTTTTTCCATCACTTCTTGCATTCTCAAGCATTCTCAGCCTTCATTTCACTCTCAACAACATTCTAAACACTCCATTGCAACAACAACACTCTATCATCTCCGTCAAGTATGTGTGAAGCAAGCCATTGCAGGTGGGGCTTCAGGTTTTGCAACACCTCTCTTCATCGCAGTCGAGGTTGTGGTGATTGTTCAAGCTCTCTTTCTCCATCATTAGCTGGTGAGCTCTTGGTGGAGGTGGTAACGTTTTCACTCCTCTCTTTTACGATTTGCTAGTTGGTTGTCCATGGAGGTGGAAACACGAGAATGGTGGTCTGACTGAGGTGGTCCCCTATACAGCCCCAACAAATTTCCCCTCTTTTTTGTGTGTAGGTGGACATGCATTTGGAGCTAGCTCGCTAACTAGCACTTTTGTGAGATAGTTTTTCGTCACCTTAGTTCTGGTTTATTTACTTTATCATTTCAATATTTACTTTGCATACTTTCTCATTTTTTTCTTACCATCTAGATTGTACTAGCTAGGCTGTTAGTAGGTCTTTTTGGTAGTTTCTCTATGTTCATCATTTTATGGTCGTATGAACACTAGCACGCCCGAGAGTTGCCAATACGTTGTGCTGACATCCCAAAACTATGCTACTGTCCTCGGACAAAGAGTTGTCTGAGGCACAAAACTGACTCCAAAAATCATACTTGCCTAGCCCAAACTATAGTTCGGGTTTGTAGAGTGATTGAAGGACTTTATAGTCCTCATAATTCTCGTCCTTTGCATCAAGCACCCCTTTAGAGTGAGGTAGGTTAGGGCAGCCTTCCGCTCTTGGCTCTCCATGACCTGGGGCCTTGATGTGGTTAGTCCCCCTCTCACATTTTTGGTGAACCCGACGTGAACCAGTTTGGTTCCGTTTGGTGATACTAAATGTTTCTTTCCTCGTATTTTTTGGTGAACCCAACCTGCGACCCGTAGTAGGTGTAGTTTTTAGGGATCCGAAAGTGTTGCACAACGAAACCTTAATTGGGTCACTGTCCTATTTTGCAACCTTTGGGAGGCCCTATGAGAGTGTCGTTTATTGCATACGATGGCCTTTATCCTGCATCAACATATCCCCTATGTGAAACTTGCGAGCAGTGGTACTAGAATAACCTTCACCTCATAGGATCTGTTGATGGGTTTTAATAGGGAACCATCTGCTCTCTACATCCTTGCTCGAATCAACAGAAACATCATAGCAGGTGTTCTCGTTGATCCGACATCTCAAGTGAATATTATAATTGAGGAGATCATGCTAATCAAATTTTTGCATAAAGATGGATACGATGGACCTGTGAGCACCATCCGTACGCATGACGGACTTTCGTACCTCCTTTGGGTAGTATTTTCTTGTCAATTTTGGTTGGACCTAAATCCATGAAGTTGTTGTTTGACATAATCCCTAGATCTGAACTCTTTAGAGTGAAGCTAGGTATCCCTTGGTTACTAGCTATGAATGCAGTACTCTCGGTCGTGCATAAATGTTTAAAATTTATCCACAAGGGTTCCGTGCATGTAATTCATGACACCATTTATAAACCGTAGGTTGCCTATGGTAGTTACTCCTTGGATTACTCTTGGCCTGCTCCCGTTGGTCCTCTTCTGCCGAGGAAGGACCTTTTGTATCAAACTTATCAGAACTACAAGAGAGGGCGCCTAATGTTGACAGTGAGATACCTTCCATCACCTTATGTTGTTTCACATAGGACTTGTGTAAAAGCTGACAGTGATGCCGCCAAGGCACGTAGAAGGGGAGACGAGAAGTGGTCCCGAGATCCTCCTTCCTCTTCCACTGTTCATTCTGACGCTCCTCGCTTTGTTGTGGTGCCATCAAATTCTGTGGTGCCTACTTGGCGAAAGTCCAAGCATCCCAAGTTTGAGCTTCTTGTTTTGCCCATGGAACCTAGGCCCATTTGCTATAGCAAGAAGAAAGGCCCCTGTGGGGAATCTTCTATGCTTCGACCTCCGCAGATTCCTACCGTTTCTACTCCCAAAGCGATAAACAGGAAGAGGCCTGGTGCCGAGGCGTTAGAGTCAGCTCCCCCTGATGCTTCTCAACCTGGTCCTCCTACTCCCATTCAGGAGCCTCTCCCTCTGTTGGAAACAGTTGTGGAGGACACTCCCATGACTGAGCAGGAGCCTTTTGTTCCTTTGCAACCTTTGGTCTCTAGCTCGAAGAGTCGTAGAAACTGCTTTGCACATGAGTACAAGCACCGGCAAAAGGCTCTCATGGCTAAGCAAGCTTCCTTGCAGAGGAAGGAAGAGGAGATGACCGCCCCTGTATTAGGGCCTCCTACCACATCCTCCTCTCTCCTTACCTCTGATTTTGTTCAATCTAGCTCTGCATCGCTTTTGAATTCTACGATGAGTACGAATGCGCCTAACCCTAAAAAGGTGTAGGTGTTCATCGCTCCTTCGATGGAGCCTCCTTTGTTGATGTACCTTCTGGATTTCCCACCTTTCCCAAAACCCGTAGATATGTTGAATACTTCAGTGGTATCTGCTATGATTTTCTCCTCTTCCTTCTCACCTCTTGCCTCGTCTGTGGGGAGTTCACGTCCCCCGATGGAGCAAAAAGTGGAGAGCGATCCTTCCAGCAATGAAGGACGTAAGAGGAGTCCACCTTCTCCAACAGGTGGTCCTGAGCTGACCTGTTCTGTTTTGGTAACGGAACCAGTCCCGACTTCCCCTGAGTTCCTCACCACTCCCGAGTCACTCGGTGAGCCTAGCGGTGAATCTCGAGCACACACTGGTACATTTTGACCCAAATTTCTACGGACGTTCGTCAGAATTTCGACGACCGTTCATTGATATTGTTTAGTCAGAATTTTGATGATATTTGAAACGTCAAAATTCTGGCCCAACCTCATTCGTCGAAATTCCGACGAACGTCCGTCAAAATTTGGGTCAAAATGTACCAGTGACAACTTTCTTTGTTCATTGAGCTATGACATGGCACTCCAGTGAAGTGTATGTTTAACTCTCTAGATGAAGTTCCAGCCTTGTCAGCTATCTTTGTGAAATCATTGACCATAGCTCCACAAGAGCCGAGTGGAGGAGACCTTGCGGGGGCTTCTTCCTTAGCCCTTGTTGTGGAAGGGTTGGATGCTCCTCCTCTTAAAATTCCACCACTGCAGGCTCATCCTTCTTCTCCCTATGATGACCTAGAGTGGGAAGTGAACAAAGTCTTAGTTGATTAGTGTTAGGGGGAGGCCTCTTCTTTACCTTTAGATTAGATGTGTGTGTGTTATGATGTGTTCCCTTGTGATTGTGATATGTGTGCCTGGATGACCCTTGTCATTCTTGTTGGTGCTTTGATACAAGCATGGTTTTTGTGTCATAAAACTTCTATTTTTGTCATGATTTTTCCATGTTTGTGATTGACATTCGGTAAATTGGGGATGATGCAAAGTGTTCAGGGCATTTAGGCTTCCCTTCCATGTTGACCCAATTTTTTATTTTTTCTTTGTCTTTTCGTGCATTCTTCACACGGTCTGATATAGTAGGGGTTGATGACAATTCATTTTATATACTATTACTATACTTACATATTTATGACCAGTTCTGACCCCGAAATATCAGATCACTACTATGCCCTTTGTTGGTGTTCAGTTTTTTTTTCTCTTTTCTCTTATCTTTCTCTCTTCTTTGCTTGAGTTGTCCCTTTCATGTGTGAGAATTTTATTTCTATAACACTTCAATTTTCAAAAAATGTATTCATTGACCAAATGAATCTTTTCTTGAGAATATTCACAAATGTTTTTTCAAAGAATCACATTCTCGACTTGAAACCCTAAAAGAACATGTTTCCTTCATCATGGGTTTGTAAAGAAAGAACTTGGGACCTTTCCTTCGAGGTGGGAGCAACTTTGACCTTCCCCTCGTAAAAGGGTATTTTCTTCCTTTTGATTTCCTTGATGAAGTGAACATCTTTCAAAAGGATTCGTTGATGATGAATCAATTTCAGAAAGAAACATCTCTTATGCACTTTTGAATAGTGCATCCCTTGAGTGGACCCCTTTCTTCACGCTGGGTTCCCAAGGGATCCCTTTGAAATTTTTCCAATCTATCGATGGTCTGCGTGACTGTCCGCTTACTTGCTTGCGTGGCTTCTTTCGAACATGTTCTATCTACGGGTGAACATGTCACTTTGCAGGTGCGCCTGTGAAGCCGCTTTTCGACTCTACGGGGTCTCCTTCCTTGGGTTTCCTCCATGTGAGAGATCTTGGGGATACCTCCCTGTAGGTCTGTAGGTATGTAGGGCACTTCTTCTGAGCTTCCTCCATGCAAGAGATCTTCGAGGTCGCTCCCCTGTAGGTCTGTGGGTTTGTGAGGTGCTTTCTTTGGGTTTCCTTCATGTAAGAGATCTTGGAGGACACCTTCCCTATAGGTCTACGGGCCTGTAGGGCAATTTTTCTTGGTTTCCTTCATGTGAGAGATCTTGGAGAACACCTTCCCTACAGGTTTGCAGGCCTATAGGGCTTTTTTTCTGAGTTTCCTTTATATGAGATATCTTGAAGGACGCCTTCCTTGCAAGTCTGCGGGTCTGTAGGGCACTTTTTCTGGGTTTCCTTCATGTGAGAGATCTTGGAGGACACCTTCACTGCAAGTTTGCGGGCCTGTAGGGCACTTTTTGTGGGTTTCCTTCATGTGAGAGATCTTGGAGGACACCTTCCCTGCAGGTCTATGAGCCTATAGGGCACTTTTTCTGGATTTCCTTTATGTGAGAGATCTTGTAGGACACCTTCCATGTAGGTCTACGGGCCTGTAGGGTTCTTTTTCTAGGTTTCCTTCATGTGAGAGATCTTGGAGGACACCTTCCTTGTAGGTCTGTGGGCTTGTGAGGCGCTTACCTCTCGGAGCTTCCTTCTAGTGAGAGATCTTGAGGGTTGCCTCTTTGCAGGTCTGCAGACCTATAATATGCTTTCAATCTACAACTTCATAGATATGTGGGGCTATGAAGTCATTTGCTTACACAGCGCTTTCAAGCTCACTAGATTGCAGTCTGCTTCCTCGAAGGTTCAGGTATAAATTACTAACCCTATTCACTCTTCAATCTACTTTACTGAAGCACTCATCAATATTTGTGCTTGCTAAAGTGGGGGAAAAATGTATAGGAGCGAATTTGCGCCCCTTATGCAAATTCCCCTTTTGTACATCCTCACCTTAGAAAACCAAATCCAAATGTGAAATTCCACGTCAACTTGCTGACTTCCCTCCACTTGGCATTTGTCCTTTGTGTCAGTGGAAGAATATTTTCTGGGGACGCCCGCGCAACATGTAGATGTCCACACAATGTGCTTACATCCCACACAGATTTCTACGTCTGAAGCTAGCAGAGGCGTTACACTTCCCATTGGGAACAGTTTGTAACATACCTCTTCGACCAACCGATCACAAAAACGGCAGATTCACTCGCTTCTCCTTCAAATACTTCCATTCTCATTCCATTTCATCTTCTAAGTATTCAACTCATCCTTTTTCTATCACTTCGTGTATTCTCAAGCATTCTCAGCATTCATTTCACTCTCAATAGAATTCTAAACACTCCATTGCAGTAACAACACTCTATCAACTCCCTCAAGCAAGTGTGAAGCAAGCCATTGTAGTAGGGGCTTGAGGTTTTGCAACACCTCCCTTCATCGTAGTCGACGTTGTGGTGATTTTTCAAGCTCTGTTTCTCCATCATTAGCTAGTGAGCTCTTAGTGGAGGTGGTAACGTTTTCACTCCTCTCGTTTATGATTTGGTTGAGTAGCTATATATTATTTTATAGTGTTATTCATGTGCGTCCTTTCTTTACTTCTTTATCATACATTTCTCTATCGTTGCTATTTGGCTACCCATGGAGGTGGAAACACCAAAATGGGGGTCTGACTGAGGCAATCCCCTATACAACCTCAACAAATTTCCCCTCTTTCTTGTGTGTAGGTGGACGTGCATTTGGAGCTAGCTGGCGAACAGGCACTTTTATGAGATTGTTTTCGTCACCTTGGTTCTAGTTTATTTGCTTTATCATTTCAGTATTTACTTTGCATACTTTCTCATTTTGTTCTTATCATCTAGATTATACTAGGTAGACTGTTAGTAGGTCTTTTTGGCAGTTTCTCTATGTTCATCATTTTCTGGCAATATGGATGCTAGCGCGCCCAAGAGACGCTAGTGCACCGTGCTGATGTTTCAGAATTGTGCTACCGTCCTCAGACAAAGAGTTGTTTGAGGAACAAAACCGACTCCAAAAAGTCAGCTTGCCTAGCCCAAACTATAGTTTGGGTCTGTAGAGTGATTAAAGGACTTTATAGTCATCATTCTCATCCTTCGCATCAAGCACCCCTTTAGAGTGAGGTAAGTTAGGGCAGCCTTTCGCTCTTAGCTCTCCGTGACCTAGGGCCTTGACTTGGTTGGTACTTGTTGTGACCTTTTCACACATCACCCCATTCAAAATGGGGACCCCCTAATTTTTGCTCCGTTCCTCGTCTTTTAGCTTTGGTTTTGTCTCTCTCTCTCTTTCTGTCTCTTTTTGTTGTCTGCCTTTCCGGGGATGTGCCTGTCGTTGAGCTTAAACTTGGAATTTTGGCTAAGTCTGGGAATTAGGGTTTTGGATCTTCTAGTCAATTTGAAGTGAGTTTGAGTGAGCGAATTGAAATCTGAGCTTGGTACTGCATTCAGTAACCTTCCAGTAGATTCCCAGCAAAATTTCATTGAATTCTAACAACTTACTAGTTTTGGTAAGTACCTTATTTGAGACATTTTCTCAGTACTTTTGAAATTCCACCCGCCACACTGCATCTAGGACACGTCAAACTGCTTGCCTACAAAATTTGTGCCAAATCTGACAACTTTATATTTTTTGCAAGTATCACCTTCAGAAGCAAATTTTGGGGTTTACATGCAGAGTTTTTCGATGCATGTCTGGAGATTTTTTTGGATTTTTTGAGACCTTTGCAATGGTATAAAATGCAAGCTAAGATGATGACTTTCAGCAATTCCAACTTCGGAGGCTATTTTTAGGGTTTGCATGTTGGAGTCTTCGATGCATGTTAGGATATTCTTTGTGGGTTTTTTGAAAGCTTCACAGTGGTGTAACATGCAAACCAGGATCAAGACCTTTTTCAAGAGCTATCTTCAAAGGCTATTTTTAGGGTTTGCATGTAGGAATTTTTAGTGCATGTCAGCATATTCATCATGGGTTTTCAAGAGCTACGCAGTGAGGTAACATGCGACGCAGGATCACTTTTCAGGAACTTACTATTTTTAGCCAGTGCCTGCATGCAATCCGGTTTGTTGGGTTTTTCTGGGTTTTGTGAGATCTCTCAAACAGTATGACATGCAAACGCATCTGACAATCAGAAGATCACTTTTTCAGGCACTTACTAATTTTATCAGATTGACTTCGGTAGCCCCCCCCAGCGCTTCGGTATCACAAACGGACCGACAAGCAATGGAAATGGAGTCAAACAGAGGTCATTTGATCGACATGCAAGTTAGATTAGGGTTTCCAGCTTCGGGACCTAAAATGAGGGGTCAAATGCCAGAATCTCTAAAAACTGGTGTATCCCACTGCGGTCAGTATCTTTCAAGGATTCCACTGGTAAAATTTGAAGGCAATCCGAGCACTTACTATTTATAGTAAGTCACTTCTAAAATAGGCTATAAATAGCAGTTCAGCGCGAGACACTAGTGTGAACAGGCCAGTCAACCCATGAGGATCATGTCAGTCAGATTTCAAGTTAAACAGAGCTGCAGAAGTCCTGAAACCAAGCAGTTACTATAAATAGTAAATCACCTCCAGAAACAAGCTATAAATAGTAGGACGACACAAGATGGCAATGTGAACAGATCAATTAGATAATGAGAATCCTATGGTTAAAATTTTAGATCAATCCAAGCTTTAGAAGAGTGAAAACCAGAGACTTACTAAATATAGCAAACCAGGGCAAGCAAGCTAAAAGAAAATGTCTAAGTCTGAGAAAATTCCTTCTCAGCCCCCTAAATGTGCCCTCAATTGGATGAAGGTGATGGAAAATTTTCAAGTCTTGAGAATTCCTTCTCACCCCCTGAAATGCACCCAAGTCATCTAGCTATGGAGGACGTTGAAATAAGTTTCTAAGGTCATGTTGAAAGTTCCTGCAGGACGCCCTAGTGCACCCTTGATGGATATGGAGCTAGAAAAATGTCTAAGGTGTAGAAATTCCTGCAGAGGGTCTCAAATGCGCCCAAGTTGGCTGGTGGCTAAGGAAAAAGTTGTTAAATGTTAAATGTTCCTCCTTCCCCCTTGATATGCGCCCAAAGTTATTGAAGGTGGTGGCTTTTTAAAAGATGTTCTAAGTATTGTTAAGTCCTCCTAGCCCCCCTAAATGTGCCCTCATCAAGTCAAGGTGAGAAAAGGTGGTTAAGTATAAAATTTTCCTCCCCCACCCCTCATATGCATCCAAAGTGGAGTTGGGTAAGTTGAAAATTTGCTAAGGGATTGTTAATTCCTCCTCAACATGTCAAATGCGCCCACATTGGAGGTGGTTCTAGGAAATGTGTTTAGTGGCGCTGGAAAATCCTCCTTGATGCCTCAAATGCACCCAAACTTGTTGAAGGGGGTGGATTTTAAGGGTTGCTAAGTATGTTGAATTCCTCCACCACTAGCTAAATGTGCCCAAGTTGATGGGCTAGCATAAAAATTTCAAGTGTGTCGGGTGGAAATTATGTAATCAGCTTTCGATAGATTACACAACTTGGACTTCAGCCACAGCTATGTGAGATGTGAATCTCTCCTCTCGGAAAGGGGAGGCGCCCTTCTTACTGCTAACAGAGGCGATAGTAAATCAAACAAATAATTACAAAATGTACACGAAATTCACGGAGTGGGGGGGGTGTGTTACATTCATACTTCTCTCTTTTTTCAGAGAAGATGTTTACAATGCTTCACTTGTTGGAAGTTCAAAATTCTTGATAACTTGAAACGAACAACTAGCAGTAATACCAATATCTCTATCTCGTCAAAGCGAAGCGTAGACATACCGGAAGTGATTAATAACAAACAAATAAATTAAAAAGGGAAAGCTCACGAAGGCACAAGGTCGTTCCGTAGCTTTATCAGTGTTGGATCTGTGTGGATGTACCGTTTGCTACGTTAGAAGCACAAAGTCTTCTTAGATGCAACAATTCTTCTAACAACATGAACGATTACAAGAACAAAGTCTTGTAGATCATCCACCAAGAGTATCAATTAGCACGAATGATTACAAGCACAAAGTCTTGTAGATCCTTCGACAAGAACATGCAAGAGCATGAATGATTACAAGCACAAAGTCTTGTAGATCATTCAACCAATGATAAACAAAAATACAAATGCAATCCAAATAATAAATGTAACACAAAGTTTACATAAACTACTTAGAGTCTTTTAGATTCTTCGAACTAATCACTACCAAATAAGATTAACTCACAAAAGTATCGAATCCAACGCAAAGTTTGGCTTGCAATCCTTTTCTTTATTAATCGAATCTCATTCACAAAGCATGAATGCAAAGTTTCACAAATTTGCTTACAAAAGGGCAGCACTTCGTTGCAAAAGGCTAAAAGATAATATTACAATGAAAATCCCTCACATTATATAGAAAGAGGGATGAGCAAAATAAGGAAAGAGATTGAGAAAATTAGGAAAAGTTAGGTGAGCGATTTTAGGAAATCTCACCTAACTTTGACCAAAGTCAAAGTTTAATTTATTTTGAAAATATTACATCTTTGGACTTGGTGTAATTACAATTTACAAAATGACATTCAAAAATGTCGAGAAATATTTACAAGATGCATAATGGGATGCACCGGAAATGTCTAACACTGGAGAATAGGAGGCTGCTTCACGTTTCTTTTCATTAGGCGCGGAAGTCTTCAAATTTCCTCCTAGTCTCCTGCACAGACTTCTCATCTGGACCAACGGTGTAATCCACAATAGTGTGAATTCTCATGATCGATCTCATGGCAGATGAGTGAACATTCTTGCACCTGTCAAGATGCGTCTTCAGGTTGTCCAATGTGAGCCTTGCATCACAAATGATGTTCAGCGAAGCTTCTGAGAAGTCTAAGCTGTCAATCAAATTCATGATGGCTTCCTTGAAGATCAGGGATATTTCTATGGCCAGTAGGAAGATACGATTTTCCTCAAGAAGTTGACCAGGCAACTCTCTGATACTTTTGTCAAGAATGTTGCGATGCCTGTCGACATCTTCCTATACTTGGTGAAGATCTTCTATGAGAGATTGAACCACTTGAATCCTGTGTTTCAGTGATTCTCTTACCTTTACAAACTTTTCTTTGTCGGGAATTACCCCAACCTCCACCAATTTGCTAAGATTTACCTGTTTCATTTCCAACCATGACAGAAGGCAGTTTTCCATGTCTCTGCGCTCCTGGGAAAGTACGCTCTTTTCATTATCAAGCTCTGTGGTGAGCTTGGCCAACATGGTAGTTTTCTCGTCCGCAGCCAAAATTATCTAAGATCCGTGCTCGATGATCTTTTCAACAAAGTCATATAACACCCTGCCCTTGGAGGAAAATTTCTCAGCTTTCTTGACAGTTGGGTCTTCAATATTTACCACTGTCAGCGGTTGTGCATTACTTGGAGAACCGGAAAGTCTCTTTACAACAGTGGCATAATGCTCTGCCCTCTGTTTGTACATGTTACGAGATTGCTCAACTTTATCCAGCCTTCCTGCCAAGATATCCAAAGTGACTTGCACATTGGCTTTTGCACTTTCGTTGGTAACCTTGCCAAGCTGGACCTTTGTTATTGTGTAGTCCTCCATATTGACATCACCTTCTTGATTCGGTGGTATGCCAATTTCAGCATACTTGTGGCCAGCATTAGCCTTTTGTGCAGTTTGGATAGTATACCGGCCGATGGTCAGTGGGAACTTGAACCCACGCTTGTGGTTGCTTCTTCGTTCTTTCTACACTGACATCAGCTGTCTGCATGTTTCCATGAGAATCCACTTATCCAAAGGATAACGTGGTAGCATGTAGGGACAACCGGTGTAACAACCTACTCTCAAGTAAGTAAACGTTGGGAATTGGAGAAAAATGCATCCAACTTTACTTACCACCTTATAAGCCTCATCAGATACTCTTCTTCTCTCCAATGCTGGATCAAAGTTGAAGAGTAAAGGCGCAAAGAAAGCATCAGTGACCCGTCTAAAATGATGAAAGCTCTCCTTTAGCTCCAACTGATAGAAATATCTGTACATAGGCACTATCATTCGATTCCCCTTTGTGGATAGACCTGGGAATTTTCTCATCACAGCCGCTGCGTACACCAGGTAAGAAGTCATGTAGAACTTCAATGTAGAAGGAGCATTGATCAACTGTTCGTGTATCTCATCATTGATTTGTTTGCTCTCATTGAATCAGGAAGAGGCCTCATCTCGGTTAGCTTTGCGAAGTCAACCAAGTCTTGATGACCAACTTCTGTATCTTTTATCTCTTCGACTTTGGAAAGCACCATAGTTGGCGGATAGACGCCTTGATATTTGTACTTCATCTTTCTTTTTGCTTTCGAACAAGGAGGCTTGGTAGCTGTCATGAAAAGGAATTGGAACTCTGATCAATCTTGACTTGACGCTCTTTGAAAGTAGACTTCAATCCGTTTAGCCAAAACAAACATTAATTGTTAGGAAACATGGTGTTATCGCGGAATCTAGCAGCGCTCGTTCCACGGATAACCCCCCTACGAAACTTGTCCGTTTCCTAGGATTCGTGAAGTTCAAGTACGCACAACGGGGTGATTTTCGAGTCACCTCGAAGTGCGTTCCCAAGTCTTGAATAGTCAATTCGAGCATTCCACCTTGTTCTCCTCGCAAAGACCTTCGAAACGAGATCTTTCGCGACTTTTCACTGTTAATACTTTGCAAATTACGGAAGATGCAGTAGCACTCAAAAAGTGCGCCCCTGCAGGGAAAATCCAAAATTTGGCTAAGTCTGGAAATGTAAGGGCGCTAAAATTTAGCGCCCCTGCATGAAGTGAAAATTCTAAAAAATGCAAGAGCGCTAAATTTTAGCGCCATTACATTTTTTTCTCAACACTTAAACTTTTTTCATTCCTCTGGCACGTTTCTTCACAATTTCGCGTTTTTCGTCAATCGTGCCACTTTTCGTGCCTAAATTTATTGCACGACTTGAGTTAGGTTTTTAATTTTCATTTGCAAAGTTAAGTGAATGAATTCGCCACTTTTGTTGTTTATGTTTTATTTCTTTTACCTCTCCTCTTGCTGTGCGTTTGCCTTTCATCTGCAAAATCACGTTTTTTGGAGATTCGCCATTCTTCTCTTCAACAAGCTTCGCGTTTTGCCCTGGTAAGATTTTCCATTTTGTTTTTGTATTGTCATTTGTATATGATCTGTGTTCGTTCGCGTTTTTGTTTCTTTCTTTCACGTCTTTCATTTCATTCGCGTTTTTTGTGTCTTACCATTCGCATTCTTCTCTTTCCTAAACCTACGCTTTCTCTCCCTTCGCGTTTTCCTCACCCTGTTCGCCATTCATGGTTTGCTTTCATTGCACGAGCCTTGGTGAACCTTTGCTAACCCTCGCCATTCCTTTCTTTGTTTTCTCCAAACGTGTATTGTTCTACATTCGCGTTTCTTTGTTTCTCTACGCGTCCCACCCTCATTCTCCATACACGTTTCTTTCTTCCTTCAAAGATGGCGACATTTCTGTGTTCCATGTTTTGTTCATTTCTCCTCACAAACTCATATCTCTCCAACGTTATTCCCATCGCGTTTTTCACGCCGTTCTTTTCATATACTTTGAAACAAACTTTGCAATCTCACAAAAGAAAAGATTTCTTGTGAAACCCTTAAGCGGAAACATGGAAATGGAGACAAATTCGAAAGCTTTCATTCTACAAGCATTTGCAAAGCTCAAAGCGCCTTCGCCATTCCTCACTGCATTTACATCACCAAAAATTGCCAAAATTGCAGAAGCGCTAATTTTCAGCGCTATGACATTTCAAACTTAACAAAAATTGCCTAACACTGAAAAGTGTAAGGGCGCTAAAATTTAGCGCCCTTACACCAAAAGCAATTTTCTTAGAATGTAAGGGCGCTGAATTTTAGCGCCCTTACACTTTTTGCAGGCTTTTCCCAGACCTTTCCAAATGCACTCCATTTTTGACCAGTGCATCCCTGAGCTTCGTTTTTCCGCATTCGTGCATCGTTTTGCGTGCCTCGCCATCATCTCTATGCTTTTCCACCCTCGTGCTCGTTTCACGCTTTCCCATGTTTCCTAACAAATTGGTGTTTGTTCTGGCTAGACGGATTGCAGTCTACTCTCAGAGATCGTCCAGTTAAGAGTGCTCAGTGTTCCAGTTTCTTTTGATGACTGCAACGAAACCTCCTTCTTCTTCGAAAGCAAAAAGCAAGATGAAGTACAAATATCAAGGCGTCTATCCGCCAACTATGGTACTTTCGAAAGTTGAAGAAATAAAGGATACAGAGGTTGGCCATCAAGATTTGGTTGACTTTGCAAAGTTGACAGAGACGAAGCCTCTTCCTGATTCAATGAGGGCAATAGTACACAGTAATCTCCACTTGGTGGCGATGTTCCCCACAGCTGCACATAATACTGAATTTGTTCTTCAAATTGCGTCTCATTACATCCGAGAAAGCAGAAGTGTGATCGACTCTTCCGGGCACGAGATTCTAAGACTCGACCCCGATTTCTTTGACATCGTCTTCAAGGTTCCTCACATGGACAAATATATTGACATTTCTATATCAAAAGCACAGGAGATTTTCGATGCTGATCCTAATAAAGCCAAACAATTGATAAATACTCAATGGCTTAAAAAGCCTAGATCGTCTGTTTCCAGATGGCCGAAAGGACTCCTGAGAAGTGACTTCAAAGATGACGTCAAGGATATGATCACGTTTCTGAGCAGAGTGAAAGGTTTGCCGGAATCATCCACCTTTCACGATTGGATGTATGAGTACATCAGGATCATAAGGAGGCAGTACATATTATTGGGGTAAACAAATCAGTGATGAGATGCCGCGAACAGTTGATCAATGCTCCTTCTACATTGAAGTTCTACATGACTTCTTACGGTGTCACCGGAAGGCATGATAGGAAATTCGAGGTCTATCTACAAAGGGAAATCGAATGATGGTGCCTGTGTACAAATATTTCTATCAGTTGGAGCTAAAGGAAAGCTTTCATCATTTCAGACGGGTCACTGATGCTTTCTTTGCGCCCTTACTCTTCAACTTTGATCCATCCTTGGAAAGAAGAAGAGTGTCTGATGAGGCTTATAAGGTGGTAAGTAAAGTTGGATGTATTTTCCTTCAATTCCCAACGTTTACTTACTTGAGAGTAGGTTGTTACACCCGGTTGTCCCTACATGCTACACGTTATCCTTGGATAAGTGGGTTCCTCATAAGAAACATGCGGGGCCGGTGATGTCGGTCACGAGAAAAGAAGCGAAGAAACAACCACAATGCGTGGATTCAGTTCCCAGCGATACATCGGCAGATATATATCCGGTTGCACAAAGGCTAAGTCTTGTCTATCTTTGAGATCACGGATCATGACCATCAAAAACTACGAGGT